>OZ025887.1:1957305-1982305 GCA_964019415.1 Ianthella basta
AAACAAGAAGAGAACAGTGAATTTTTTGGGAGGAGGAGTAATTATAATGATAGATGTAGGCGCTTTATTTGTGTTAAGGTATTTTGAATTCTCCGCAGCTAATGCAACAGCACTTTGGATAGCTGTTGGGCTGTTCTTATGGATAATTGGTAAAGGTTTACAATGTATGGTGATGCATTACTTTGCTACTGACTTCGGGAAGAGTGAGCAAGACTTTCGCCACATTCAGTCAGACTTAGACTCCCTCTGGACTGCTGCACATGAGATCAGAAAGGCACTGTCTGAAGTTCGTAACATTGATTCGAATATTGCAGCACAGGTAGACACTATTGACGGCTGTGTCGATAATAACGCTAACATTGTTTTACTCAGAGATGCTGTACAGGAGTTAATCAGGGAATGTGAACACTCTTCTGGCGCCATTAGGAAGTGGAAGAAAGACCTGACAGACAGGAAAGAAAAACTTTTTAAAGTTGAATTATAGTTACATGTATTTCCTTTACCAACTGGATACATTGTGAGGAAACGTTTTGTGATAGCATTAGTATGTGCGATGGAAAGTTTGTGTCCAATTGCAGCAACTGCATTAATTTTTCTCTTCATTTTCTTTTATCCTCCAATGCGTTCACTGTGCTAATGGTAGCTAGTTGGCATTTCTGTTACTGTGTTTTGTGTGGCAGTGGTTTGTTGTGTGCTGTGCAGACAATTTTTGAGCTGTCGGCCTTCTTTTTAATGAAAAGGAGCTAATCACTAGATTTTATGCCTACCAGCCTTCTACACCAATAGTGTCTCATGAGGCTGGGGGGCTGGAGCCCTATTAATGACTAACTGTGATTTCCTTCCCATGCTAGTCATCCTATAAAAATGGAAGAGCCGCAGACAGCCATTTTATCCTGATTGGGGCTCATCAGTGTGGTGTACTGATGGAAGGCCATCTATAGGGCTCTGGCCCCCAGCCTCTTGAGACACTACTGTGTAGAAGGCTGGTAGGCGTAAAATCCAGTGATTAGCTCTTTTTCAACCTAGCCAGGCCTGTCCATTACAGTGGCCTAGTGCATTGAACCAACTTCTCAACTTCTTTTGATGTCTAAATTAATGTGTAAACTAAGCATACGCTAAGCGCATAAGAATTGCCTCGCAGCATGAATATTACGTGGCCAGTAGACAAGTAAGTGTATTGTGATGTTACAGACTTTACTACATTAATTGGAGCTGGAGCTGTCTTAGCAGCCAAGCGCCTTAAGCTTGTTTGTTACTGCCAAAGCTCCCCAAGCCTGGACGGCCGCTGCTCGTCCGTCACCGACGCCAGTAGCCTTGCGCCATTCTGCCGCATTCAATTCTAGTCTGGCGTCACCGACGCCAGTAGCCTTGCGCCATTCTGCCGCATTCAATTCTAGTCTGGCGTCACCGACGCCAGTAGCCTTGCGCCATTCTGCCGCATTCAATTCTAGTCTGGCCTATCTTTGCCCCGCTGTCTCCGTATCAAGTCGCGCGCACCGTCTTGCAGTGTGGCCCCCTCGTCGTGCTGGACGCAGCCGCGTCGTTGCCATTCCCATCTGTGCCTTCCCTCTCCTTCTGTGCCCCTGATCCGCGGGAGCATACCGGCAAAGATGAGCGGCCGAACAGGAGCAGAAGCACCCTTTGAAAAGACGAGCCGTCACGGAATCACATGCGCAGTCACGTGTCGTGCGATACAAATATCGGATTATATACCGCCGCTCGGCAATAATACTAGGCATACGCTAAGCGCATAAGAATTGCCTCGCAGCATGAATAGTACGTGGCCAGTATAGACAAGTGTATTGTGATGTTACAGACTGGAGCTGTCTTAGTAGCCAAGCGCCTTGTTTGTTACTGCCAACGCTCCTCAAGCCTGGACTGCCGCTGCTCGTCCGTCTCCGACGCCAGTAGCCTTGCGCCATTCTGCCGCATTCAATTATAGTCTGGCCTATTTTTGCCCGCTGTCCCGTACCAAGTCGCGCGCACCGTCTTGCAGCGTGGCCCACTCGGTGTGCTGGATGCAGCCGCGTCGTTGCTATTCCCATCTGCTCTCCTTCTGTGCCCCTGATCCGCGGGAGCATGCCGGCAAAGATGAGCGGCCGAACAGGAGCAGAAGCACCCTTTGAAGGTCGGGTATAATTTTCGGACCGCGTCGGACCGGACCGGACCGTCCGGTCCGATAGTATAGCGGTATAATTTTCGGACCAGTGACCACACGAGTAAAGTGAAGGAAAAGCTGGCCACGTGTCTGGTCATAGCGGGAGGCAGGAGGATCGGGATTCATGGCATGATGCACCTGCTTGTGGAAAGGCTACAACGAAGATAAGTTGACCTTGCCAATAGTTTTAATATGCTATGTTAATTTGTACCGTCGTAAATTCGTAATCTAGTTCACGATAGCTAGCATTCTATTGCAGGGGTGCTGGATCCTTTTATCCATCATATAGCTAGCTAAGATAAGTAGACCCTATGCTGTGCTATGTTAGTTTGTACGTAGCTTACCCTAACCCAAAACTACATGTCACACTGCACCATGTCACCCCAAGTCTTCAGCATGAGACAGGTACAGTACAATTTGACCACCTTTGCCATTTTCTAGAGTGAGGGAACTTCACCCTGTAGTTGTCTCTCGGGAATGGGGACATCTTCCCCCGGCTGGAACATTTGAGAAGGTGGTGTCTCATCAGGTTCGGTCTAAAGATGATCTTGTTCCCAGCCCAGCTCACTTTTTCAATTTCTTATGGTGAGTTCACAGTAAAGCGCATTAGAACAACAAAAACTGTACATAGCATAAGGAAAGAAAATTAGGTCAACAAAGTATGTATGATGTACTTTTCATGACACTCCATGCATGTCCATTGCAAGTCCTCAGTCTTGGAAAAGTACTCGTCTGGCACACTGCAACACTTCTGGTGGAACCACTCACTGCATCCTTCACACTCAATCATCAACCCTTCTTCAACTTCTCTGCATTTACAGTAAACTGGCACATGTGTGATCTTGCCAGCTCGCCATTTTCTTTTCTGATTTCTTGAGCTGAAGGGCTTCATCACTCCTGTCTCAATGCTTGCAATCAGTTCTTGTCGCAGGCAGCCTTGGTTGTATACTCTGCTGCAGGGATCTATATCCATTGCCAGGCTAAGGGCAAATGCAATCGCAAACAATCCACAATCCTTTGCCCCTGTTTGCTTTTGTACATTGACAAACCTGTAGGCGTTGAAATATATTAAATTATTTGAAGGCAAGACTTAGTATAAGCTATTTCAATTAATTCACCAACCTGACTCGAATTGCATCTTCTCCTGTCTTCATGATGGTGGCAATCGCCCTTTGAATGCAAGCAGGGACCCTTTGTGACTTGGGTGGAGCAGTGTCAAAAATCTCCACCGCACCATCCTCACTAAATTTGTTTGATAAGCAAACCCAGTGCAAACGTGACCGGTCAAACACAATCTGAATGAACCCATCAGGTTCGTCCTCCCATTACCTCCCTGTCTCTGGCATCAGGTGCTGCTTCTACTTCGTCTTCTGCCAGTGGCCCCTTCCTTCCCCTCTTAGGACTGGCCGAGGGTGACTGGGGTGAGTTCTTTTTCTGTATAGTAAAGAAAGTGAAGTTCTACATGTTGCTTGTATAACATTACAAGAAGTGTATAGTTAGTGTGGAAGATGTTGCTTGTATAACATTACAAGAAGTGTATGGTTAGTGTGGAAGATGTTGCTTGTATAACATTACAAGAAGTGTATGGTTAGTGGAAATTGCCAGGCCTTGAAACTGTTCTCGAAGCAAATATTGCCCAAGGCCAGCTAACCCTCTCTGAACTTCGTTCTTGAAGTAGCATTGCAGGTGGTACAGGGCAAATGCCAGTGAATCTGGAGACTTTTCCTTTCTCATGACCAATTGCTTGATGAGGGTGTTGAAACCCTCGCTCTGATTGGTGGTCACCCCACTGTAGCCATTGTAAACACCTAAGGGCTCCAGTATCCACCTCCCACAAGTAGATACAACTTCTGGTGCAAGCTGACTGTCAAAGTACTCCACAAATGCTCTGCTCCACCGACCACTCAGTTTCGCATACATTTCTCTGTAGTCATCTTCTGAGGGTGACATTAGCAGCTCCTTGATATCCTGTGTGTATACGTTACACTCTGCAGTGGTTGCCCCATGCTTCTTGAGCCAGTGCCTTGCTGCTGACAGAAGGTGGTTCCAGCATCTCAGGGACAGCACTTCTGGTAAGCACTTGTCGATGGCCTTGATAATGTTATCTTCACCATCCGTGACAAGGGGTGTTCCAGCTATCTCTGGGATCTCGGCTGCCATGAAGGTCATTCAGTATTTCATGAGCAAACTGTGTCCTTTTCTCATGAATGAGAAATGCAGCTGGCATTACTGGTGCTTGCTCAAACAATGTGTGTCGAAACAGAATGGGTGACACATAGAAATCTCCCAAGTTGTATGTCATGTCGTAGGAAAGTAGCTGAGGTTGGGCTCCCGGGACACTCAGAACAGCTCTAAGCTCTTGCAACATCCATCTATGAGCAAGCACCACTCCTAGCTCAGGAACCAGGAACATGCGGTGAATATAGCCTGTAATATCCTGTGCCAATTCCACCAGATTGAACAGGTCATCATGTGAATAACGCTGCTCTTGCCGTGTAGCAGATTGCGCATTCTTCACTTGTCTTGGATTTCTTGGTTTTAGGGTGGCCTCATGTGTGATAGTATCTCCCTCTCAGCAATCTTCTCTTTGTAATGTAGGGACGAATCTGTTCTGGCTTGTCCAGCTTCTTTGATTACACTAGGAGCAGTCCTAATGTGTGGTCTGGCCACCTTATTGTTTCCATGAGGAAACAGTGTGCCACTTTCCGGTACAGTCCCTGGAAATGAAAGTATAATTATAAAATCTTTAAGCTTGACCAATACGTATGTATGTAATGTATTATATGTATGTATGTATGTAGGTATGTATGTCATTGTATGTATGTATGTATCTTGTATGTGACATCCTTACCTAAATACTGCACAAGTGTCCCTTGTGTGCCCTTTGGATCGTTGTAAAGGTGGTATGCTACCTTTCTGAACTCCTTGCTCTTCATAGGTGCATTGGTGCCCTCCACAACCAGCAAGTAGTAGATCTTCTCTACTACTGGATCAGAGCTTGGTAGGAATTTTCGTCCATTCTGGTACCAACGATAGCCATCGGCCTTCCAGTCTCCTGCAAGACCAACAGACAGTATTAGACTGATTGCTTTTAGTTTTTAAGTAATTGCATTTTTCATTTGTGTACTAGCTATATAACACTGTGTGGTTGCAGTGTGATATTAATATGTCATTGACATTTTACTGCTGAAAATATAATTAATACTATATGTTGCATGTATACTTATAACTTTCATAATGAGTTAACGTAGGGAGATACGTACATACGGCTGAAACATAACATAAGTATACACACCTTCTTTCTCTGGGTTGTAGTACAAAAAAGAAGTGTTTCCCTGGGCACGAAATGGTGGCAGAGAAGTAATGAAAGGCGCGACCTCGTCTCTAGCTTGCAGGTAGTCGCGAGCAGCAAGCGGAGATATTTCTTGAGATATCTCCAGATAGGGAACGGGTTCAGGCGGCTCAGCATCTTCCATCATCAAATCGAAGCAAGCGCAGATGAATAGACTGAGTTCCCACCTCCTATTTCACAAGATCGCAGTCGATCACTATGCGGAACCCAGTTTACACCACCACGAGTGCGAAATTCCGGTTGGAGAGTTTCAATAACATGTAGTTTCACTTCTTCTTGGTATGCATGTGCCTACATGTATTTGATACGCATGTACAGCTAGCACAAGAACAGCGTTCTTGTTCAAATGGCTGAATGTATATTGATTGACTTGCTCTTGGTCCGAATTTTATACCACCGGTCCGACTATTATACCGATTCAGCCATTTTTCGGACCGTCCTATTTAATGTATTGGTCCGGTCCGGTCCGACGCGGTCCGAAAATTATACCCGACCCCCTTTGAAAAGACGAGCCGTCACGTGACAGAGTCACATGCGCAAAGCCTGGACTGCCGCTGCTCGTCCGTCGCCGGCGCCAGTAGCCTTGCGCTATTCCGCCGCATTCAATTCTAGTCTGGCCTATCTTTGCCCCGCTGTCTCCGTATCAAGTCGCGCGCACCGTCTTGCAGCGTGGCCCCCTCGGCGTGCTGGACGCAGCCGCGTCGTTGCCATTTTCACCTGTGCCTTCCCTCTCCTTCTGTACCCCTGATCCACGGGAGCATACCGGCAAAGATGAGCGCCGAACAGGAGCAGAAGCACCCTTTGAAAAGACGAGCCGTCACGTGACGGAGTCACATGCGCAGTCACGTGTCGTGCGATACAAATATCGGATTATATATCGCCGAGGCTCGAATAGACAGCGATCATTAGCCTCGCTTCGCTCGCCGCTCGGCAATAAATGTGGTCAATGAGTAAATTTGAATAGACTATTCCTCTTCTGCATGTCTCATTCTTCCACATTTGTAAATTCCATGACAACTCATAAAAAGAACCTATGGAAAGGTGCCATCTCAGATGAGGACCTACCGACCTCTGTTATTGAGAAATAGCCACAATTTGCGTAACAGTAGAGTTTTTGTATGTTAGTCATCCTGTCTGCATGCCAATTACCCAGTGTTGTTATTTACCATACATACCTTTGCACCATTTAATATTTTATTTTGAAAGAACATTCTGAAAATTTGACTGTGCGTCTCACGTCCTTTGTTAATCGTAATAATATTCCATGGAGAGCCTTATAAGGAATACCCCAAATACAGTCAACTCAGCTGTGAGCACCTTCCTTTGTGTGGTATACCCTTCTTCTGCCACTCTGCCATGTCTCTACCTGCAGGGTGGGCCTGGCAGCTCTGGAACTGGCTTTGGCAATTTTGAGGAACTTGGCCCCCTAAACGTGGAACTGCAACCACGGGAGTATACCTGGGTGAGCCACTTGTGCCACGGCCTACCTATACTGCCATTCAGGTTGCTAGGTAGGTTGCTAGGTAATAGAAGCACCATTTACCCTTTGAGCCATAATGAAGGTACATTGTTGTATGCCATGGTTCTTATGTAAAGTTGCACCTCCAGGTTTTGGTGCCCTTCTCAGTATAGCACTTTTTATTGCTTCCACATCAATCAATTGGAGTGCATGTTGTTTAGTTGTTTTGCCCTTCGTGTTTCAAGCATTTCTAAGTCATTGTGAGTGGTAGCAGTTGGTGGATTTTGTAACTGTCTTACACTATACAGCAGTGCCTAAGAACAATTCACATCCACTGAAGTGTGGAAGAATGCTTTACCTCAGGTGGCAGGTGTAGTGCTGTGTAACATGTCTGGTCAATGATGTCTGGGCACGGGTTCACTGTGTATCGCAGCTCCCGGCCTAAAGCAGTTAGCTCTCCAGGGCACAGTGTATGGTAGTCATGGCAACCATCTGCTTTGTCAGAGGATAGCCTGGTGACCACATTAGACTAGTCTGGCGCGCTAGCCCCAACTTCCTGCCCCCGATTGCGCTACTTTCCCTGCCCACGCGCAATCGGGGGCAGGAAGTTGGGGCTAGCGCGCCAGACTAGCATTAGACAGGTTCCATGATACAAGGGGCATAGGGAAGGGCTTTCTAGGAGTTCAGGAAAGACCCCTTTCAAGTACAATGGTGACAAAAATAAAGAGATGTATTGTAAGACTACAATTTTTAGCGGAAAGTAGATTTAGCATTTTGAAAAGTCCAGGATTGGGCAGTTTATAGCGATTTTCTAATTTCCACCTGTATAAAATCAAACATTTTGAGTACAATTGTTTGCAATTTTTGCACTACTCACTAAGTTTGCTGAAATTGGCATCTTTTACATTAGTAGCCTTAAGGTACTACAGTGTTGTGCTATAGGGTGACTTAGTGCTGTTACTGGCCTTTCCATCGTTGGTACACTACACAGTAGAAGACAGTTTCTTATCGCCTTTACATTGTTTCCACATGATATCAGCTCCAGAATGTGTAGGTAGAGTGTAGGAGAGGCCATGTTAGTTATGTAATATTTTATTATTATGCCTCAAATAAGTTGTAAGTCTTATTGGAACCCCCCTATTAAATTTCCTGGCCACCCCCCACCCCTTTCAGGGGTAGTGCTGAATGCTGGTGACCTTATTTTGCTTGCAAGCTGTTTGTGCCTGGTAACCCATGGGCCACCTTCATCTTGCACAGTGGTGCGAGGTCTGAGTGTGCACCTGGCTTCAATGATGCTGGTCCAGAGCAGTCTGCCCACTGCTGTACAGTGTGCCAGCAACAAGGCAGCAAATGGTGCCACCAGTTCAGCATGTGTGTGTGTGTGTGTGGCATATTGATTTGTTGATCAGAGTTGGATGAACCACTTTGCACTTTATGTTTAGCTTACGTATGGACACCAAGAGTAGGAGAGGCTGTCACAGTATGTGTGTGGGGGATACTTTGTCTGTAGTTGAGTGAAGACAAAGTGATACAAGAAGTCTACATAGTAATTTATAATGTACATTTGATGTATGAATACCATTATAAGGGGGGGGGGGTAAGGCTACTTTACACAGTCTACTGCATGAACATGGAGGATGGGGAGGAGCTGCATCCTCTGCTTCCAAACCCCGCCTTCCCTTACTTTATATGCTAAGGGATGTGAGAGCTTAACAGAAGAACAAGTCGAGTTGTAGGAAATAGCAGTGTTTCTCCCATCAGCGCTTGTACCATAAGCACTGTTAGGAAAGGACCAGGAACAAGAAGGAGATTGGAGCAGAGTTGCTCGATATTACATGGAAATTATGTTGGCTTTTATTTGAAAGAAGTTCAGCACACATTTCACCAGTCCTTTCATCTGGAAACATCTGGAATGTGCTGTTCACAGGTTTCCTCCACAAATGTTCTCAGATGACATGTAGGGATTGTTGAAAATGTGTTCAGAATGTGAGCCAATAGTATTTTTCTTGTGAATGCTGAATAATGCTGCTGCATCTCTCATCGTTCCTGAGCTCTTTCTGTTGATAATAGTGGGAGGACATTGACAGGACAAGCAGCAATAGAACAGGTCATGATGAGAAGAAAGCCTGATGGTTTCACAAAGCAGCTCAATGGTTAAAGTTGCACCAAACCCAGTGAATGTTTCAGTAGACAATAGCAGGTTGCATGCACTGTGGAGACCACTTTGTGGATATGTTTAAGAGTGCCATGACAATGACCTGTGTTTGCTGCCTTCCCTTCTCCATGTCCCTCCACCCTACCAGGTGAAAGTGGCCAATGTACTGTTTGTGGACAATCCTGTTGGGACTGGATTCAGCTATGTTGACAGTCCTTCTGCCTACACCACAGATGTCACTCAGATTGCCAATGACCTTGTCACATTCTTTCAGATTTTCTCAAAGAAATACCCTAGTCTGGAAGTCTGTCAGGGGTAGAGGGAGTGCCATTGTAAAGATGGAGCATTTGCCAGACATCACTACATCACACCTACATTGCACACACACACACACACACACACACACACACACACACACACACACACACACACACACACACACACACACACACACACACACACACACACACACACACACACACACACACAAACACACACACATGCATGCACACACACACACACACACACACACACACACACAACACACACACATGCACGCACGCACACACACACACACACACACTCACTCATGCATGCACACACACACACACACTCACTCACATGCACGTGCGCATACACACACACCTTGAAGCCGCCCATAGTAGGTTTACTGTGATAGCGAAGCCCTTGGATTGTCATCCTGGGCAGTCGGCAATTCGCTGGCTGGTGGTTTCTGGCAAAATCTTTGATGCCTCTTAAGGTCACCTGGTCGTGAAACATTCTCCCACAATCACACGTGTTACTTTCCCCTTGAGATGGCATGTTGGCTGCACATCCATTTTCACTGCGATTTTCTGCTGCCTTATCAACTACCTCTTGACAAACATTTAACCACCCCTTCCTGTCTTGGCATGTCTTGTACTAGGTGTCCTTGGCACCTATTGACTTCAGGTCTTGACTGACTAGATCACTCCACCTCCTCTTCGTTCCGTGGTTTGGTCTTGTCTTCCTCAATTCCCCAAACAACAGATTCTTTGGCAGTTGTCCCTCAGTCATTCTACCCACATGACCTAGCCACCTTAACCAGTGCTCCATTACAACATCAGGGATGGTCCAAGTCATGCCAAACCTTTCAGCCAGAGCCTGGGTTGTCAGTCTTTCCTGCCATTGCTGGTATCTGGTGACTCCAAGTATAGCCCTCACACAGCGATTGTGAAACGCATTTAGCCTTCTTGTGTGTTGGGCTTTTAACAACCAAGTTTCAGATCCATACAATAGGACTGCCAAAACCACTGCCTTGTAGACTGCTTTCTTGGTTATAGCCACTGACATGTTGGCGTTGTTGAAAATGGGTCCCCTTAGAGAGCCAAAAGCTCTAAAAGCCTTCTTGATCCTGCTGTTGACATTAAGCAGGACATCTCCATCCCTCGATAAACTAGACCCTAGGTATGTGAAGCAATCCACCATCTCTATTTCCCCTCCATCAACATGTACTGAACCCATATCCCTGTCACAAACTGCTTCCCCCACTACTATTCCTTTGGTCTTCTGAGTGCTAACAGTCAAACCCCATTGCTTTGCCACATCAACAAATGTCCTAGCTACCACTTCATAGTCACACTATGGGAGCTGGAATACAGAGCCACATCATCTGCAAACTGTGTCTCAGTCGCCCTCACCACTTCCAGCTTCGACTTAATTCGCAGTTCTGTCCCCCACCAGCTTCCTTCCATGTTTGAACTACATGTCAATTCCAGCCCCTGCACACACCTTTCGCCAACATGCAACCATAGCACTAAAGTACATGTTGAATAGAGTAGGAGTCAAAGTTCACCCTTGTCTAAGACCATTCTTCACCTCAAAAGGACCAGACAACTCTGTTCCCACCCTGACCTCAGCCTTCATGTCCTGGTGGAAGGACTGAATAATGCTCAGCATCGTTGGGGGTACCCCACACTTCTTCAACACCCGCCACAAGGCCTGCTGGGGTATGGAGTCGTAGGCTTTCTTTAGGTCTATAAACAGGACAAAGAGTGTTTCGCCATGTTCAATAGCCTTTTCCATCAACTGCCGAGCCATGAAGATCATATCCACACATCCTCTTCCTTTTCTGAAGCCACACTGAGATTCTGGTAAGGTATGTTCTGCCATGGCCTGTAGACGTTCTTGAATGATTCTGGCTAAAACCTTTCCCACAATGTCTAGTAGATTAATACCCTGCCAGTTGTCACGAAGTTGGAGGTTTCCCTTTTGGGGGATAGGAACAACCACTGCATCCTTCCAGTCATCCACTACTTTGCCTTTTCTCCATATGTCCTGCATCAGTCTAATAGTCTATCAAAGAGTTGTGCACCACCACAGCTGACCAGCTCAGGTAGAATGCCAGTTTTACCTCCAGCTTTGCCACTCTTCAGTTTGGAGAGTGCACTCACCAACTCTTCTTCATTAGGGGCTGTGTCCAGTTCTACAAATGGTGGTAAAGCAGTAGTACTTTCCAATACTTCCTCATTGAACACACTCTCCACATTGAGAAGTCTGTTGAAGTGCTGATGCCATCTGGCTAACTTCTGGTGGGCCCTGTGTTAGCTCTTCGTTGTCCTTCTTGACTGCTTGCAGCCTGGTTGGCTTGTGTCCTGCATGTGCTGGTTGTAGCCTCCGGATACACACCCATCTGGTCCAGCCATCCTTTGCAGCTGCTTCCCCTTGCCTTGCTACTTGGCATACCCATTCCTCTTTGGCTTTGTCTATTGCCTTCTTCACAGTTCTTTGATGTTGTCTGAACTCTTTCTTCTTAGCCTGGGTGTTACTTCTTAGGTATGCAGAATGGGCTTCATTTTTAGCTGCAATCAATGGTGTCAAAACGTCTGCATTCTCTTCAAACCACTCTGGCTGTTTCCTTCTTCCTCGTCCCACAGTTTCCTCAACTGCTGCCATGATGGAGGACTTCACAGTTGTCCAGTTGTGCTCTAAGGAATTCTCCAAAAAGTGGCCGTTGGTCTTAAGTTTGCATTCCAGGCAGTCTGCATACTCATCTCTCTTTGCCTTACTACACAGCTCATGAACAGCAAAAGGAACAGACTTCTTGCCCCTTGATCCACTGGTATGTGACAGTTGTACTCTGAGCTTGGCCCTGACCATCTTGTGATCTGTCCAGCAATTAGCCCCTCTCATCACCTTAATGTCCCTGCAAATGACTCTCTGTGCTGCCCTCATCACTATCAGGTCAATCATGTGCTGCTTCTTGGTAGCTGGATCCATCCATGTGCCAAAGTAGATGTCCTTCTTCTCAAACCAAGTGTTCATCCCCGTTAACTGGTTGACTGAACAGAACTGTAAGAACTCTTCCCCTGCCAGGTTCCTCTCATCTAACCCATGTCTCCCTATCACCCCATGCCATGAGTCCTCTCCTGGCTTCAACACTCCCACTCTAGCATTGAAGTCACCTAAAACCACAAGGATGCCATTCTGTGGAATCTGGTCCAAAGTTTCTTGTAGGTCTGAACAAAACTGATCCTTCACACCCTATATAGCAGTTGGAGCATAAGCACAGACTATTGACAAAAACATGTTAGATATCTCCCTAGAACCTCCACACCTCCGTTGTCCGTTGCCAACCCATTTTAACCTTGCTGTAACAATCCTGGAACTGACTGCTTTCCATAGCTCCCCGGCATCCCTCAAAGCTACTGTAGCTTTGGGATTTCACATAATCCCCACACCTTCATTACGTGCTGCATCTTTACCATTAGCCGGGAGAGGCCTACCTGAGTGTAGGAACATGAACCCTTCTGCACTGGCCAAACATCATTCCTGAACCACTTCGTCTCCTGAATCCCAGCTACTGATATTCCATAGCGTTTAACCTCTCCTAACAAAAGATCAAGCTTTTTATCTACTTCTCTAACAGAACTACCCTCATCTCCTGTTGCTACCTGCCTCTTTCTACGAATCCGTACATCTCCCGAGTTCTCCACCAAAGTTTGTACATTCCATGTACATACAACCAAGTTTCTGTGACCTTTCTTGTGCACTCACCTGTGCTCATGCATCTCAAAAATGACAATGAAATTGCCAACCTCTTGTGCAAAAGAAAAACTTCCTTGGCTTGCAAAACCAAGACAAGTACAGTGGAAACCCACCTTGCAGACACCCCTGAAAAGCAGATGTCTTGATTATGCGGACACTTTCTAAATCCTAACTATTGGCCCTATGCTACCTGTATAAAGTTCTCCTTGAAATGCGGACACCCCGTTATTCTGTATTGCGGACAGTGCCATGTGTATCGCCCTATACAACTCTGTATAAACCCCACCCGGTAATCCGGACATTTCGATCAGCTGCCAGAAAGTGGCTGCTCCTTGATTTGCACCGCTACCTCTGACAAATGACAAGAACAGCACAGAAGTTGATGAGTGCCGCAAATTGTTTATACTAAGGGTTTTGAAAGTGCCTTTAACATGGGAAAGTTCAGCGCGAACAGCTACCCTTTAGAATCGTCTTCAGAAATGGTGTGTGAGTCGAATACTCAAGCGAACCGCCTCTACCTTTACAAATTTGTCTTATTTTGATACTTTTCATGCATACTAGATGATTGTTTTAATGTATGGGCATATAAGCCATACCACTGAAATGCAGACACCCCTATAATCAGGACACTTTTCTTGTTCTGAAGGGTGTCCGCATTATAGGGGTTCCACTGTAGAGCAGCTGTCAGTATCTGGACTACTCCTCACAAATACTGCCAGTGGGTGTCAAGTTTAGCTGCTTTTGCGTTGTCCGGGACTCACCATGTGGAGGTACTTGACTTGAACCCCCCACACACACGCACACACATGAGCGCACACACACACACACACGCACAAACACACACACACACACACACACACACACACACTATACAGAAGGTTGCCTTGGAAATCATGTAGCCATGGATACATGAAAAGTACATGAAACTAACTTCAAATGTGTTAGACTCTAGTCTTTTCTACCTGCACATGTGAACAGTCACATTTGAATGAAGAAGGCAACAGCAGGATGTTGAGTGTGTCAGACAAGATCAGACATGCAATGAACAATGGCCAGTATGAGCAAGCCACTCAATTGTGGGGACAAGCAGAGGACATCGTCACAGAGGTGAGTGTGTGTACTTACTGTATGTGTGTGTGTACAGTGTGTGTGTGTGTGCATGTGTGCGTGTGCATGTGCGCGTGCGTGTGTGTGTGCATGCGTGTGTGTGTGTGCGTGCGTGTGTGTGTGTCACTGTGCCTATACTTAATGTGGTAGCTCACTGCCCTACCATATGTGTGCACAATGCTGCAGTTGCCGTTCTACAGTTCTGTCGGAGTCCTTGTCGCGAGTGTTCTTAGGCATGCCAGGTTGACATTTGTTATGATACATGCTCTCTTTGGACGATTGAGCACACTCGCAAATCACTTCTCGATCAACAATTCAATTTAATGCAATCTTTTACCTGTCCAAGGCTTCATCAGGCATGCCCCCCAGTTGTGAGTCAGAGGTCCCACACATGTGACTGTTCTTCACACACTAACACAGGCTGCCAGTCTCCTCAAATGGCTATCTCGTTTGATTTAATGGCTTATCACAGCAGTGGTCAATTAGTGATTAACAGTTTTGAATATACCTTTGAACAATGTGTTATTTAGAGGGCCAGACATCTTTTAATTATAAAACAGGGTTAATTTAGAATATAGTGTGAGAGTTATGAGAACTCTCTGTTCCACAACCTCTTGGCTTTGGGGCAGTTTGGGGGTGATCCCAGTGTTGTGATTAATTAAAAGAGGTGTCCTTATTTCAGTAGTAGTTTGTACATCTTTTTATTATAAGATATTATAGGACAGAAGACGCTGTCCTCATTAGAGAGGTGTCATTAATTCACGTGTCTTATATAAGGGAGTGCACTGAATGCTGCCTTCCTCCTCATCTCTAGCTTACGGATGATGCCAGCTTCTATAACATCTTGGTTCACCATGGCAAACCCAAAGTGTTGAACTTCACAAGTGATGACATGGTGACTGGTGCCCATCCTCAGGGTGAGCCTATTTTAAGCAGTCTCAGTCAAAGAAAGCCCTTTTGACGCGCTCTGTTAAAGCTTGTACTTTTTGGATTCTCCCCTGCCTGGGGAGAGGTGGGTATGGAGGGAGGGGAAGAGCAAATGATTTGCTACTCAAGGCACTTTAATCGTGACAATTCTGATTTTATTGTGAAGCCTCTCCACTTCTCTCACTAACTAGATTACTGTATGAAGCTGGCCCAGCGTCACCTTGGGGTCACTCAAAACGATGCGTTGTCTGAGCTTATGAATGGTCCTATTAGGAAAAAGTTAGGTGTTATACCATCCGACGTAACATGCATGTGTGTACGTGTGTGCATGTGCTGCTGTTAATAGCATTTGGCAAGGGTGCTATCCATATACTGTACACAAGTGATGTCCGATTATCCCATCCAACATAACATGGGGAGGTAGGTTGGGTACATGTGTGTACATGTGTGCATGTGCTGCTGTTAAAAGCATTTGGCAACGGTGCTATCCATGTACACAAGTGAGTGTCCGATTCTTGACCAGCTTTTTTGGACTCTGTGTGCACACACATACTTATACAGGGCAGTCGGGAGGTGTGTTCTACTATCAACGTGTTGACTTCATGAAGAATGTCACCGCTGATGGTAGGTGTCTGTCATACAGGTATTCACATGCACATTATTTGTATTGTTGGTATTATATAGCAATCTGTATAATGTGTGTGAGCTGTACACACACAGTATAGTGCAACGAGCAGAAGAGTGCATGCACATAAGATGTGTGTAACACATGTCCACTGACATTCGATGGACTGTGGCTGCCACTCACATCTCATCACATACTGCATGCATATGTAGTGCTCCCTTTCAATTGCAAACGCTCACCTCATTAAACACGCATGGACACATGACTTCTCCAAGTGCCCTAACAGATGACTCATTAGTGTGGCATGACATCCAGCAGGGAAACCATCACCACACAGCATAGCAGCATATCTATGGCTTTGCCACACCCAGATGAACACAACACATTGCCCAATCAAGTGGCAAGTCCCAATACATCACACACATGCATGTTGTGGGGTTCACCAAGCATGTTGTGGGGTTAATGGGAGAAAGGCAGGCCTGCCAACCACACTGCACTCCTTTACAAGTGGGGATACACTTCTGCAGTTACACTAGTTGGACTGCATGGCTCAGTAGTGAACATAAGGGAGGGGAGGGGCAGGGGAGGGGGAGGGGAGGGGCAGGGGAGAGGAGGGGAGGTGAAGGGGAGGGCTTGCCGTCAGTAGTGTGCATGTGAAAGGAGAGGGGAAGGGGAGGGGGTGGAGAGGGGGAGGGTGGAAGGAGGAGTTGCTATTCGTAGTGTACATATGGGAGGAGCATGGGAGGGGAGGGCGTGGGGGAGGAGGGGGAGGAGTGGGAGCCGGGATGACTGTCAGTAATGTGTGTCCATATTATGCAGTTGAATATGAAACTGGAATGTATTGCTGTCATCAATGACATATGACATCATTAAAATATAATTTCCTATTCAAATGGCTTAGTGTGAGATAATGCATGTTAGCCTGGTATGGTGTAACATCAGTGCAGCCTGTAGAGGACACTAGGGGTACTAGCTTCCATAACACTGAGGGGCTGGAAACAATAATGCTATTACCATATTTAGATGTAGAACTATGAATATAGAAAGCAGTGGTAGGTCTTCCTGGGGTAGAAGTGAATGCTTAACTCTAACATACACTACAGCTGAGACTATGGCTGCTTCACTGCCAAAACCATACCATGCAGATCAAATTAGAATAAGTGAATATGCTTTGCTTTCAGACAGATTCAGACAGCATCCATACCATGATTATATTATAAAATGGGCTCCTACACTGTGTGTGTGTGTTGTGTGTGTGTGTGTGTGTGTGTGTGTGTGTGTGTGTGTGTGTGTGTGTTCGTGTGCTTGTGTGTGTGTGTGCTATGCCTGCTTGTCACGAAGGCCACCAGGCAGCCTCGTGTACACATGCAGGCTTGAACTGTACATGAGTGCGTCACTATGTGACCACCAGAAATCCCACCCAGTGACCGCCTCCCCTCGCCCAGTGGCTGTAGTGTGCATGTGGAAGAGGAGGGGAGAAGGGAGGAGGAGGGGAGGGGGAGGGTGGAAGGAGGAGTTGCTATTCGTAGTGTACATATGGGAGGAGCATGGGAGGGGAGGGCATGGGGGAGGAGGGGGACGAGTGGGAGCCGGGATGACTGTCACTAATGTGTGTCCATATTATGCAGTTATGAAACTGGAATGTATTGCTGTCATCAATGACATATGACATCATTAAAATATGATATCATATTCAAATGGCTTAGTGTGAGATAATGCATGTTAGCCTGGTATGGTGTAACATCAGTGCAGCCTGTAGAGGCCACTAGAGGCCACTATATAGCTTCCATAACACTGAGGGGCTGAAAACAATAATGCTGGTAATGGTACTGGTAATGTGCCTGCTTGTCACGAAGGCCACCAGGCAGCCTCGTGTACACAGGCTTGTACTGTACATGTATGTGTCACTATGTGACCACCAGAAATCTCACCCAGTGACCGCCTCCCCTCACCCAGTGACCGCCTCCCCTCACCCAGTGACCGCCTCCCCTCACCCAGTGACCGCCTCCCCTCACCCAGTGACCGCCTCCCCTCACCCAGTGACCGCCTCCCCTCACCCAGTGACCGCCTCCCCTCACCCAGTGACCGCCTCCCCTCACCCAGTGACCGCCTCCCCTCGCCTAGTGGCCGCCTCCCCTTACCCAATGGATGCTTCCCCTTGCCCAATGGATGCTTCCCCTTGCCCAATGGATGCTTCCCCTTGCCCAATGGATGCTCCCCCTCGCCTAGTGGCTGCCCGATATCGCCCAGTGATGTGAGCGAGCCAGTCTTTCAATTCCCCATGTTCTATATAACATGGAAATGAAATCACAGGTGAAATTAAAGGGAAAGGTTTCAATAGGTGCACATTGGGAAATGAATTTGAGGTGATAGAGTGCACAATCAGAAACCTACTTCCCCAACGCCATACTACTCCTTGCATGGTACGTAGCAAGCCAGTGATTTCGTCCTGTCTTGGTATAAAAGCAGGTGACTCCACTTCTCCTGCAGCAATCAGGTGATAATCAATTGAACAAAGCACCAGTAAGGTATACCTTAGTGCAGCACGCCTTTCCAGCATCATGTCACTTTTTCTACTGTTGACTGTGGCCCTCGTAGCTGTTGTGTCCATCGCTGCCATCCAAGCAGCCCCAGTGCAGACCATCGACCGACCAGCCTACTGCCCTGGAGTAACAGCCAACAACGAAAGCTACATATTGCAGCTTGCAGTGTCTTCTGTGTTGCATGGCAGTGTGACACTGCCAGTAAACCTGGCCTACGACGACCTCCCCACCACCCAGAGAAAACTCCTGCAGGCAACTGCAGAGGCGGATTACACAAAGTGCCTTCAAGCCTCATCTCCTATAACACCCCCACAGTCCAGCCTGGGTGTGTGCAGTGTACAGTATCAGTGTGACTACGATGCAGCCCGCTTCCCTCCCTACATTCACCATGTTATCTGCAAGGGAGAGAAGATGAACTACGCTAAGTCTGGTGATCACAGGGGACAGTGCCAGTGCCATTCGATCTACCGTCCCCTCACAGTGCTGAGGTTTGTGGGCTGTGACCCTTACGAGCAGTGGAAAATGGAGGAGCAAATGGTCAGCGTTGGCTGCATCTGTGTGAACATATTGTGAACGGCACCCTCACCACCACTTACGAGCCCTGGATCACTTGTAGCAGTTTGAACCCCGCAGACATCACTTGTGTATTATAAACTTACACACCAATAGACTAGGTTTGTAGACATTTCATCACTTTGCACCTTTTACAGTTACTGTAAATAATGACTGCTTAATTAATGAGCATTCTTGAGCTGACATATTTCCTTGCTCAGTACTAGTTGTGAATGAATGGATCTACACACACTGCCACATACAAATGGTTGCATGTGGCACATAACTCCACTTCATGCACTCCAGTGGTACTGCACTCATCCACTCCACACCACACCACACCACTCCAGTGGTGCTGCACTCATCCACTCCACACTACACCACACTACACCACTCCACACTACACCACACCACTCCAGTGGTGCTGCACTCATCATCCGCTCCACACCACAACACACCACTCCAGTGGTGCTGCACTCATCCACTCCACACCACACCACATCACTCCAGTGGTGATGCACTCATCTGCTCCACACTACACCACACCACTCCAGTGGTGCTGCACTCATCATCCACTCCACACTACACCACACCACTCCAGTGGTGCTGCACACATCCGCTCCACACCACACCACACCACACCACACCACACCACTCCAGTGGTGCTGCACACAGCCATGCCACACCTTTGGAACTAGTGACCCACACAACTTCCTACAGTAGTCAGCTCATTATCATTGCACTTTTGAGATACAGTGGAATGTGTCTAAGACAGCTGCCTGTGGGCCAGCTCTAACTGACCTTTATAGAGAGGTGGTTGCTTTACAGAAGTAGACTGCCATGCGTTAGGGCTATTTGCGGCCAGGCAGGGTGGCTGTTTTAGAGAGGCGCACGGCTGCCTAACACAGTGACCATCTTAAACAGGGTCCACTGTACTCTATACAGTAAATGCCCCCTTGGGACTACAATACTCCCTACAAAGCACACCAGCTTCAGCACTGTATAGGCAATAGGTTCAGGCTACCACCGCCATTCACTAGTAACCATCATCTGCTAGTATCTATCATTCACTAGTAACCATCATTCACTAGTAACCATCATCCACTAGTAACCATCATCCACTAGTAACCATCATCCATTAGTAACCATCATCCACTAGTAACCATCATCCACTAATAACCATCATCTGCTAGTATCTATCATCCGCTAGTAACCATCATCTGCTAGTATCTATCATCCACTAGTAACCATCATCCACTAGTAACCATCATCCACTAGTAAGCATCATCCACTAGTAACCATCATCCACTAGTATCTATCATCCACTAGTAACCATCATCCACTAGTAACCATCATCTACTAGTAACCATCATCTGCTAGTAACCATCAGCCGACCCAATCACAACCCAACATGTCAGTGGCACTCTCTGCAAATGCCTTCTTCCCTTCCTCCAACCCGTGCAGGCATTCGTGAACACCCCCTGAAGGGGAGGAAAGGGGAGGGGACAGGTTGGGTGTCATCTTAATGGTATTCATGACATGTGTGTGTATCACACCTGTGACATCAATGAGGCGGTCCTGTATCAAAGGTAACGTTGGGTACACAGCCTGCTCAAGAAGATTGGAAGCTGCAAGGAGTGGAAAGGGATTTGCAGGAGGTGGGTGTGAGGTACAACACGCTGGGCTGGGTTAGGGTGGCAAGTACCTCCTACCTGTTTGCACAAGTGACAGGTGTCCCAAACAGTCATAACAGTGACCTCAATGGCAGTGTTGGGAGCTGTGGACCAGCAGATACACTACAGTATGTTAGAGAGTACACACACACACACACACACACACACACACACACACACACACACACACAGGCAGTGTTGCGTGGCTTCTGAGAGCTTGTTAAGTGGGCATGTTCTGGAGGTCATGACTGAAATGCTAATGTGTGCATTTTCCTTTGCAATGTTGTAGACTTCTTCTCTGTCTGTCTTCAATAACACATGCAGAGGTGATCTCAGAATGAAGCCGAGTGTTGCCAAGTCCTAGCTGGGGATTCCCTCTTGCATACTGCTATTGGTTAGTTTGTGTGATCCATTGATCAATGCTATTTTACTCTAGAATATTATACAAGCTGGCCTTTATGCCACAGAACACAAATTATAGGATACTGAGATGTGCTGTGTGTATAGACTGAGTTACCAAAGTGCTATATATTTTTGAACATTTGTCAAAATGTGAGGTTGAATTTTATACTCTTTGATGATAAATGTTATCGTAGATGCATTGTTATGGTGTTTATGTTATGCGCGTTGGAGGTATGGGCGTAACATTTACACTGACAACTGGATTAGTGTGCTTACACTTATCTGATCTAATTTCAATCCGGATTCCAAACCAGTTTAAATTGCTGTACACAGGACGTATAAGATTACTTCTACAGGAGTGTAGGAACCATATAACCTGGGTGGACTTGAGCCCCCTTTGATTGAAATGCTTAGAAAATTAGCTGTACAGCCTATATTTGACTCAATTGTTGCAGAGCCTAGGCTTAAGCAATCTATTTTTGTTATTTGTACACAAAAGAAAACACAGAGAAGCACAAAAATTGAACATTGTAGCTGTAGTGAATGATTGTGTCAGTAAACCATAGGAGATTAAGCTATTTTGGTTGTTTCTGATTGCTGTACCTGGTACAACATGCATCATGTGCATCATGGAATATACACGAACAATGAAACTACACTAATATCAATAATTACGTATAATACTGTTGGACCTTGCAGCATGCCATCACTCGTGTAGAATCCAGTGTGAAACTTCAGGAACCTAAAGCAGGAACATAGACACCCTGACAGTGATCGAGGTAGCCATACTGTGTTTAAGCCACAGAGTGCACTGCTTACATGTCAACTAGAAAGACTGCATCCAGAATGTAGTTGATGGTCCACATGACGGGGTGGAAGTGGAAGAAAGCAGCTTGTAGGCTGACAGTGACGAGGGAGAGGTAGGCTGCTACTGACACAACAAATTCCCATGCAGCACAGGCTCGGGAAGTGGGAAGGAAGGTGTATCTGAAGGAAAAACACATCATAGTGATATAACTATGTATTATGAACATACAATGGGACTAATGTTACATGTACATGCAAGCATATCGCACACTAACCTCATCAAGAAGAAGGAGATGACTCGATCAAGTGCAAGTCTGCACCGTTTCAATGCAGCATAATTGTACTTCCTCTGGTGTTCATTGTCATCCTTGTATTCCTGTTCTTGCTCCCTCAGAAAACATGATGATGAAACAGGAATCACTGAGCTTTTTGTTTTCCGTCGTCTCAGTGCTAGGGAAAGAGTGGTGGTACAGGAACACACACATACCCAGTACTCAGGAAATATACATGTATTTGGTCAACAAACACATAGTGTCTTGATGCAATATAATATTATAAGTATGTACATGTATGTGGCCATCCAGTGCATAGTGTGCACAGGACCATACATAGCACCTGTTTCCACCCGACCTGTGGCTGAGGGACCTTTTCTGATTTCCAGGTCATCCTCCTCTTCCTTTGCCAGTGCCTGATCCAGCTGCTCATCTTCCTTCTGATACTTGAGAAAGGGTTGGCGAGGAAGTTGACCAAAACTCATTGGACAAGACACCTACCAGGGTGTAAGAAAGGAGAGAGGTGGCAGAGCTTGAGACAAAGGGATCCACTATTAGAGTGTCTCACATCACACAAGTGTAGAAGTCTTAAAGCATACAGTCTACCAAACTAATGTCCTGATCATTGTACTACCAACCCACATAACAACGCATAGCCTGTCTTGTGTAAGGTCACACAATGTTCTGCAAGTCACGCTATACCAGAATGTCCTACTCATATGGTATTGGGTAACATTCAAAAGTCACTACATTTGTTCACCTTCAGTTTGCTTTTTCATCTCCCAGGCAAGCAGCAATGGTGGGTGTAATGGGGGTGCGGGTGATGGGAGCAATAAGGGGCCCCATGGCCACAGCCATGCCTGTCAGGATGCAGGGCTGCTCAAATTGGCGTGGGTGCTGCATGGAGGTGTAGCTGGACTTGGCAGCAGCAGCACAGGCCACCTTCATGTGACTCCTGTCCTTAGTGATGATTGAGAAATGCCTATAGGGTGTAGCAGCACACTCCACAGTGCCATGCAGATATACTGCATATACTGGCATACACAATAATGCACTCCTATGCAGCACTCACTTGTTCACAATAGGGAAAGCTTCCAATACGCTGTCTAGCTCATTCTTTGGTATCATGTTCACTTCACAGTGGGTAGCTGCCCGCACAGTGGCGGTACGTGGCACACCAAAGAGTAGACCCATCTCCCCAAAATAGTCACCGGGGCCAAGCAAGGCCACCACCTGGCTCAGGTCTTCAGACAAGACCTGTGAATGGAATTGCCACACAGAATTATAATCTCTATACATGCACATACATACAAACATATGCACACATGCACACGTACTAAATACGTAGGCACAAAGCCATTAAAGGTGCACGAGACCATAGCAGGACTGACCTCCACATTGCCCTTCCTGATGCAATACATTTCCCTCCCCATATCCCCACAGTACAGGGTGGTAAATAGATAGGCAGATGTTTTATTGCGACAGTGAGCAGAAAGGTCTACTATGGGTATTCTGACATATATAGCTGTTTATTGAATAAAAAATGCAAGCAAACATGGCTACCACACAGGTCTGGAATACTCAATTGCCTCTTTCAGGACAAACACATACTGCTCAGACAGCTAACTTGTCAGAGTCCATAGCCCCCACCTGTATACACAGCACATGTCTTCCTACATTGTTATTTAGCTAGTGGACACTTGCATGCAAGGCTGCATGCAAGTGCACGCGCGCGCGCACACACACACACACACACACACACACGCACTCGCGCACAAACACATACACACACACCTCCTCTGTTCACAATGTCCCACTAGGGACGTTGGGCGGGTTGCCAAGTGCACGCACACACACACACACACATGCGTCAGGCTGTTAATTTACCGGCAGATGCAGACTAGCCCAGTGGAGGGTCAACACAGTTAGATTCACCTATCCGCTAATGCACCCGGATTGGGGCTTTATGTCAGAGAAGTTGACCATCCCCATCCTTAGGCATGTGCACGGAAGCAAGACAATTGCTTTACATACGTCAGGTCACTGTGCAAGGCCATCGCCCATCTTACATCCGTCAGGCTGTTAATTTACCAACAGCGGCTGACTAGCTCAGTGGAGGGTCAACGCAGTTAGATTTGCCTATCCGCTGATGCACCTGGATCGGGGCTTTCTGATAGAGAAGTTGACCATCCCAATCCTTAGGCATGCGCACGGAAGCAAGACAATTGCTTTACAGACGTCAGGTTACTGTTGCACTTCGTCGGCGGGCGTGTGGCTCGTCCCAGAAGAGCAGTGGGAAGGGGCCTCGAGGAGATGTACTCACGCAGGACGCGACACTCTGTTGCTGCGACGAGCAGGTGACGGTGTTTGGTGACGATGCATCATTGTTCGAACCAGGTAGGTGTTACATACGTTAGGTGGTTGTTTGTGATTGATTCTGCGAGGGAGACAGAAGCAGGTCCTATATTTCCCGAGTCCTTCGCAACGTGGGCTTCCAGGCTGGGTAATGCATGGTGCAAGCGACGATGAATCATTGTGATGGGCATACCGTTTCAATCGCTGAGCGTTCTGACCACGGGACTCGCAAGAGGATCAACAGCCAGATCGAAAACTAGTACACTCACCACCGCCATCATTAATCTGTCTCCCCGTGCAGTTAGATTCACTTATCCGCCGGTGCACCTGGATCAGGGGCTTTCTGTCACAGACGTTGACCATCGCAATCCTTAGGCATGAGCACGGAAGCAAGACAATTGCTTTACATACGTCAGGTTACTGTTGCACGCCATTACGCATCTTACATGCGTCAGGCTGTCAATTTACCAGCAGATGCAGACTAGCCCAGTGGAGGGTCAACGCAGTTAGATTCACCTATCCGCTAATGCATCTGGATCGGGGCTTTATGTCAGAGAAGTTGACCATCCCAATCTTTAGGCATGCGC
>OZ025887.1:1992305-1994805 GCA_964019415.1 Ianthella basta
ATACATTGAAACGCCATGGTGAGGGAGTGCACCCCTGCCTTCCACTTCAAACCACAGTGAATGCTTTTCCCCCACCTTCATTCTTGCCTCACAGCTCACATATAGATATATGATCACGAGATCCTAAGATGGCAGCAATCTGGATGAATCAATCAAATAGATCAGAGGATCAGTTGATGGAGATGTGTAAAATAGCTATGTAACATACGGACTGGACACTCGCGAAGTCAATGAATCAATCTTAGTCAGAAAACAGGAAGCCCCCTGACTGCTACAGAAATCAGCTTATATAGCTATCCACAGAATGTTCTAGACTTACACAGACATGCACTGTAAACATGTTATTCAGTTATATCACTAGCTCAAGTTCTGTCAGATCTGTTACATTCGTCCCTCCCAGAGTGAGCTCTCCCAAGCTACATCTGTAGGCGGTCAGGTGGTCTCCGAATACGCTGGGGGTACTGTCGTTCACCATCAGGATCGTCAATAGTGATGTGATGCTCCACTGTTGGAGCTCTCCAAGTGGTGTGGTTCTGTTCTGAAGGTGTGTGAATAGGGGTGCTTTCCAAATCTGGCTGAACGCGACATCGCAGGCAATTGACATGGACTGTTCTGTACCTAGTACCATCATAGATGACATATGTCACTGGTCCTGGAATAGCATGTATCTTCCATTTTCCCTCCCAGTGAGGGTCCAGTTTACCTGCAGTGGGAATGAACAGCCATACTGGATCACCAACACTGAAGAGTCGTGCCTGTGTCCTGTGGACATCTGAACTCCTCTGTAGGTGTGCTGCCTCTGCAAGATTTGTCTCCACAAAGTCATGTAGCTTAGCCAGTTTTGCGTGTAGCTGGGATTGGTACGACGATGGGTCATAGGCAGTGGAAGTTGGGAAGGGTGACTTCTGGGGAGAACGACCATACATGAGCTTGAAAGAGGACACCCCAGTGGAGGTGTGGACTGCTGTACAATATGCGTAAAGGGCCAGTGGAAGGTGACACTCCCAGTCAGCTTGATCCTGAACATAGGCACGTAACATCTGCAACAGAGACCGATTAAACCTGTCAATCATCCCATCACCTTGGGGATGGTATGTACACTGTAGTCCTAGATTTGGCAACCCCAAAAGTTTCCAATGTTTGTCTGAGAATGGAACTTTCAAAGTTGCGTCCCTGGTCCGAGTGGATAATATCTGGCAGACCATAGTCAGTGAATACCTTCACAAGTGCATTTGTAATGCGCACGGCAGTCTGGTCAGGTAGGGGGATAGCATCAGCCCACTTTGTGAAGTAATCCTGGATCACTAATAGACACCGGTTGTTGCAATATGATCGGGGAACCTCCAGAATATCAATGGCTACCATTTCCCATGGCCTTCCTACTGGAATGCTATTCAAAGGAGCTTTGGGAGGCAGTGGAAGTTTGGAAGTCTGGCAGACTGAACATGCACGGCAGTACCGGTCAATGTCATGTAACATTCCCACCCAATAGCCAACTTCTCGTACTCTGGCTGCCGTCTTGTCAGATCCTAAGTGTCCTGCACCTGGAACATCATGATGTTGGGCAATGACCGTTGCTCGCAATGGAGCTGGAATGACTGGAACTATGATAGGATCCATGGTTGGTCCCGGAGTATACTTGCAACATATCACCCCATCTTTGAGAGTGAGCTGGGACCAAATTTGCCGATAGCGGCGTAGCTGTGGCTGGCGCCAAGCAGAACCTTGAGGGGGTGATTTTCTGTTTCCTCTTTAGACAGTTCCTCATGTAGTTGGCAGAGGACTGGATCATTGCACTGCTGCTGCTGAAGGTCTGCAGGTATGCAAGGACTGCAAGTGGTGGCTGCACTGTGCTCACCTTCAGAGGTAGTGCTCATTGACAGGGTGTTGGCTTTAATTGTCCCTCTCTGGTTGAGGCATCCGAGACAGGGCATCAGTATTGTTGTTCTGGCAGCCCTTCCGGTAGCTGATGGTAAAATCGTATTCTTGGATGGCCAGCACCCACCTTGCCAACAGGCCTTCCATTTTTTGGGCTGAAAGCCACTGCAATGGAGCATGATCTGTAAGTACGATGAAGGGTCGGCCCAGGAGATAATGCCGAAACTGCTTTATCCCATAGACTACAGCCAAACACTCGCGTTGGATCACACTGGATCACTCCGATCTGGACAATTTCGCTGCAAATGACCTGGCTGGTGACACTGATAACACAGACGTGGCATCGCTGGTTGGGTGGCAGTACGGCGTGTAACCAGTGCCGCTACTTGCTCTGTCAGAGCTGAGATCTGCTCCTGCAATACCGCTACTTCTGCTGGTATTGTTGCTTCAACCGCAGCGGCTGTTTTCCCTGGCTCCTCGATGGTGAGCAGCAGTTTCGCTCACTCCAGCAACTTGTCCAAGTCATCGATTTCACCGGCTGCCCATAGTTGTCTACTCACGTGGGTTGGTAGCCCGGTGTCACAGGAAATCCGACCCCCCCCCCCCCCCCACTTTACGGTAT
>OZ025887.1:2004805-2022305 GCA_964019415.1 Ianthella basta
CTGGCGTGCAACAGTAACCTGATGTATGTAAAGCAATTGTCTTGCTTCCGTGCGCATGCCTAAGGACTGGGATGGTCAACTTCTGTACCAGAAAGCCCCGATCCAGGTGCATCAGCGGATAGGAAAAACCTTGCGTACTGACCCTCCACAGAGCTAGTCTGCCTCTGCTGGTACATTAACAGCCTGACGGATGTAAGCTGTGTGCTGGCGTGCAACAGTAACCTGACGTATGTAAAGCAATTGTCTTGCTTCCGTGCGCATGCCTAAGGATTGGGATGGTCAACGTCTGTGACATAAAGCCCCTGATCCAGGTGCACCGGCGGATAGGTGAATCTAACTGCGTTGACCCTCCACTGGGCTAGTCTGCATCTGCTGGTAAATTGACAGCCTGACGCATGTAAGATGCGTAATGGCGTGCAACAGTAACCTGACGTATGTAAAGCAATTGTCTTGCTTCCGCGCTCATGCCTAAGGATTGCGATGGTCAACGTCTGTGACAGAAAGCCCCTGATCCAGGTGCACCGGCGGATAAGTGAATCTAACTGCACGGGGAGACAGATTAATGATGGCGGTGGTGAGTGTACTAGTTTTCGATCTGGCTGTTGATCCTCTTGCGAGTCCCGTGGTCAGAACGCTCAGCGATTGAAAAGGTATGCCCATCACAATGATTCATCGTCGCTTGCACCATGCATTACCCAGCCTGGAAGCCCACGTTGCGAAGGACTCGGGAAATATAGGACCTGCTTCTGTCTCCCTCGCAGAATCAATCACAAACAACCACCTAACGTATGTAACACCTACCTGGTTCGAACAATGATGCATCGTCACCAAACACCGTCGCCTGCTCGTCGCAGCAACAGAGTATCGCGTCCTGCGTGAGTACATCTCCTCGAGGCCCCTTCCCACTGCTCTTCTGGGACGAGCCACACGCCCGCCGACGAAGTGCAACAGTAACCTGACGTCTGTAAAGCAATTGTCTTGCTTCCGTGCGCATGCCTAAGGATTGGGATGGTCAACTTCTCTACCAGAAAGCCCCGATCCAGGTGCATCAGCGGATAGGCAAATCTAACTGCGTTGACCCTCCACTGAGCTAGTCAGCCGCTGTTGGTAAATTAACAGCCTGACGGATGTAAGATGGGCGATGGCCTTGCACAGTGACCTGACGTATGTAAAGCAATTGTCTTGCTTCCGTGCACATGCCTAAGGATCGGGATGGTCAACTTCTCTGACATAAAGCCCCAATCCGGGTGCATTAGCGGATAGGTTAATCTAACTGTGTTGACCCTCCACTGGGCTAGTCTGCATCTGCCGGTAAATTAACAGCCTGACGCATGTGTGTGTGTGTGTGTGTGGGTGCACTTGGCAACCCGCCCAACGTCCCTAGTGGGACATTGTGAACAGAGGAGGTGTGTGTGTATGTGTTTGTGCGCGAGTGCGTGTGTCTGTGTGTGTGTGTGTGTGTGTGTGTGTGTGTGTGTGCGCGCGTGCACTTGCATGCAGCCTTGCATGCAAGTGTCCACTAGCTAAATAACAATGTAGGAAGACATGTGCTGTGTATACAGGTGGGGGCTATGGACTCTGACAAGTTAGCTGTCTGAGCAGTATGTGTTTGTCCTGAAAGAGGCAATTGAGTATTCCAGACCTGTGTGGTAGCCATGTTTGCTTGCATTTTTTATTCAATAAACAGCTATATATGTCAGAATACCCATAGTAGACCTTTCTGCTCACTGTCGCAATAAAACATCTGCCTATCTATTTGCCACCCTGTACTGTGGGGATATGGGGAGGGAAATGTATTGCATCAGGAAGGGCAATGTGGAGGTCAGTCCTGCTATGGTCTCGTGCACCTTTAGTGGCTTTGTGCCTACGTATTTAGTACGTGTGCATGTGTGCATATGTTTGTATGTATGTGCATGTATAGAGATTATAATTCTGTGTGGCAATTCCATTCACAGGTCTTGTCTGAAGACCTGAGCCAGGTGGTGGCCTTGCTTGGCCCCGGTGACTATTTTGGGGAGATGGGTCTACTCTTTGGTGTGCCACGTACCGCCACTGTGCAGGCAGCTACCCACTGTGAAGTGAACATGATACCAAAGAATGAGCTAGACAGCGTATTGGAAGCTTTCCCTATTGTGAACAAGTGAGTGCTGCATAGGAGTGCATTATTGTGTATGCCAGTATATGCAGTATATCTGGCACTGTGGAGTGTGCTGCTACACCCTATAGGCATTTCTCAATCATCACTAAGGACAGGAGTCACATGAAGGTGGCCTGTGCTGCTGCTGCCAAGTCCAGCTACACCTCCATGCAGCACCCACGCCAATTTGAGCAGCCCTGCATTCTGACAGGCATGGCTGTGGCTATGGGCCCCCTTATTGCTCCCATCACCCGCACCCCCATTACACCCACCATTGCTGCTTGCCTGGGAGATGAAAAAAGCAAACTGAAGGTAAACAAATGTGACTTTTGAATGTTACCCAATACCATATGAGTAGGACATTCTGGTATAGCGTGACTTGCAGAACATTGTGTGACCTTACACAAGACAGGCTATGCATTGTTATGTGGGCTGGTAGTACAATGATCAGGACATTAGTCTGGTAGACTGTATGCTTTAAGACTGCTACACTTGTGTGATGTGAGACACTCTAATGGTGGATCCCTTTGTCTCAAGCTCTGCCACCTCTCTCCTTTCTTACACCCTGGTAGGTGTCTTGTCCAATGAGTTTTGGTCAACTTCCTCGCTGACCCTTTCTCAAGTATCAGAAGGAAGATGAGCAGCTAGATCAGGCACTGGCAAAGGAGGACAAGGACCTGGAACTCAGGAAGGGTCCCTCAGCCACAGGTCGGGCAGAAACAGGTGCTGGGCATGTAATGTATGGTCCTGTGCACACTATGCACTGGATGGCTACACATAGGTACATACTTATAATATTGTATTGCATCAAGACACTACGTATGTGTTTGTTGACCAAATACATGTATATTTCCTGAGTACTAGGTATGTGTGTGTTCCTGTACCCCCACTCTTTCCCTAGCACTGAGACGACGAAAAACAAAAAGCTCAGTGATTCCTGTTTCATCATCATGTTTTTCTGAGGGAGCAAGGACAGGAATACAAGGATGACAATGAACACCAGAGGAAGTACAATTATGCTGCAGACTTGCACTTGATCGAGTCATCTCCTTCTTCTTGATGAGGTTAGTGTGCGATATGCTTGCATGTACATGTAATATTAGTCCCATTGTATGTTCATAATACATAGTTATATCACTTTGATGTGTTTTTCCTTCAGATACACCTTCCTTCCCACTTCCCGAGCCTGTGCTGCATGGGAATTTGTTGTGTCAGTAGCAGCCTACCTCTCCCTCGTCACTGTCAGCCTACAAGCTGCTTTCTTCCACTTCCACCCCGTCATGTGGACCATCAACTACATTCTGGATGCAGTCTTTCTAGTTGACATGTAAGCAGTGCACTCTGTGGCTTAAACACAGTATGGCTACCTCGATCACTGTCAGGGTGTCTATGTTCCTGCTTTAGGTTCCTGAAGTTTCACACTGGATTCTACACGAGTGATGGCATGCTGATCACACAGCCAATTGCTTGTGCCAAACACTACATCAAGTTAGTCTGCATGTACAGTATAGCAGAGATTTTGGACTGTTAAACATATCCCAATATAACATGACAATGCACTAACATTAACAATTTAGTCATGACTGTTCTTACTTTACTGTCTGTGGACAGGACAAACTTTGCTCTTGACCTCCTGGCTGGCTTTCCCATTGAGCTGGTTGCCGTGGCAGCTTGGAGGCCTATCAGTAAGTACTGCACATCCATTCCCAATATGTATACTGTGTATGTAGTGTATAGATGCATCACTCATCAACTTGAGTGCCATGGATGCATCCTCTCTTGTGTTGGACAATGGCATGTTGGCATTTCCTTCTATAGGCACTGCACCTAGGGTGTTGTCCTTGGTCCGCATCAACAGGATACTAAGGACATACAGACTGGTGAGTAGCATGCACTATATACTGTACACTGCATGCACAGCTCACTCTCAGTGCACCATCCCAGTGGATTCTCTGATCCAGCCACATCAGTGACTCTACTGGTCAGTCTCCTGTTCTCCTTCACTGTACGTTCTCCTCCCACTGGAACAGCCTCTTGGGTTCTCATACCTGGAGGAGAAGATCACAAACACCTCAGGGCTCATCACGTATGTACAATACAATTCAGTTGATGCTTTACAATATGAATGTATGCACTTAGTCTCGCGCGCCAGCCCCTATCATTGCGCAATCGTGCAATAAGGGAAATAGGGGCTGGCGCGCGAGACTAGTATGCACTATGTGCAGATTGTGTACTAGTTTGCTGTGAATGCACCTTGATTAGTAACATACGTACGTTATGGGATGTCTGTATGCTACATGCTGCCCATTCAGTAGTATGCATGGACTATAATGCTTCCATTCATCAGCTCTCACTCTCCACTGGTTCATCCTTGTGCAGTGAAATCAAGTTTGCTGTTTACATGTTCATTGGGACTCACTGGACTGCCTGTTTGTGGTACTTCATTGCTTGCCCCTCAATCCTTATGGCTGCCTGGGAGTCACACACCTGTGGAGAAGATACTTGGGCTTACCGCTACGCAAACTACACAGGAATACCATTAAGTAAACGATCATGTGCCATACGTACATACACAAAAAACAAAAACAATTTCTTCATACTTATGGACAATGCTCTACATGTAGGACAGGTGTATGTTTGTGACTGATGTGGCTTATGGTTGCATTCACTGGCCATGCTGCTATACTCTCTCTCACTAGGACCTTCTATAAAATTATATTGTATATGTATATTCACCCCTCATTGTAGACAACCAAAGTCTGGCCTACCAATATGTGGTGTCCCTGTACTGGGCTGTGTCCACAACAGCCAACGTTGGGTATGGAGACATCTTTGCTTACACTGACTTAGAGGTGAGCACTCCACGTATGAATGTGTAATATTCCACCCTGCACTTCTGATCAGCTTACCATTCACCTCTTTACTCCACTTCATTCACATGCACGCACATGATGCAGAGGATCTTTGCCTTGCTAGCTATGACTTGTGGCATTGTAGGCTATGGGTACATCATTGCCAGTGTGGCTGCTAGTCTGGCCAATGCAGACTCCACCCGGGCACGCTTCCAGGAAAGGCTTACAGCCATCAAGTCTTACATGGCAGATCAAGGCCTCGGATCATTGCTGAGGTCCCGAGTGATCAAGTGAGTAGCAAGTAACATGGCAAGCGAACACACACATTGGTTGTGCTCTCATCTCTATGCACCCTTCATTGCAGCTACTATGATTACATTTGGAAAAGGAACAAGGGCGTCAGTTTTGAATCACTCTTTCAAGGGATGCCCGTGTCCCTTCAAGCAGATATATCCCTTAGTCTCTACAAGAAGATAATTGACCAGGTGAGCCTGTAGCCTGCATCTAGGTACACAGATGAAGGATTTACTATGGATTGAACAGCATGAATCATATACATATCTCCTAGGCTGTGTGTCTTCACCGTTGCACTGTGGTGCTGCACATAGACATGCATGTGTGTAGCTGGTGCACAATATACACCTCCACAAGCTTTGTGAATAGTGTGGCAATAATGTGTTTGGTATGTGCCTCAGGTGCCCTTGTTCCAGAACACTGAGATAGGTTTCACCAAGCTCCTGGCCCTGTCCATCAAGCCTGTGCTCTTCCTCAAAAATGAGTACATTGTACGGAAAGGGGATATTGGCAGTGAGGTGGGTACAGGTGGAGCTAGCCTTCCTAACTAGGTCTGTCTTTGCAGTAATATACAGGCTAATATGCTGTAGAGCACTGTAAAGCATTGTAATTATGCAGTAAAAATTTGGAGGGCATGCATGTAGTATGTTAGTATTATACGTACATGTATGTCACTGTCCTCCTCCTTTTGTAGATGTTTTTCATCAATCGTGGCACAGTTGAGGTTGTCTCTGAGGATGGTAATGTTGTGTTTGCCTCCATGGCAGAAGGAAAGTTCTTTGGGGAGATCAGCTTAATGTTCAGTGTACCCAGGACAGCTTCAATCAGGTGCATGGATGCATGGGAGCAATGTTTACATATACATTGTGTATGCATGCTTTAATTTGTCAAGTATATAAAGGTGCATGCAACATCTTTATTACAAACATTCCATTGCTCGCTCACTCCTCCTTTGTCTCCTCCCACAGAGCTGCTACCAACTGTGACCTGTTTATGTTGACCAAGAAAGACTTGGATGAGGCTCTTAGCTACTACCCCGAGATTGCAGAGCAGATCAAGGCAGTGGCTGGCAACAGAGCTGACAAGGTGAAGAAGAGGGCACAGATTGCACAGCAGGCCAAGTCAGAGGGAAAATCAGCTGGTGATGCTGCAGCTGCTGCTGCAAAGGGCACCTCTGACATGGAAGATGAAGGAGAAAAGCAAGGAAAGTCAACTAGCAGTGCTGGGAGGGAGCAGAATACTGATGAGGGTGGCCAATCAACACTTGGTGGGTGCACTGTACAGCTACACATGTATCCCCTCTCAGCATGTCTATGCACTTGTGTTCAACTAATGGGCATGCCTTAGTTACCTTGTGTGAATCACATGTTAGTAATACCTGTGCATGTATATTATATTATTGCAACTTGCACTGTATACAGACTGCAAGCATATAGTTTCATAGTGCTGGCATGGATTGCTGGTCATTGCAGATGAACTACTGGAGATTGAAGAGGATGCACCTCCCCCAGTGTCAAGGTGTTCCCAATGCCTAAACAGCTGCTCAGATGTCCTGCGCACAAAGTGCTGGCCTGGTCTCAAGCTCCTTCTCACATTTACCATTCCTGAAGATTCACGCTTCAACACAGTCTTTTCTATCATCTCCACACTGCTAGCATACATCAGTGTCCTTACTTTGTCTTTCCAAGTAAGGCATGTAACCGACATTCACTGCATTTCATTCTCTGTAGTGTGGCTCATATTGGTATACCTTTGGTACATTCCATAGAGTGTGTTCCAAGTTGACGAGCCAGTGTTCTTTGTCATCAACTACTCCTTTGATGCATACTTTATAATTGAGGTAAGTGGGTAAGCAGTGGTGTAATAAGGAAGGGAGCTGATATGACAGCATTCGGCTGTTCAGTGCTCTTATGGATTGTGATTTCAGTAGGTGGTCTTTTGAGAAGGATGCTGGAAAACACTGTATATTTCAATAGCTGTACATGAAGATGGGGGCTGAATGGATGATCAAACAGTTGTGTAGCATGGAAACCCTTAGTCCTAGTCACTGAGAAGTCAGCTCTCTGGCATACACACATCGATATGGTATATCAGCTAATATCCAATGCTACGCATGGGTAAAAGCAGTTACTGAAGTTGTCAGGATCTTTCAAGATTGCTATATAGGTACTGGATATGGCGTGCACAGATGGCAGCCTCTGTCACGTTTTGAAAAGTGCTGCTTTGCTATTGTCATGATAAGCTAGTACCTGCCAAAAAGAAGGGAGAGCTTACAGAAGTAGTGCTATTGCAAAAGCTATACCCCGCACCTTCTCTAATTAGGGTAAGAAAGGTAACAAACTCACGCTGGAGTAACTATATATGAGCAATGGTGCCCGGCACATCTTCTTTTGCCCTTGCTAATTGTGTATCATGGACAACCTGGGTATGTGGCTGTGTACTCTGTTGCCAAATTGGAATGCAAGGTGACTTGCACCAAAAGGTGCTTCTGCTACAAGTTCCATTTATACAGCTTAATGTGTACATCAAGGTATATATGGGTTAGACCAAGATCTGCGGTGTCTACAGAATTTATGTATGGGAAACTGATTGTTATACATAGATGTGTGCATGTGAAACATCAATACAGGAAAGATTTGCGCTGGCGAGTTCTACGTAGAGACAATGATAGAAAGATAGCTGAGTCTAATGGCAGTGTAAATTGCTTGACAATTACTGTGTGAAGCCCGGCTACAGAGAAGTACCACTGAACAGGGTGCAAGTTAACCTCTCTCCAAGCTTGTCAGAGCTACAGTGCCGAAAGTTTGCCTTAACATGCTAGGAGCTACCACAGATGATATAAGATGAATCAGAGGTAGTAAAAGTGACTTAGAACTTCCAATTGACCAATCAGAATACAGCAATTTGTCACATCATAGTCCAATCGTGGTGATTTAGTGTACATTACGTATGTACAGTGAATGTGTGACATTATGCAGATGCTCCTCAAGTTTCATGTGACCTATGAAGACCAGCAGGGCCGTACAGTATCTGACTTCAAGTTGACTGCTTTCCACTACATCAAGCAGCCAACTGGATTTCTCATGGATGCTATAGCAAGCTTCCCGTTTGAGATCTTTGCTCTCCCTATTCCTGAGCCTAAGCTTCGCATTGGCATATTGCTCTATCTCAGAGTGACCCACATTCTTAGGCTAGACAGAGTGCACCACTTCATCTTCACAGAAGGAAAGAAACTAAACCAGAAGTAAGGCTGTTTAGGATGGAACTCCCTGAAATAGCTTCAATGTGCTCCCTTCATTTTACCTGCAGGACAGTGGTGACGAGACTACTCACCTTCATTGTCCTCATCTCTCTGTGCACACAAGCAGTGGCGTGTGTGTGGTACATGCTAGCATGCCAGCTACAGGAATGCAAAGCTGGGACATGGGCAGTGAAGGCCAGTGAGTAGAAAGCACTATGTAGCCTACCAATGCTATATTTCTCATGCATGCCTCTATTTTACCCTGCTCATTCTCTCCTTCTGTAAGTGCTACTTTACACACAATATCGCCCTCTGTAGATATCTATGGCACTCCATTCAACCCGTACATCCACTACACGAACAGCCTTTACTGGGCTGTAGCAACCATGACCTCAACTGGGTATGGGGAGCTGACACCAACAACCACACTGGAGATGTGTAAGCATGATGCAGTGACATTGTGCCTACACTGGCACAGTTGCTGATATTCCTGCATGTTCCTTTACGTACTTCACTAGTCATATTTTGTGTTTCTCCTTCTTTCCAAATGCTCCATGTGTACAGTGTTTGCAAGTGGGGTGATGGTTGTGGGCAAATTGCTGTTTGGCTTCATCCTTGGTAGCATTGCTTCCACACTGGCTAACTTGGAGACACAGAAAGTACAGTATGAAGATAAACTTACAGCCATCAAGGCTAGCACTCCATGCACTGCACATATTCCTCAAGCTACACATGCAAATGGTCTTCAGGAATGAAGACATTGACCACCCTTGACTGCAGCCAGAGGCATCTTTTAATTTCTCTTATGCTAATTGTGCAACATTTCCTCTCCCCATTCTTTTTGAGTGCAGGGTTACATGAAGGAACAAGACTTGGCCTCAGCCCTGCAGAACAGAGTCCTGAGCTACTTTGAGTATCTTTGGATGAGAAGCAAGTGAGACTCTCCACCACTGCTCTTTGTAACAGCAGCTGCATATGTGCTTAACATGCTGACCCTGTATGCAGTCTAACATGGCTAGGTGGTGTTTGTGCACAAACCCTGTTGCCACTGTACATATGTCTGTATCCAAAAATGGCATACATCAAGCTACTTACTGTACAGCTGCAGGTGTATGTTGCACATGACAACAAATTCTACTATGTGGCTTTGACTCCAATCTCTCAAACAGGGGTGTGGACCAAACATGCCTATTCCAGGACATGCCTCACTGCATGCAGGCTGATGTCTCTCTGTCAGTCATGGAGCAGCTTCTGAAGAAAGTCAGGAGGAATTGCTTGCTATCTTTGTCTCATTTGTGTGTCTCATTCAGTGCCATACACCGCCCAATTCAGGTGCCTGTATTTCAAGACTGCGAGACTGCCTTCTTAAGACATCTATCCTTGACTGCTAAGCCTCTCATCTTCCTGCCCGGGGAGTACATTGTGAGGAAAGGGGACATTGGCTATGGACTGTTTCTCATCTGCAGTGGTAAAGTGAGCACAGAGCTACTTTGTATCTTTTGTATTGAATACAGTTTATATGTTCATTCCTGATCTCTATAGGTGGAAGTTTTGGATGATTCTGATTCAGTACTGGCTGTCCTTGGTGAGGGCCAATACATAGGCCAGCGCACAATGGTGTACAATGAATCCCGCAACACTTCTATGCGAGCTTCCACACATGTGGACGTGTTCCTGGTCATGCGGACCGACTATGAGAAAGTGGTGGAGCACCACCCCTCTGTAGAGGAGCAAGTCCACTGCACTGCTGAGGAACTATACCACATCCCTGTGAAGAAGGAACGCCAATCATCAGAGGTGGTGTAGTAATAAGAGCTCAAAACCATATTGTCATGAGCATTCTAGAATCATGTTAAGTGCAAACTGTTACATGTACATGCAGTATGTTGTGCTATCCTATGTACTGTCCTTTGCATATTATACTAGCTGTATTAATAAACGAAAATCTGTTTATGCAGTCTTGTGAATTTATTATGATCTGTGTATTCTCAGGCTGTTGTATATAATCTACTGCATACATACACTTGTATGCAGTTATTCCAGTTTGGTTACTAAGAATAATAGGAATGGAGCAATCATGAAAGGGCTGTATATGGATGAATAGTATATTTATAGAAATTGCAATTACATTGTCCGACTACATTCACCATGTCACTTTCTCACAGGACTTAAGGTCTGTGAGATTTCAAATAAATGCTAATGCCACTGATTTGTAGTCAAGTGCACATGCAGTGGCATGTCCAACGCACACTCTCCATGCATGCATTAATCCTGTGGTGACACCTCCTCCAGTGCCTGATGAAGGCTACGTCTACAGAACAGTAGTGTAGGAAGATGGTTCAAGTTAGGGGGCTGAATCAACTTCAAGATCTGATAGTACTATAATTATTGATATTAGTGTAATTTCATTGTTCGTGTAAATTCCATGATGCACATGATGCATGTTGTACCAGGTACAGCAATCAGAAACAACCAAAATAGCTTAATCTCCTACGGTTTACTGACATAATCATTCACTACAGCTACAATGTTCAATTTTTGTGTTTCCTCTTTAAGTACAAATAGCAAAAATAGATTGTTCAAGCCTAGGCTCTGCAATAGTTGAGTCAAATAATTATAGGCTGTACAGCTAATTCTCTAAGGGGGGCTGAGTCCCCCCTCATTTCAATCCAAGGGGGTCAAGTCCACCCTGGTTATATGGTTCCTACGCCCTTGCAGAAGTAATCTTATACATCCTGCTTACAGCAATTTAAACCGATCTGAAATCCGGATTGTAATTAGACCAGACAAGTGTAAATGCACTAATTCAGATTGGAAACCAGTTTAACTAAACCATCTCTAGAGATGGTTTAGAAACCAGTCTAACTAGTCCAGTTGTCAGTGTAAACACCATAACAATGCATCTATGATAACATTTATCATCAAAGAGTGCAAAATTCAGCCTTACACTTTGACAAAAGCTATGTAGCACCTTGCAGGTAACTCAGTCTATACACACAGCACATCTCAGTATCCTATAATTTGTGTTCTGTGGCATAAAGGCCAGCTTGTATAATATTCTAGAGTAAAATAGCATTGATCAATAGATCACACAAACTAACCAATAGCAGTATGCGAAAGGGAATTCCCAGCTAGGACTTGGCAACACTCGGCTTCATTTTGAGATCACTTCTGCATGTGCTATTGAAGACAGACAGAGAAGAAGTCTACAACATTGCAAAGGAAAATGCACACATTAGCATTTCAGTCATAACTTCCAGAACATGCCCACTTAACAAGCTCTCAGAAGCCACGCAACACTGCCTGTGTGTATGTGTGTGTGTGTGTGTGTGTGTGTGTGTGTGTGTGTGTGTGTGTGTGTGTGTGTGTGGAACTTGTTGACAAGAAAAGACTGGCTTTTACACATTGGCAGGAAGACAGACTAGATCGAACGCAGAAGGAAGAGTACAACACATTGGCGAAGGAGGTGAAGAGAGCGGTAAGAAGAGACAAAAGGAAATTGTGGGATGACTTGATGATTGGCATGGAAGAAGACATGAAGAGACATAGACAAGGAAGCTTTTTCAAAAAGATGAAACAGCTCACGAAAAGTAATGCGAGACCATGTACGACCATCTTAGATGAGAATGACAAACCTACACGTACCTTGGGAGAGTCCCTAGCTAGATGGAGGAGGCACTTTGACAATGTGCTGAATGTCAATAGAGAAGTAGCAGGAGAGACGCTAAGAGATCAAGCGGACAACTCAGACCGTCCTTGTGTGGAGGTGCAGCGGGGTGAGGTTGCAGCAGCCCTGCAGAAGCTCAACCTCGGGAAGGTGGCCGGCAGTGATGGGATATCCACTGAGTTGCTGAAAGGTGGTGGTTCCATCACCACTGATTGGCTCCTGGAATTGATTGAAGAGGTATGGAGAACTGGAGTCGTGCCATAGGACTGGAAGGATGCAGAGCTGGTCCCATTGTACAAGAAAAGCGACAGGACGAGGTGTGACAACTATCGCGGGATCTCCCTACTGAGTGTACCAGGGAAAGTATTTTCCCTGATACTGCTGGAGCGTCTGAAGAAGATAATTGAGCCACAGATGATGGAAGCACAGTGTGGCTTCAGACAAGGGCGAGGTACAACTGACCAGATCTGGGCAATTAGACAACTGGTGGAGAAAACATTGGAACATCGTTCAGAGTTATGCCTGTGTTTCATCGATCTGTCCAAAGCATATGACTCAGTCAACAGAGAGGCTCTGATGGTGGTACTGCGTAAGTACGGAGTCCCAGACCACATGGTGAAATTAATTGCACAGATGTATGCAGGAACATGGTGTCAGGTGAAGATGGAAGGAGAAGTCTCTGAGCGGTTTGAGGTGAAGACAGGAGCACGACAAGGATGTGTCCTGTCCCCCATTCTCTTCAACTGCTACATGGACAACATCATGAGAGAGGCAGCTGAGAGTATGGGAGGAGGTATCAGTATTAGCTTCAACACTAGCAAAGGTCTGTACCTAACGTACCGGGACACTGTGGAAGGATCAACAACAGTTCAGGATGTGCTGTATGCAGATGATTTGACTCTAGTGGCGGAACAGAGGCAGGACCTACAGAGGGTGCTGACAGTGGTAGACAGGGTGTGCAAAAAGTGGGGAATGGCGATAAGTGTAGAGAAGTCGAAAGTGTTGACAGTGGGATGTGGAGAAGTGAATGCAGCCATTCGGTTGAACAATCAGAACCTGGAGGAAGTTGAATCCTTCACTTACCTGGGAAGCAGTATTGACAAGTCAGGGAAGGCGAGTACAGAAGTAGTCACTCGAATTGAGAAAGGCGGCAGAGCATACCAGATGTGGCGTAAGAAGGTATTCCGGAGTGCGAACCTGACTAAGGCGACAAAGATGAGGGTATTTAGAACAATGGTCATGTCCGTACTATTGTATGGGGCAGAGACATGGACCATCACCCAGAAGGACGTGAGGAAGCTGAGAACTTTTCACATGAAATGTCTGCGGGACATCCTAGGGGTAACCAGGTGGGATAAGATCAGGAATGAGAGCATCTTATGCAGTGTCAACAAAGTGCCTATTGAAGAACAATTGAAGCACCTCAGACTCCAATGGTTAGGACATGTAATGAGGATGGATAGTTGCCGTGTCCAAAGCCAGCTCCTCTGCAGCAAGCTGACGGAAAAAGTTAGACCAAGAGGAGGAACACCACTTAGATGGATTGACCTTATCACTAAAGACCTAGTAGGCATACAAGACTGAAGGGAAGTTGTTCACAACCAATCTCAGTGGCGTGAAGCAATCTGACCCCGCCCTACATCCTCATGAGGATAAGGAGCAGAATGGAATGGAATGGAATGGTGTGTGTGTGTGTGTGTACTCTCTAACATACTGTAGTGTATCTGCTGGTCCACAGCTCCCAACACTGGAGTGGACAGCTGCCATTGAGGTCACTGTTATGACTGTTTGGGACAGCTGTCACTTGTGTGAACAGGTAGGAGGTACTTGCCACCCTAACCCAGCCCAGCGTGTTATACCCTACACCCACCTCCTGCAAATCCCTTTCCACTCCTTGCAGCTTCCAATCTTCTTTGAGCAGGCTGTGTACCCAAAGTTACCTTTGGTACAGGACTGCCTCATTGATGTCACAGGTGTGATACACACACATGTCATGAATACCATTAAGATGACACCCAACCTGTCCCCTCCCCTTTCCTCCCCTACAGGGGGTGTTCACGAATGCCTGCACGGGTTGGAGGAAGGAAAGAAGGCATTTGCAGAGAGTGCCACTGACATGTTGGGTTGTGATTGGGTTGGCTGATGGTTACTAGCAGATGATGGTTACTAGTGGATGGTGGTTACTAGTGGATGATAGATACTAGCAGGTGATGGTTACTAGTGGATGATGGTTACTAGTGGATGATGCTTACTAGTGGATGATAGTTACTAGTGGATGATGCTTACTAGTGGATGATAGATACTAGCAGATGATGGTTACTAGTAATGGCGGTGGTAGCCTGAACCTATTGCCTATACAGTGCTGAAGCTGGTGTGCTTTGTAGGGAGTATTGTAGTCTCAAGGGGGCATTTACTGTATAGAGTACAGTGAACCCTGTTTAAGATGGTCACTGTGTTAGGCAGCCATGCACTTCTCTAAAACAGCCAACCTGCCTGGCCGCAAATAGCCCTAACGCATGGCAGTCTACCTCTGTAAAGCAACCACCTCTCTGTAAAGGTCAGTTAGAGCTGGCTCACAGGCGGCTGTCTTAGACACATTCCACTGTATCTCAAAAGTGCAATGCTAACGAGTTGACTACTGTAGGAAGTTGTGTGGGTCACTAGTTCCAAAGGTGTGGCATGGATGTGTGCAGCACCACTGGAGTGGTGTGGTGGGGGGCGTATAAAGTCAATGGAGCAGCAACGGCCTGGCCCTTTTTGCGCACACCTTAAACACTGGTGGTTAAATGGATTACCTTTTCTGACAGAAAGCCCCGATTCAGGGGCATCATCGTGTAGATGCAACTAGATGTGAGTTGTGTGCAGATTACTTAACTGCACTTGTTAGCAACAATCTTCTAAAGCGCCACTGGAGAGGCAATTGTACTTCCCTCCAATGTGCACAAAGGAATCATTGAATTTGCAATATTCTTAGCATAAGAAGGCTTAGCATTGCAAGAATGAAACCAAGAAAATCCTCACACAAGGGGCATTCACAAAAACATACATGTCCTGTGAAACTATGTATGCATAATTATTATTGTAGTTATTTTGATGGGGGGTTACTACAAAGAGAGCATCATCCACATTAATTATCAGAATTATATGGTCAAGAATCCATTAACAGACTGGTTAGTGCATGTGATCCATGATCAAGTGTGAATGTAGATGCACGTGTTGCCGTGACATACTACTAGAGATTTCATGTCCAGTTAACCGCATGTACAGTATCTATACACACACCATGGATTACGCACACAACCAAGCCAGAGTTCAGTGCTTAGGATGGGTGTGTTTCCTCCAGTATGTCACAGCAGCACATTCATCAGCATACACACATGACCATGGATCACATGCACAACCCAGCAAGATACACACTTGTGTATTAACCAGCTGGACATCACAGGTTGAATGTGACAACTCCAGCTCACACTTGATCATGAATCACACTCACTAGTACTACCCATATTCATGGAGAGATCCTAGCCTCCAGTACTACAGCAGCACTTCCGTCAACACACACACACATGACCTTGCATCTGTACCACACGTCATATCAAGTCATCCATCTATGTCCGCAATGACAATGGCTCTATGCCATGCATGCTGCTGGCTCCTTAGTGCACTTGAAAGACTCTAATCAACATGCAGGGGATGATATGGTAGGCCAGTTGCTGATGCATCTCAGGACAAGAACTTGAACTTATGTGCGTGTTGGACATCATACATAGATTGATATGTAGATAGTTACATAGATAGATACAATTTTCAGTCAAGGAACACTTTGAAGGAGGCAGCAAGAGCCTGCTTATGTGTTGGGAGTAGTGCTGTGGCAATGGCATTGGGGAAGATGAGGATTAGGGTTAGGGTTAGGGTTAGGGTTAGGGTACACACAGGGACATGCACGGATAAAGATACAAAAGTAAACTGTACATTAGCTCAAAGAAGACAGAGTATTGCTTGGTAAATTTCACACAAACTCAAACTCAAAGTGATACTGGCAAGCAATACTCAGATACATACACAGACAGAGCAATCAGTACACACAGACAAACAGAGCAATCGGGGTTTTGAAGCAGTTGTAGTAGAACAGCTAATCTTCTTAATGAGAGAGTCAAGCTCAATAGTGTCATCTGGAAGTGTGGGTGATTCAGGGCTCTTGAAGAGATTGGGGCTGTATAGAAGACATAACAAGCAGATTAATAGCTAGCTAGCTAGCAATCATCTATCATTAATACTAGTATAGAGGTAGTTACCTGATTGGCTCTGAGATGCCTGGGCTTTGTGTCAGATCAATCACGACTTCAGCTTGTCTTTGCTCTTCACACTCATGCACTTCCCTCAGAATCAGCCATAGCTCAACCATGTGCTACTATCGCTACTGAGCATGCTCGGTGCAATGCCTATTACCACTCATCAACACTATGCGTTACATCATTGCAACAAGCAGTACCCTATTACATCATGGGTTAGCTGCTGAGCATGCTTTGTGCAATCATGCCTATTATGGATTGGGACGACTATTCTGAGCATTTCCACCATTTCCGCCGTTTCCGCCTTTCCGCCATTTCTCCTTGCCCCCTCGAATCCTACATGCGTAAGACTGTTAATTTGGCAGCAGCGGCAGACTAGCTCGGTGGATGGTCAGCGCAGTTAGATGTACCTATTCGCTGATGCACCCAGATCGGAGCTTTCTGGTAGAGAAAGTAACCGCTCCATTTCTCAGGCATGCGTGCAAGAGGACTATTGCTTTACATACGCCAGGTCACTGTGCAAGGCCATCGCCCATCTTACATTCGTCAGGCTGTTAATTTACCAACAGCGGCTGACTAGCTCAGTGGAGGGTGAACGCAGTTAGACTTGCCTTTCCACTGATGCACCTGGATCGGGGGCTTTCTGTCAGAGAAGTTGACCATCCCAATCCTTAGGCATGCGCACGGAAGCAAGACAATTGCTTTACAGACGTCAGGTTACTGTTGCACTTCGTCGGCGGGCGTGTGGCTCGTCCCAGAAGAGCAGTGGGAAGGGGCCTCGAGGAGATGTACTCACGCTGGACGCGACGCTCTGTTGCTGCGACGAGCAGGCGACGGTGTTTGGTGACGATACATCATTGTTCGAACCAGGTAGGTGTTACATTCGTTAGGTGGTTGGTTGTGATTGATTCTGCGAGGGAGACAGAAGCAGGTCCTATATTTCCCGAGTCCTTCGCAACGTGGGCTTCCAGGCTGGGTAATGCATGGTGCAAGCGACGATGAATCATTGTGATGGGC
>OZ025887.1:2042305-2059805 GCA_964019415.1 Ianthella basta
GTACATCTCCTCGAGGCCCCTTCCCACTGCTCTTCTGGGACGAGCCACACGCCCGCCGACGAAGTGCAACAGTAACCTGACGTCTGTAAAGCAATTGTCTTGCTTCCGTGCGCATGCCTAAGGATTGGAATGGTCAACTTTTCTATCAGAAAGCCCCGATCCAGGTGCATCAGCGGATAGGCAAATCTAACTGCGTTGACCCTCCACTGAGCTAGTCAGCCGCTGTTGGTAAATTAACAGCCTGACGGATGTAAGATGGGCGATGGCCTTGCACAGTGACCTGACGTATGTAAAGCAATTGTCTTGCTTCCGTGCACATGCCTAAGGATCGGGATGGTTAACTTCTCTGACATAAAGCCCCAATCCGGGTGCATTAGCGGATAGGTTAATCTAACTGTGTTGACCCTCCACTGGGCTAGTCTGCATCTGCCCGTAAATTAACAGCCTGACGCATGTGTGTGTGTGTGCGTGGGTGCACTTGGCAACCCGCCCAACGTCCCTAGTGGGACATTGTGAACAGAGGAGGTGTGTGTGTATGTGTTTGTGCGCGAGTGCGTGTGTGTGTGTGTGTGTGTGTGTGCGCGCGCGTGCACTTGCATGCAGCCTTGCATGCAAGTGTCCACTAGCTAAATAACAATGTAGGAAGACATGTGCTGTGTATACAGGTGGGGGCTATGGACTCTGACAAGTTAGCTGTCTGAGCAGTATGTGTTTGTCCTGAAAGAGGCAATTGAGTATTCCAGACCTGTGTGGTAGCCATGTTTGCTCGCATTTTTTATTCAATAAACAGCTATATATGTCAGAATACCCATAGTAGACCTTTCTGCTCACTGTCGCAATAAAACATCTGCCTATCTATTTGCCACCCTGTACTGTGGGGATACATATGGGGAGGGAAATGTATTGCATCAGGAAGGGCAATGTGGAGGTCAGTCCTGCTATAGTCTCGTGCACCTTTAATGGCTTTGTGCCTACGTATTTAGTACGTGTGCATGTGTGCATATGTTTGTATGTATGTGCATGTATAGAGATTATAATTCTGTGTGGCAATTCCATTCACAGGTCTTGTCTGAAGACCTGAGCCAGGTGGTGGCCTTGCTTGGCCCGGTGACTATTTTGGGGAGATGGGTCTACTCTTTGGTGTGCCACGTACCGCCACTGTGCGGGCAGCTACCCACTGAGAAGTGAACATGATACCGAAGAATGAGCTAGACAGCGTATTGGAAGCTTTCCCTATTGTGAACAAGTGAGTGCTGCATAGGAGTGCATTATTGTGTATGCCAGTATATGCAGTATATCTGCATGGCACTGTGGAGTGTGCTGCTACACCCTATAGGCATTTCTCAATCATCAGTGAATAGGTACATCTAACTGCACTGACCATCCACCGAGCTAGTCTGCCGCTGCTGCCAAATTAACAGTCTTACGTATGTAGGATTTGAGGGGGCAAGGAGAAGTGGCGGAAAGGTGGAAACGGCGGGAATGGTGGAAATGCTCAGAATAGTCGTCCCAATCCATAATAGGCATGATTGCACAAAGCATGCTCAGCAGCTAACCCATGATGTAATAGGGTACTGCTTGTTGCAATGATGTAAGGCATAGGGTTGATGAGTGGTAATAGGCATTGCACTGAGCATGCTCAGTAGCGATAGTAGCAAATGGTTAAGCTATGGCTGATTCTGAGGGAAGTGCATGAGTGTGAAGAGCAAAGACAAGCTGAAGTCATGATTGATCTGACACAAAGCCCAGGCATCTCAGAGCCAATCAGGTAACTACCTCTATACTACTATTAATGATAGATGATTGCTAGCTAGCTAGCTATTAATCTGCTTATTATGTCTTCTATACAGCCCCAATCTCTTCAAGAGCCCTGAATCACCCACACTTCCAGATGACACTATTGAGCTTGACTCTCTCATTAAGAAGATTAGCTGTTCTACTACAACTGCTTCAAAACCCTGATTGCTCTGTTTGTCTGTGTGTACTGATTGCTCTGTCTGTGTATGTATCTGAGTATTGTTTGCCAGTATCACTTTGAGTTTGAGTTTGTGTGAAATTTACCAAGCAATACTCTGTCTTCTTGGAGCTAATGTACAGTTTACTTTTGTATCTTTATCCGTGCATGCCCTTGTGTGTACCCTAACCCTAACCCTAATCCTCATCTTCCCCAATGCCATTGCCACAGCACTACTCCCAACACATAAGCAGGCTCTTGCTGCCTCCTTCAAAGTGTTCCTTGACTGAAAATTGTATCTATCTATGTAACTATCTACATATCAATCTATGTATGATGTCCAACAAGCGCATAAATTCAAGTTCTTGTCCTGAGATGCATCAGCAACTGGCCTACCGTATCATCCCTTGCATGTTGATTAGAGTCTTTCAAGTGCACTAAGGAGCCAGCAGCATGCATGGCATAGAGCCATTGTCATTGCGGACATAGATGGATGAACTTGATATGACGTGTGGTACAGATGCAAGGTCATGTGTGTGTGTGTTGACGGAAGTGCTGCTGTAATACTGGAGGCTAGGATCTCTCCATGAATATGGGTAGTACTAGTGAGTGTGATTCATGATCAAGTGTGAGCTGGAGTTGTCACATTCAACCTGTGATGTCCAGCTGGTTAATACACAAGTGCGTATCTTGCTGGGTTGTGCATGTGATCCATGGTCATGTGTGTATGCTGATGAATGTGCTGCTGTGACATACTGGAGGAAACACACCCATCCTAAGCACTGAACTCTGGCTTGGTTGTGTGCGTAATCCATGGTGTGTGTATAGATACTGTACATGCGGTTAACTGGACATGAAATCTCTAGTAGTATGTCACGGCAACACGTGCATCTACATTCACACTTGATCATGGATCACATGCACTAACCAGTCTGTTAATGGATTCTTGACCATATAATTCTGATAATTAATGTGGATGATGCTCTCTTTGTAGTAACCCCCCATCAAAATAACTACAATAATAATTATGCATACATAGTTTCACAGGACATGTATGTTTTTGTGAATGCCCCTTGTGTGAGGATTTTCTTGGTTTCATTCTTGCAATGCTAAGCCTTCTTATGCTAAGAATATTGCAAATTCAATGATTCCTTTGTGCACATTGGAGGGAAGTACAATTGCCTCTCCAGTGGCGCTTTAGAAGATTGTTGCTAACAAGTGCAGTTAAGTAATCTGCACACAACTCACATCTAGTTGCATCTACACGATGATGCCCCTGAATCGGGGCTTTCTGTCAGAGAAGGTAATCCATTTAACCACCAGTGTTTAAGGTGTGCGCAAAAAGGGCCAGGCCGTTGCTGCTCCATTGACTTTATACGCCCCCCACCACACCACTCCAGTGGTGCTGCACACATCCATGCCACACCTTTGGAACTAGTGACCCACACAACTTCCTACAGTAGTCAACTCGTTATCATTGCACTTTTGAGATACAGTGGAATGTGTCTAAGACAGCCGCCTGTGAGCCAGCTCTAACTGACCTTTACAGAGAGGTGGTTGCTTTACAGAGGTAGACTGCCATGCGTTAGGGCTATTTGCGGCCAGGCAGGTTGGCTGTTTTAGAGAAGTGCATGGCTGCCTAACACAGTGACCATCTTAAACAGGGTTCACTGTACTCTATACAGTAAATGCCCCCTTGAGACTACAATACTCCCTACAAAGCACACCAGCTTCAGCACTGTATAGGCAATAGGTTCAGGCTACCACCGCCATTACTAGTAACCATCATCTGCTAGTATCTATCATCCACTAGTAAGCATCATCCACTAGTAACTATCATCCACTAGTAAGCATCATCCACTAGTAACCATCATCCACTAGTAACCATCACCTGCTAGTATCTATCATCCACTAGTAACCACCATCCACTAGTAACCATCATCTGCTAGTAACCATCAGCCAACCCAATCACAACCCAACATGTCAGTGGCACTCTCTGCAAATGCCTTCTTTCCTTCCTCCAACCCGTGCAGGCATTCGTGAACACCCCCTGTAGGGGAGGAAAGGGGAGGGGACAGGTTGGGTGTCATCTTAATGGTATTCATGACATGTGTGTGTATCACACCTGTGACATCAATGAGGCGGTCCTGTACCAAAGGTAACTTTGGGTACACAGCCTGCTCAAAGAAGATTGGAAGCTGCAAGGAGTGGAAAGGGATTTGCAGGAGGTGGGTGTAGGGTATAACACGCTGGGCTGGGTTAGGGTGGCAAGTACCTCCTACCTGTTCACACAAGTGACAGCTGTCCCAAACAGTCATAACAGTGACCTCAATGGCAGCTGTCCACTCCAGTGTTGGGAGCTGTGGACCAGCAGATACACTACAGTATGTTAGAGAGTACACACACACACACACACCATTCCATTCCATTCCATTCTGCTCCTTATCCTCATGAGGATGTAGGGCGGGGTCAGATTGCTTCACGCCACTGAGATTGGTTGTGAACAACTTCCCTCCAGTCTTGTATGCCTACTAGGTCTTTAGTGATAAGGTCAATCCATCTAAGTGGTGTTCCTCCTCTTGGTCTAACTTTTTCCGTCAGCTTGCTGCAGAGGAGCTGGCTTTGGACACGGCAACTATCCATCCTCATTACATGTCCTAACCATTGGAGTCTGAGGTGCTTCAATTGTTCTTCAATAGGCACTTTGTTGACACTGCATAAGATGCTCTCATTCCTGATCTTATCCCACCTGGTTACCCCTAGGATGTCCCGCAGACATTTCATGTGAAAAGTTCTCAGCTTCCTCACGTCCTTCTGGGTGATGGTCCATGTCTCTGCCCCATACAATAGTACGGACATGACCATTGTTCTAAATACCCTCATCTTTGTCGCCTTAGTCAGGTTCGCACTCCGGAATACCTTCTTACGCCACATCTGGTATGCTCTGCCGCCTTTCTCAATTCGAGTGACTACTTCTGTACTCGCCTTCCCTGACTTGTCAATACTGCTTCCCAGGTAGGTGAAGGATTCAACTTCCTCCAGGTTCTGATTGTTCAACCGAATGGCTGCATTCACTTCTCCACATCCCACTGTCAACACTTTCGACTTCTCTACACTTATCGCCATTCCCCACTTTTTGCACACCCTGTCTACCACTGTCAGCACCCTCTGTAGGTCCTGCCTCTGTTCCGCCACTAGAGTCAAATCATCTGCATACAGCACATCCTGAACTGTTGTTGATCCTTCCACAGTGTCCCGGTACGTTAGGTACAGACCTTTGCTAGTGTTGAAGCTAATACTGATACCTCCTCCCATACTCTCAGCTGCCTCTCTCATGATGTTGTCCATGTAGCAGTTGAAGAGAATGGGGGACAGGACACATCCTTGTCGTGCTCCTGTCTTCACCTCAAACCGCTCAGAGACTTCTCCTTCCATCTTCACCTGACACCATGTTCCTGCATACATCTGTGCAATTAATTTCACCATGTGGTCTGGGACTCCGTACTTACGCAGTACCACCATCAGAGCCTCTCTGTTGACTGAGTCATATGCTTTGGACAGATCGATGAAACACAGGCATAACTCTGAACGATGTTCCAATGTTTTCTCCACCAGTTGTCTAATTGCCCAGATCTGGTCAGTTGTACCTCGCCCTTGTCTGAAGCCACACTGTGCTTCCATCATCTGTGGCTCAATTATCTTCTTCAGACGCTCCAGCAGTATCAGGGAAAATACTTTCCCTGGTACACTCAGTAGGGAGATCCCGCGATAGTTGTCACACCTCGTCCTGTCGCTTTTCTTGTACAATGGGACCAGCTCTGCATCCTTCCAGTCCTATGGCACGACTCCAGTTCTCCATACCTCTTCAATCAATTCCAGGAGCCAATCAGTGGTGATGGAACCACCACCTTTCAGCAACTCAGTGGATATCCCATCACTGCCGGCCACCTTCCCGAGGTTGAGCTTCTGCAGGGCTGCTGCAACCTCACCCCGCTGCACCTCCACACAAGGACGGTCTGAGTTGTCCGCTTGATCTCTTAGCGTCTCTCCTGCTACTTCTCTATTGACATTCAGCACATTGTCAAAGTGCCTCCTCCATCTAGCTAGGGACTCTCCCAAGGTACGCGTAGGTTTGTCATTCTCATCTAAGATGGTCGTACATGGTCTCGCATTACTTTTTGTGAGCTGTTTCATCTTTTTGAAAAAGCTTCCTTGTCTATGTCTCTTCATGTCTTCTTCCATGCCAATCATCAAGTCATCCCACAATTTCCTTTTGTCTCTTCTTACCGCTCTCTTCACCTCCTTCGCCAATGTGTTGTACTCTTCCTTCTGCGTTCGATCTAGTCTGTCTTCCTGCCAATGTGTAAAAGCCAGTCTTTTCTTGTCAACAAGTTCCACACACACACACACACACACACACACACACACACACACACACACACACACACACACACACACACATACACACAGGCAGTGTTGCGTGGCTTCTGAGAGCTTGTTAAGTGGGCATGTTCTGGAAGTTATGACTGAAATGCTAATGTGTGCATTTTCCTTTGCAATGTTGTAGACTTCTTCTCTGTCTGTCTTCAATAGCACATGCAGAAGTGATCTCAAAATGAAGCCGAGTGTTGCCAAGTCCTAGCTGGGAATTCCCTTTCGCATACTGCTATTGGTTAGTTTGTGTGATCTATTGATCAATGCTATTTTACTCTAGAATATTATACAAGCTGGCCTTTATGCCACAGAACACAAATTATAGGATACTGAGATGTGCTGTGTGTATAGACTGAGTTACCTGCAAGGTGCTACATAGCTTTTGTCAAAGTGTAAGGCTGAATTTTGCACTCTTTGATGATAAATGTTATCATAGATGCATTGTTATGGTGTTTACACTGACAACTGGACTAGTTAGACTGGTTTCTAAACCATCTCTAGAGATGGTTTAGTTAAACTGGTTTCCAATCTGAATTAGTGCATTTACACTTGTCTGGTCTAATTACAATCCGGATTTCAGATCGGTTTAAATTGCTGTAAGCAGGATGTATAAGATTACTTCTGCAAGGGCGTAGGAACCATATAACCAGGGTGGACTTGACCCCTTTGGATTGAAATGAGGGGGGACTCAGCCCCCCTTAGAGAATTAGCTGTACAGCCTATAATTATTTGACTCAACTATTGCAGAGCCTAGGCTTGAACAATCTATTTTTGCTATTTGTACTTAAAGAGGAAACACAAAAATTGAACATTGTAGCTGTAGTGAATGATTATGTCAGTAAACCGTAGGAGATTAAGCTATTTTGGTTGTTTCTGATTGCTGTACCTGGTACAACATGCATCATGTGCATCATGGAATTTACACGAACAATGAAATTACACTAATATCAATAATTATAGTACTATCAGACCTTGAAGTTGATTCAGCCCCCTAACTTGAACCATCTTCCTACACTACTGTTCTGTAGACGTAGCCTTCATCAGGCACTGGAGGAGGTGTCACCACAGGATTAATGCATGCATGGAGAGTGTGCGTTGGACATGCCACTGCATGTGCACTTGACTACAAATCAGTGGCATTAGCATTTATTTGAAATCTCACAGACCTTAAGTCCTGTGAGAAAGTGACATGGTGAATGTAGTCGGACAATGTAATTGCAATTTCTATAAATATACTATTCATCCATATACAGCCCTTTCATGATTGCTCCATTCCTATTATTCTTAGTAACCAAACTGGAATAACTGCATACAAGTGTATGTATGCAGTAGATTATATACAACAGCCTGAGAATACACAGATCATAATAAATTCACAAGACTGCATAAACAGATTTTCGTTTATTAATACAGCTAGTATAATATGCAAAGGACAGTACATAGGATAGCACAACATACTGCATGTACATGTAACAGTTTGCACTTAACATGATTCTAGAATGCTCATGACAATATGGTTTTGAGCTCTTATTACTACACCACCTCTGATGATTGGCGTTCCTTCTTCACAGGGATGTTGTATAGTTCCTCAGCAGTGCAGTGGACTTGCTCCTCTACAGAGGGGTGGTGCTCCACCACTTTCTCATAGTCGGTCCGCATGACCAGGAACACGTCCACGTGTGTGGAAGCTCGCATAGAAGTGTTGCGGGATTCATTGTACACCATTGTGCGCTGGCCTATGTATTGGCCCTCACCAAGGACAGCCAGTACTGAATCAGAACCATCCAAAACCTCCACCTGTAGAGATCAGGAATGAACATATAAACTGTATTCAATACAAAAGATACAAAGTAGTTCTGTGCTCACTTTACCACTGCAGATGAGAAACAGTCCATAGCCAATGTCCCCTTTCCTCACAATGTACTCCCCGGGCAGGAAGATGAGAGGCTTAGCAGTCAAGGATAGATGTCTTAAGAAGGCAGTCTCGCAGTCTTGAAATACAGGCACCTGAATTGGGCAGTGTATGGCACTGAATGAGACACACAAATGAGACAAAGATAGCAAGCAATTCCTCCTGACTTTCTTCAGAAGCTGCTCCATGACTGACAGAGAGACATCAGCCTGCATGCAGTGAGGCATGTCCTGGAATAGGCATGTTTGGTCCACACCCCTGTTTGAGAGATTGGAGTCAAAACCACATAGTAGAATTTGTTGTCATGTGCAACATATACCTGCAGCCATACAGTAAGTAGCTTGATGTATGCCATTTTTGGATACAGACATATGTACAGTGGCAACAGGGTTTGTGCACAAACACCACCTACAGTAGCCATGTTAGACTGCATACAGGGTCAGCATGTTAAGCACATATGCAGCTGCTGTTACAAAGAGCAGTGGTGGAGAGTCTCACTTGCTTCTCATCCAAAGATACTCAAAGTAGCTCAGGACTCTGTTCTGTAGGGCTGAGGCCAAGTCTTGTTCCTTCATGTATCCCTGCACTCGGAAAAAGAATGGGGAGAGGAAACATTGCACAATTAGCAAAAGAGAAATTCAGCAGCAGTCAAGGGTGGTCAATGTCTTCATTCCTGAAGACCATTTGCATGTGTAGCTTGAGGAATATGTGCAGTGTATGGAGTGCTAGCCTTGATGGCTGTAAGTTTATCTTCATACTGTACTTTCTGTGTCTCCAAGTTAGCCAGTGTGGAAGCAATGCTACCAAGGATGAAGCCAAACAGCAATTTGCCTACAACCATCACCCCACTTGCAAACACTGTACACATGGAGCATTTGGAAAGAAGGAGAAACACAAAATATGACTAGTGAAGTACGTAAAGGCACATGCAGGAATATCAGCAACTGTGCCAGTGTAGGCACAACGTCACTGCATCGTGCTTACACAGCTCCAGTGAGGTTGTTGGTGTCAGCTCCCCATACCCAGTTGAGGTCATGGTTGCTACAGCCCAGTAAAGGCTGTTCGTGTAGTGGATGTACGGGTTGAATGGAGTGCCATACATATCTACAGAGGGCGATATTGTGTGTAAAGTAGAATGAGCAGGGTAAAATAGAGGCATGCATGAGAAATATAGCATTGGTAGGCTACACAGTGCTTTCTACTCACTGGCCTTCACTGCCCATGTCCCAGCTTTGCATTCCTGTAGCTGGCATGCTAGCATGTACCACACACACGCCACTGCTTGTGTGCACAGAGAGATGAGGACAATGAAGGTGAGTAGTCTCGTCACCACTGTCCTGCAGGTAAAATGAAGGGAGCACATTGAAGCTATTTCAGGGAGTTCCATCCTAAACAGCCTTACTTCTGGTTTAGTTTCTTTCCTTCTGTGGAGATGAAGTGGTGCACTCTGTCCAGCCTAAGAATGTGGGTCACTCTGAGATAGAGCAATATGCCAATGCGAAGCTTAGGCTCAGGAATAGGGAGAGCAAAGATCTCAAATGGGAAGCTTGCTATAGCATCCATGAGAAATCCAGTTGGCTGCTTGATGTAGTGGAAAGCAGTCAACTTGAAGTCAGATACTGTACGGCCCTGCTGGTCTTCATAGGTCACATGAAACTTGAGGAGCATCTGCATAATGTCACACATTCACTGTACATACGTAATGTACACTAAATCACCACGATTGGACTATGATGTGACAAATTGCTGTATTCTGATTGGTCAATTGGAAGTTCTAAGTCACTTTTACTACCTCTGATTCATCTTATATCATCTGTGGTAGCTCCTAGCATGTTAAGGCAAACTTTCGGCACTGTAGCTCTGACAAGCTTGGAGAGAGGTTAACTTGCACCCTGTTCAGTGGTACTTCTCTGTAGCCGGGCTTCACACAGTAATTGTCAAGCAATTTACACTGCCATTAGACTCAGCTATCTTTCTATCATTGTCTCTACGTAGAACTCGCCAGCGCAAATCTTTCCTGTATTGATGTTTCACATGCGCACATCTATGTATAACAATCAGTTTCCCATACATAAATTCTGTAGACACCTCAGATCTCGGTCTAACCCATATATACCTTGAAGTACACATTAAGCTGTATAAATGGAACTTGTAGCAGAAGCACCTTTTGGTGCAAGTCACCTTGCATTCCAATTTGGCAACAGAGTACACAGCCACATACCCAGGTTGTCCATGATACACAATTAGCAGGGGCAAAAGAAGATGTGCCGGGCACCATTGCTCATATATAGTTGCTCCAGCTTGCATTCGTTACCTTTCTTACCCTAATTAGAGAAGGTGCAGGGGATAGCTTTTGCAATAGCACTACTTCTGTAAGCTCTCCCTTCTTTTTGGCAGGTACTAGCTTATCATGACAATAGCAAAGCAGCACTTTTCAAAACGTGACAGAGGCTGCCATCTGTACACGCCATATCCAGTACCTATATAGCAATCTTGAAAGATCCTGACAACTTCAGTAACTGCTTTTACCCATGCATAGCATTGGATATTAGCTGATATACCATATCGATGTGTGTATGCCAGAGAGCTGACTTCTCAGTGACTAGGACTAAGGGTTTCCATGCTACACAACTGTTTGATCATCCATTCAGCCCCCATCTTCATGTACAGCTATTGAAATATACAGTGTTTTCCAGCATCCTTCTCAAAAGACCACCTACTGAAATCACAATCCATAAGAGCACTGAACAGCCGAATGCTGTCATATCAGCTCCCTTCCTTATTACACCACTGCTTACCCACTTACCTCAATTATAAAGTATGCATCAAAGGAGTAGTTGATGACAAAGAACACTGGCTCGTCAACTTGGAACACACTCTATGGAATGTACCAAAGGTATACCAATATGAGCCACACTACAGAGAATGAAATGCAGTGAATGTCGGTTACATGCCTTACTTGGAAAGACAAAGTAAGGACACTGATGTATGCTAGCAGTGTGGAGATGATAGAAAAGACTGTGTTGAAGCGTGAATCTTCAGGAATGGTAAATGTGAGAAGGAGCTTGAGACCAGGCCAGCACTTTGTGCGCAGGACATCTGAGCAGCTGTTTAGGCATTGGGAACACCTTGACACTGGGGGAGGTGCATCCTCTTCAATCTCCAGTAGTTCATCTGCAATGACCAGCAATCCATGCCAGCACTATGAAACTATATGCTTGCAGTCTGTATACAGTGCAAGTTGCAATAATATAATATACATGCACAGGTATTACTAACATGTGATTCACACAAGTAACTAAGGCATGCCCATTAGTTTAACACAAGTGCATAGACATGCTGAGAGGGGATACATGTGTAGCTGTACAGTGCACCCACCAAGCGTTGATTGGCCACCCTCATCAGTATTCTGCTCCCTCCCAGCACTGCTAGTTGACTTTCCTTGCTTTTCTCCTTCATCTTCCATGTCAGAGGTGCCCTTTGCAGCAGCAGCTGCAGCATCACCAGCTGATTTGCCCTCTGACTTGGCCTGCTGTGCAATCTGTGCCCTCTTCTTCACCTTGTCAGCTCTGTTGCCAGCCACTGCCTTGATCTGCTCTGCAATCTCGGGGTAGTAGCTAAGAGCCTCATCCAAGTCTTTCTTGGTCAACATAAACAGGTCACAGTTGGTAGCAGCTCTGTGGGAGGAGACAAAGGAGGAGTGAGCGAGCAATGGAATGTTTGTAATAAAGATGTTGCATGCACCTTTATATACTTGACAAATTAAAGCATGCATACACAATGTATATGTAAACATTGCTCCCATGCATCCATGCACCTGATTGAAGCTGTCCTGGGTACACTGAACATTAAGCTGATCTCCCCAAAGAACTTTCCTTCTGCCATGGAGGCAAACACAACATTACCATCCTCAGAGACAACCTCAACTGTGCCACGATTGATGAAAAACATCTACAAAAGGAGGAGGACAGTGACATACATGTACGTATAATACTAACATACTACATGCATGCCCTCCAAATTTTTACTGCATAATTACAATGCTATACAGTGCTCTACAGCATATTAGCCTGTATATTACTGCAAAGACAGACCTAGTTAGGAAGGCTAGCTCCACCTGTACCCACCTCACTGCCAATATCCCCTTTCCGTACAATGTACTCATTTTTGAGGAAGAGCACAGGCTTGATGGACAGGGCCAGGAGCTTGGTGAAACCTATCTCAGTGTTCTGGAACAAGGGCACCTGAGGCACATACCAAACACATTATTGCCACACTATTCACAAAGCTTGTGGAGGTGTATATTGTGCACCAGCTACACACATGCATGTCTATGTGCAGCACCACAGTGCAACGGTGAAGACACACAGCCTAGGAGATATGTATATGATTCATGCTGTTCAATCCATAGTAAATCCTTCATCTGTGTACCTGGATGCAGGCTACAGGCTCACCTGGTCAATTATCTTCTTGTACAGACTAAGGGATATATCTGCTTGAAGGGACACGGGCATCCCTTGAAAGAGTGATTCAAAACTGACGCCCTTGTTCCTTTTCCAAATGTAATCATAGTAGCTGCAATGAAGGGTGCATAGAGATGAGAGCACAACCAATGTGTGTGTTCGCTTGCCATGTTACTTGCTAGCTCACTTGATGACTCAGGACCTCAGCAATGATCCGAGGCTTTGATCTGCCATGTAAGACTTGATGGCTGTAAGCCTTTCCTGGAAGCGTGCCCGGGTGGAGTCTGCATTGGCCAGACTAGCAGCCACACTGGCAATGATGTACCCATAGCCTACAATGCCACAAGTCATAGCTAGCAAGGCAAAGATCCTCTGCATCATGTGCGTGCATGTGAATGAAGTGGAGTAAAGAGGTGAATGGTAAGCTGATCAGAAGAGCAGGGTGGAATATTACACATTCATATGTGGAGTGCTCACCTCTAAGTCAGTGTAAGCAAAGATGTCTCCATACCCAACGTTGGCTGTTGTGGACACAGCCCAGTACAGGGACACCACATATTGGTAGGCCAGACTTTGGTTGTCTACAATGAGGGGTGAATATACATATACAGTATAATTTTATAGAAGGTCCTAGTGAGAGAGAGTATAGCAGCATAGCCAGTGAATGCAACCATAAGCTACATCAGTCACAAACATACACCTGTCCTACATGTAGACCATTGTGACAGTCCTTAAGTATGAAGAATTGTTTCTGTTTTAGTGTATCTACGTATGGCACATGATCATTTACTTAATGGTATTCCTGTGTAGTTTGCATAGCGGTAAGCCCAAGTATCTTCTCCACAGGTGTGTGACTCCCAGGCAGCCATATGGATTGAGGGGCAAGCAATGAAGTACCACAAACAGGCAGTCCAGTGAGTCCCAATGAACATGTAAACAGCAAACTTGATTTCACTGCACAAGGATGAACCAGTGGACATTGAGAGTTGATGAATGGAAACAGTACAGTCCATGCATACTATACTGAATGGGCAGCATGTACGTAGTATACGTACATCCCATAACGTACGTATGCTACTAATCAAGGTGCAGTCACAGCAAACTAGTACACAATCTGCACATAGTGCATACATTCATATTGTAAAGCATCTACTGAATTGTATTGTACATACGTGATGAGCCCTGAGGTGTTTGTGATCTTCTCCTCCAGGTATGAGAACCCAAGAGGCTGTTCCAGTGGGAGGAGAACGTACAGTGAAGGAGAACAGGAGACTGACCAGTAGAGTCACTGATGTGGCTGGATCAGAGAATCCACTGGGATGGTGCACTAAGAGTGAGCTGTGCATGCTGTGTACAGTATATAGTGCATGCTACTCACCAGTCTGTATGTCCTTAGTATCCTGTTGATGCGGACCAAGGACAACACCCTAGGTGCAGTGCCTATAGAAGGAAATGCCAACATGCCATTGTCCAACACAAGAGAGGATGCATCCATGGCACTCAAGTTGATGAGTGATGCATCTATACACTACATACACAGTATACATATTGGGAATGGATGTGCAGTACTTACTGATAGGCCTCCAAGCTGCCACGGCAACCAGCTCAATGGGAAAGCCAGCCAGGAAGTCAAGAGCAAAGTTTGTCCTGTCCACAGACAGTAAAGTAAGAACAGTCATGACTAAATTGTTATCATGTTATATTGGGATATGTTTAAGAGTCCAAAATCTCTGCTATACTGTACATGCAGACTAACTTGATGTAGTGTTTGGCACAAGCAATTGGCTGTGTGATCAGCATGCCATCACTCGTGTAGAATCCAGTGTGAAACTTCAGGAACCTAAAGCAGGAACATAGACACACTGACAGTGATGGAGGTAGCCATACTGTGTTTAAGCCACAGAGTGCACTGCTTACATGTCAACTAGAAAGACTGCATCCAGAATGTAGTTGATGGTCCACATGACGGGGTGGAAGTGGAAGAAAGCAGCTTGTAGGCTGACAGTGACGAGGGAGAGGTAGGCTGCTACTGACACAACAAATTCCCACACAGCACAGGCTCAGGAAGTGGGAAGGAAGGTGTATCTGAAGGAAAAACACACACCATAGTGATATAACTATGTATTATGAACATACAATGGGACTAATATTACATGTACATGCAAGCATATCACACACTAACCTCATCAAGAAGAAGGAGATGACTCGATCAAGTGCAAGTCTGCAGCATAATTGTACTTCCTCTGGTGTTCATTGTCATCCTTGTATTCCTGTCCTTGCTCCCTCAGAAAAACATGATGATGAAACAGGAATCACTGAGCTTTTTGTTTTCGTCATCTCAGTGCTAGGGAAAGAGTGGGGGTACAGGAACACACACATACCTAGTACTCAGGAAATATACATGTATTTGGTCAACAAACACATACGTAGTGTCTTGATGCAATACAATATTATAAGTATGTACATATGTGTAGCCATCCAGTGCATAGTGTGCACAGGACCATACATTACATGCCCAGCACCTGTTTCTGCCCGACCTGTGGCTGAGGGACCCTTCCTGAGTTCCAGGTCCTTCTCCTCCTTTGCCAGTGCCTGATCTAGCTGCTCATCTTCCTTCTGATACTTGAGAAAGGGTCGGCGAGGAAGTTGACCAAAACTCATTGGACAAGACACCTACCAGGGTGTAAGAAAGGAGAGAGGTGGCAGAGCTTGAGACAAAGGGATCCACCATTAGAGTGTCTCACATCACACAAGTGTATCAGTCTTAAAGCATACAGTCTACCAGACTAATGTCCTGATCATTGTACTACCAGCCCACATAACAACGCATAGCCTGTCTTGTGTAAGGTCACACAATGTTCTGCAAGTCACGCTATACCAGAATGTCCAACTCATATGGTATTGGGTAACATTCAAAAGTCACATTTGTTTACCTTCAGTTTGCTTTTTTCATCTCCCAGGCAAGCAGCAATGGTGGGTGTAATGGGGGTGCGGGTGATGGGAGCAATAAGGGGGCCCATGGCCACAGCCATGCCTGTCAGAATGCAGGGCTGCTCAAATTGGCGTGGGTGCTGCATGGAGGTGTAGCTGGACTTGGCAGCAGCAGCACAGGCCACCTTCATGTGACTCCTGTCCTTAGTGATGATTGAGAAATGCCTATAGGGTGTAGCAGCACACTCCACAGTGCCAGATATACTGCATATACTGGCATACACAATAATGCACTCCTATGCAGCACTCACTTGTTCACAATAGGGAAAGCTTCCAATACGCTGTCTAGCTCATTCTTTGGTATCATGTTCACTTCTCAGTGGGTAGCTGCCCGCACAGTGGCGGTACGTGGCACACCAAAGAGTAGACCCATCTCCCCAAAATAGTCACCGGGGCCAAGCAAGGCCACCACCTGGCTCAGGTCTTCAGACAAGACCTGTGAATGGAATTGCCACACAGAATTATAATCTCTATACATGCACATACATACAAACATATGCACACATGCACACGTACTAAATACGTAGGCACAAAGCCATTAAAGGTGCACGAGACCATAGCAGGACTGACCTCCACATTGCCCTTCCTGATGCAATACATTTCCCTCCCCATATCCCCACAGTACAGGGTGGCAAATAGATAGGCAGATGTTTTATTGCGACAGTGAGCAGAAAGGTCTACTATGGGTATTCTGACATATATAGCTGTTTATTGAATAAAAAATGCGAGCAAACATGGCTACCACACAGGTCTGGAATACTCAATTGCCTCTTTCAGGACAAACACATACTGCTCAGACAGCTAACTTGTCAGAGTCCATAGCCCCCACCTGTATACACAGCACATGTCTTCCTACATTGTTATTTAGCTAGTGGACACTTGCATGCAAGGCTGCATGCAAGTGCACGCGCGCACACACACACACACACACACACACACACACACACGCACTCGCGCACAAACACATACACACACACCTCCTCTGTTCACAATGTCCCACTAGGGACGTTGGGCGGGTTGCCAAGTGCACCCACACACACACACACACACATGCGTCAGGCTGTTAATTTACGGGCAGATGCAGACTAGCCCAGTGGAGGGTCAACACAGTTAGATTCACCTATCCGCTAATGCACCCGGATTGGGGCTTTATGTCAGAGAAGTTGACCATCCCGATCCTTAGGCATGTGCACGGAAGCAAGACAATTGCTTTACATACGTCAGGTCACTGTGCAAGGCCATCGCCCATCTTACAGCCGTCAGGCTGTTAATTTACCAACAGCGGCTGACTAGCTCAGTGGAGGGTCAACGCAGTTAGATTTGCCTATCCGCTGATGCACCTGGATCGGGGCTTTCTGATAGAGAAGTTGACCATCCCAATCCTTAGGCATGCGCACGGAAGCAAGACAATTGCTTTACAGACGTCAGGTCACTGTGCAAGGCCATCGCCCATCTTACATCTGTCAGGCTGTTAATTTACCAACAGCGGCTGACTAGCTCAGTGGAGGGTCAACGCAGTTAGATTTGCCTATCCGCTGATGCACCTGGATCGGGGCTTTCTGGTAGAGAAGTTGACCATCCCAATCCTTAGGCATGCGCACGGAAGCAAGACAATTGCTTTACAGACGTCAGGTTACTGTTGCACTTCGTCGGCGGGCGTGTGGCTCGTCCCAGAAGAGCAGTGGGAAGGGGCCTCGAGGAGATGTACTCACGCAGGACGCGACACTCTGTTGCTGCGACGAGCAG
>OZ025887.1:2079805-2124805 GCA_964019415.1 Ianthella basta
GCCCATCACAATGATTCATCGTCGCTTGCACCATGCATTACCCAGCCTGGAAGCCCACGTTGCGAAGGACTCGGGAAATATAGGACCTGCTTCTGTCTCCCTCGCAGAATCAATCACAAACAACCACCTAACGTATGTAACACCTACCTGGTTCGAACAATGATGCATCGTCACCAAACACCGTCGCCTGCTCGTCGCAGCAACAGAGTGTCGCGTCCTGCGTGAGTACATCTCCTCGAGGCCCCTTCCCACTGCTCTTCTGGGACGAGCCACACGCCCGCCGACGAAGTGCAACAGTAACCTGACGTCTGTAAAGCAATTGTCTTGCTTCCGTGCGCATGCCTAAGGATTGGGATGGTCAACTTCTCTATCAGAAAGCCCCGATCCAGGTGCATCAGCGGATAGGCAAATCTAACTGCGTTGACCCTCCACTGAGCTAGTCAGCCGCTGTTGGTAAATTAACAGCCTGACGGCTGTAAGATGGGCGATGGCCTTGCACAGTGACCTGACGTATGTAAAGCAATTGTCTTGCTTCCGTGCACATGCCTAAGGATCGGGATGGTCAACTTCTCTGACATAAAGCCCCAATCCGGGTGCATTAGCGGATAGGTGAATCTAACTGTGTTGACCCTCCACTGGGCTAGTCTGCATCTGCCCGTAAATTAACAGCCTGACGCATGTGTGTGTGTGTGTGTGGGTGCACTTGGCAACCCGCCCAACGTCCCTAGTGGGACATTGTGAACAGAGGAGGTGTGTGTGTATGTGTTTGTGCGCGAGTGCGTGTGTGTGTGTGTGTGTGTGTGTGTGTGTGCGCGCGTGCACTTGCATGCAGCCTTGCATGCAAGTGTCCACTAGCTAAATAACAATGTAGGAAGACATGTGCTGTGTATACAGGTGGGGGCTATGGACTCTGACAAGTTAGCTGTCTGAGCAGTATGTGTTTGTCCTGAAAGAGGCAATTGAGTATTCCAGACCTGTGTGGTAGCCATGTTTGCTCGCATTTTTTATTCAATAAACAGCTATATATGTCAGAATACCCATAGTAGACCTTTCTGCTCACTGTCGCAATAAAACATCTGCCTATCTATTTGCCACCCTGTACTGTGGGGATACATATGGGGAGGGAAATGTATTGCATCAGGAAGGGCAATGTGGAGGTCAGTCCTGCTATGGTCTCGTGCACCTTTAATGGCTTTGTGCCTACGTATTTAGTACGTGTGCATGTGTGCATATGTTTGTATGTATGTGCATGTATAGAGATTATAATTCTGTGTGGCAATTCCATTCACAGGTCTTGTCTGAAGACCTGAGCCAGGTGGTGGCCTTGCTTGGCCCCGGTGACTATTTTGGGGAGATGGGTCTACTCTTTGGTGTGCCACGTACCGCCACTGTGCGGGCAGCTACCCACTGAGAAGTGAACATGATACCGAAGAATGAGCTAGACAGCGTATTGGAAGCTTTCCCTATTGTGAACAAGTGAGTGCTGCATAGGAGTGCATTATTGTGTATGCCAGTATATGCAGTATATCTGCATGGCACTGTGGAGTGTGCTGCTACACCCTATAGGCATTTCTCAATCATCAGTGAATAGGTACATCTAACTGCACTGACCATCCACCGAGCTAGTCTGCCGCTGCTGCCAAATTAACAGTCTTACGTATGTAGGATTTGAGGGGGCAAGGAGAAGTGGCGGAAAGGTGGAAACGGCGGGAATGGTGGAAATGCTCAGAATAGTCGTCCCAATCCATAATAGGCATGATTGCACAAAGCATGCTCAGCAGCTAACCCATGATGTAATAGGGTACTGCTTGTTGCAATGATGTAAGGCATAGGGTTGATGAGTGGTAATAGGCATTGCACTGAGCATGCTCAGTAGCGATAGTAGCAAATGGTTGAGCTATGGCTGATTCTGAGGGAAGTGCATGAGTGTGAAGAGCAAAGACAAGCTGAAGTCGTGATTGATCTGACACAAAGCCCAGGCATCTCAGAGCCAATCAGGTAACTACCTCTATACTACTATTAATGATAGATGATTGCTAGCTAGCTAGCTATTAATCTGCTTATTATGTCTTCTATACAGCCCCAATCTCTTCAAGAGCCCTGAATCACCCACACTTCCAGATGACACTATTGAGCTTGACTCTCTCATTAAGAAGATTAGCTGTTCTACTACAACTGCTTCAAAACCCTGATTGCTCTGTTTGTCTGTGTGTACTGATTGCTCTGTCTGTGTATGTATCTGAGTATTGTTTGCCAGTATCACTTTGAGTTTGAGTTTGTGTGAAATTTACCAAGCAATACTCTGTCTTCTTTGAGCTAATGTACAGTTTACTTTTGTATCTTTATCCGTGCATGCCCTTGTGTGTACCCTAACCCTAACCCTAATCCTCATCTTCCCCAATGCCATTGCCACAGCACTACTCCCAACACATAAGCAGGCTCTTGCTGCCTCCTTCAAAGTGTTCCTTGACTGAAAATTGTATCTATCCATGTAACTATCTACATATCAATCTATGTATGATGTCCAACACGCACATAAGTTCAAGTTCTTGTCCTGAGATGCATCAGCAACTGGCCTACCGTATCATCCCTTGCATGTTGATTAGAGTCTTTCAAGTGCACTAAGGAGCCAGCAGCATGCATGGCATAGAGCCATTGTCATTGCGGATATAGATGGATGACTTGATATGACGTGTGGTACAGATGCAAGGTCATGTGTGTGTGTGTTGACGGAAGTGCTGCTGTAATACTGGAGGCTAGGATCTCTCCATGAATATGGGTAGTACTAGTGAGTGTGATTCATGATCAAGTGTGAGCTGGAGTTGTCACATTCAACCTGTGATGTCCAGCTGGTTAATACACAAGTGTGTATCTTGCTGGGTTGTGCATGTGATCCATGGTCATGTGTGTATGCTGATGAATGTGCTGCTGTGACATACTGGAGGAAACACACCCATCCTAGGCACTGAACTCTGGCTGGGTTGTGTGCGTAATCCATGGTGTGTGTATAGATACTGTACATGCGGTTAACTGGACATGAAACCTCTAGTATGTCACAGCAACACATGCATCTACATTCACACTTGACCATGGATCACATGCACTAACCAGTCTGTTAATGGATTCTTGACCATATAATTCTGATAATTAATGTGGATGATGCTCTCTCTGTAGTAACCCCCCATCAAAATAACTACAATAATAATTATGCATACATAGTTTCACAGGACATGTATGTTTTTGTGAATGCCCCTTGTGTGAGGATTTTCTTGGTTTCATTCTTGCAATGCTAAGCCTTCTTATGCTAAGAATATTGCAAATTCAATGATTCCTTTGTGCACATTGGAGGGAAGTACAATTGCCTCTCCAGTGGCGCTTTAGAAGATTGTTGCTAACAAGTGCAGTTAAGTAATCTGCACACAACTCACATCTAGTTGCATCTACACGATGATGCCCCTGAATCGGGGCTTTCTGTCAGAGAAGGTAATCCATTTAACCACCAGTGTTTAAGGTGTGTGCAAAAAGGGCCAGGCCGTTGCTGCTCCATTGACTTTATACGCCCCCCACCACACCACTCCAGTGGTGCTGCACACATCCATGCCACACCTTTGGAACTAGTGACCCACACAACTTCCTACAGTAGTCAACTCGTTATCATTGCACTTTTGAGATACAGTGGAATGTGTCTAAGACAGCCGCCTGTGAGCCAGCTCTAACTGACCTTTACAGAGAGGTGGTTGCTTTACAGAGGTAGACTGCCATGCGTTAGGGCTATTTGCGGCCAGGCAGGTTGGCTGTTTTAGAGAAGTGCATGGCTGCCTAACACAGTGACCATCTTAAACAGGGTTCACTGTACTCTATACAGTAAATGCCCCCTTGAGACTACAATACTCCCTACAAAGCACACCAGCTTCAGCACTGTATAGGCAATAGGTTCAGGCTACCACCGCCATTACTAGTAACCATCATCTGCTAGTATCTATCATCCACTAGTAAGCATCATCCACTAGTAACTATCATCCACTAGTAAGCATCATCCACTAGTAACCATCATCCACTAGTAACCATCACCTGCTAGTATCTATCATCCACTAGTAACCACCATCCACTAGTAACCATCATCTGCTAGTAACCATCAGCCAACCCAATCACAACCCAACATGTCAGTGGCACTCTCTGCAAATGCCTTCTTTCCTTCCTCCAACCCGTGCAGGCATTCGTGAACACCCCCTGAAGGGGAGGAAAGGGGAGGGGACAGGTTGGGTGTCATCTTAATGGTATTCATGACATGTGTGTGTATCACACCTGTGACATCAATGAGGCGGTCCTGTACCAAAGGTAACTTTGGGTACACAGCCTGCTCAAAGAAGATTGGAAGCTGCAAGGAGTGGAAAGGGATTTGCAGGAGGTGGGTGTAGGGTATAACACGCTGGGCTGGGTTAGGGTGGCAAGTACCTCCTACCTGTTCACACAAGTGACAGCTGTCCCAAACAGTCATAACAGTGACCTCAATGGCAGCTGTCCACTCCAGTGTTGGGAGCTGTGGACCAGCAGATACACTACAGTATGTTAGAGAGTACACACACACACACACACCATTCCATTCCATTCCATTCTGCTCCTTATCCTCATGAGGATGTAGGGCGGGGTCAGATTGCTTCACGCCACTGAGATTGGTTGTGAACAACTTCCCTCCAGTCTTGTATGCCTACTAGGTCTTTAGTGATAAGGTCAATCCATCTAAGTGGTGTTCCTCCCCTTGGTCTAACTTTTTCCGTCAGCTTGCTGCAGAGGAGCTGGCTTTGGACACGGCAACTATCCATCCTCATTACATGTCCTAACCATTGGAGTCTGAGGTGCTTCAATTGTTCTTCAATAGGCACTTTGTTGACACTGCATAAGATGCTCTCATTCCTGATCTTATCCCACCTGGTTACCCCTAGGATGTCCCGCAGACATTTCATGTGAAAAGTTCTCAGCTTCCTCACGTCCTTCTGGGTGATGGTCCATGTCTCTGCCCCATACAATAGTACGGACATGACCATTGTTCTAAATACCCTCATCTTTGTCGCCTTAGTCAGGTTCGCACTCCGGAATACCTTCTTACGCCACATCTGGTATGCTCTGCCGCCTTTCTCAATTCGAGTGACTACTTCTGTACTCGCCTTCCCTGACTTGTCAATACTGCTTCCCAGGTAGGTGCAGGATTCAACTTCCTCCAGATTCTGATTGTTCAACCGAATGGCTGCATTCACTTCTCCACATCCCACTGTCAACACTTTCGACTTCTCTACACTTATCGCCATTCCCCACTTTTTGCACACCCTGTCTACCACTGTCAGCACCCTCTGTAGGTCCTGCCTCTGTTCCGCCACTAGAGTCAAATCATCTGCATACAGCGCATCCTGAACTGTTGTTGATCCTTCCACAGTGTCCAGGTACGTTAGGTACAGACCTTTGCTAGTGTTGTAGCTAATACTGATACCTCCTCCCATACTCTCAGCTGCCTCTCTCATGATGTTGTCCATGTAGCAGTTGAAGAGAATGGGGGACAGGACACATCCTTGTCGTGCTCCTGTCTTCACCTCAAACCGCTCAGAGACTTCTCCTTCCATCTTCACCTGACACCATGTTCCTGCATACATCTGTGCAATTAATTTCACCATGTGGTCTGGGACTCCGTATTTACGCAGTACCACCATCAGAGCCTCTCTGTTTACTGAGTCATACGCTTTGGACAGATCGATGAAACACAGGCATAACTCTGAACGATGTTCCAATGTTTTCTCCACCAGTTGTCTAATTGCCCAGATCTGGTCAGTTGTACCTCGCCCTTCTCTGAAGCCACACTGTGCTTCCATCATCTGTGGCTCAATTATCTTCTTCAGACGCTCCAGCAGTATCAGGGAAAACACTTTCCCTGGTACACTTAGTAGGGAGATCCCGTGGTAGTTGTCACACCTTGTCCTGTCGCCTTTCTTGTACAATGGGACCAGCTCTGCATCCTTCCAGTCCTATGGCACCACTCCAGTTCTCCATACCTCTTCAATCAATTCCAGGAGCCAATCGGTGGTGATGGAACCACCACCTTTCAGCAACTCAGCGGATATCCATCACTGCCGGCCACCTTCCCGAGGTTGAGCTTCTGCAGGGCTGCTGCAACCTTGCCCCGCTGCACCTCCACACAAGGACGGTCTGAGTTGTCCGTTTGATCTCTTAGCGTCTCTCCTGCTACTTCTCTATTGACATTCAGCACATTGTCAAAGTGCCTCCTCCATCTAGCTAGGGACTCTCCCAAGGTACGCGTAGGTTTGTCATTCTCATCTAAGATGGTCGTACATGGTCTTGCATTACTTTTCGTGAGCTGTTTCATCATTTTGAAAAAGCTTCCTTGTCTATGTCTCTTCATGTCTTCTTCCATGCCAATCATCAAGTCATCCCACAATTTCCTTTTGTCTCTTCTTACTGCTCTCTTCACCTCCTTCGCCAATGTGTTGTACTCTTCCTTCTGCGTTCGATCTAGTCTGTCTTCCTGCCAATGTGTAAAAGCCAGTCTTTTCTTGTCAACAAGTTCCACACACACACACACACACACACACACACACACAGGCAGTGTTGCGTGGCTTCTGAGAGCTTGTTAAGTGGGCATGTTCTGGAGGTCATGACTGAAATGCTAATGTGTGCATTTTCCTTTGCAATGTTGTAGACTTCTTCTCTGTCTGTCTTCAATAACACATGCAGAAGTGATCTCAGAATGAAGCCGAGTGTTGCCAAGTCCTAGCTGGGGATTCCCTCTCGCATACTGCTATTGGTTAGTTTGTGTGATCTATTGATCAATGCTATTGTACTCTAGAATATTATACAAGCTGGCCTTTATGCCACAGAACACAAAATATAAGATACAGAGATGTGATGTGTGTATAGACTGAGTTACCTGCAAGGTGCTACATAGCTTTTGTCAAAGTGTAAGGCTGAATTTTGCACTCTTTGATGATAAATGTTATCATAGATGCATTGTTATGGTGTTTACACTGACAACTGGACTAGTTAGACTGGTTTCTAAACCATCTCTAGAGATGGTTTAGTTAAACTGGTTTCCAATCTGAATTAGTGCATTTACACTTGTCTGGTCTAATTACAATCCGGATTTCAGACCGGTTTGAATTGCTGTAAGCAGGATGTATAAGATTACTTCTGCAAGGGCGTAGGAACCATATAACCAGGGTGGACTTGACCCCCTTGGATTGAAATGAGGGGGGACTCAGCCCCCCTTAGAGAATTAGCTGTACAGCCTATAATTATTTGACTCAACTATTGCAGAGCCTAGGCTTGAACAATCTATTTTTGCTATTTGTACTTAAAGAGGAAACACAAAAATTGAACATTGTAGCTGTAGTGAATGATTGTCAGTAAACCGTAGGAGATTAAGCTATTTTGGTTGTTTCTGATTGCTGTACCTGGTACAACATGCATCATGTGCATCATGGAATTTACACGAACAATGAAATTACACTATCAATAATTATAGTACTATCAGACCTTGAAGTTGATTCAGCCCCCTAACTTGAACCATCTTCCTACACTACTGTTCTGTAGACGTAGCCTTCATCAGGCACTGGAGGAGGTGTCACCACAGGATTAATGCATGCATGGAGAGTGTGCGTTGGACATGCCACTGCATGTGCACTTGACTACAAATCAGTGGCATTAGCATTTATTTGAAATCTCACAGACCTTAAGTCCTGTGAGAAAGTGACATGGTGAATGTAGTCGGACAATGTAATTGCAATTTCTATAAATATACTATTCATCCATATACAGCCCTTTCATGATTGCTCCATTCCTATTATTCTTAGTAACCAAACTGGAATAACTGCATACAAGTGTATGTATGCAGTAGATTATATACAACAGCCTGAGAATACACAGATCATAATAAATTCACAAGACTGCATAAACAGATTTTCGTTTATTAATACAGCTAGTATAATATGCAAAGGACAGTACATAGGATAGCACAACATACTGCATGTACATGTAACAGTTTGCACTTAACATGATTCTAGAATGCTCATGACAATATGGTTTTGAGCTCTTATTACTACACCACCTCTGATGATTGGCGTTCCTTCTTCACAGGGATGTGGTATAGTTCCTCAGCAGTGCAGTGGACTTGCTCCTCTACAGAGGGGTGGTGCTCCACCACTTTCTCATAGTCGGTCCGCATGACCAGGAACACGTCCACATGTGTGGAAGCTCGCATAGAAGTGTTGCGGGATTCATTGTACACCATTGTGCGCTGGCCTATGTATTGGCCCTCACCAAGGACAGCCAGTACTGAATCAGAATCATCCAAAACTTCCACCTATAGAGATCAGGAATGAACATATAAACTGTATTCAATACAAAAGATACAAAGTAGCTCTGTGCTCACTTTACCACTGCAGATGAGAAACAGTCCATAGCCAATGTCCCCTTTCCTCACAATGTACTCCCCGGGCAGGAAGATGAGAGGCTTAGCAGTCAAGGATAGATGTCTTAAGAAGGCAGTCTCGCAGTCTTGAAATACAGGCACCTGAATTGGGCGGTGTATGGCACTGAATGAGACACACAAATGAGACAAAGATAGCAAGCAATTCCTCCTGACTTTCTTCAGAAGCTGCTCCATGACTGACAGAGAGACATCAGCCTGCATGCAGTGAGGCATGTCCTGGAATAGGCATGTTTGGTCCACACCCCTGTTTGAGAGATTGGAGTCAAAGCCACATAGTAGAATTTGTTGTCATGTGCAACATACACCTGCAGCTGTACAGTAAGTAGCTTGATGTATGCCATTTTTGGATACAGACATATGTACAGTGGCAACAGGGTTTGTGCACAAACACCACCTAGCCATGTTAGACTGCATACAGGGTCAGCATGTTAAGCACATATGCAGCTGCTGTTACAAAGAGCAGTGGTGGAGAGTCTCACTTGCTTCTCATCCAAAGATACTCAAAGTAGCTCAGGACTCTGTTCTGCAGGGCTGAGGCCAAGTCTTGTTCCTTCATGTATCCCTGCACTCAAAAAGAATGGGGAGAGGAAATGTTGCACAATTAGCATAAGAGAAATTAAAAGATGCCTCTGGCTGCAGTCAAGGGTGGTCAATGTCTTCATTCCTGAAGACCATTTGCATGTGTAGCTTGAGGAATATGTGCAGTGCATGGAGTGCTAGCCTTGATGGCTGTAAGTTTATCTTCATACTGTACTTTCTGTGTCTCCAAGTTAGCCAGTGTGGAAGCAATGCTACCAAGGATGAAGCCAAACAGCAATTTGCCCACAACCATCACCCCACTTGCAAACACTGTACACATGGAGCATTTGGAAAGAAGGAGAAACACAAAATATGACTAGTGAAGTACGTAAAGGAACATGCAGGAATATCAGCAACTGTGCCAGTGTAGGCACAATGTCACTGCATCATGCTTACACATCTCCAGTGTGGTTGTTGGTGTCAGCTCCCCATACCCAGTTGAGGTCATGGTTGCTACAGCCCAGTAAAGGCTGTTCGTGTAGTGGATGTACGGGTTGAATGGAGTGCCATAGATATCTACAGAGGGCGATATTGTGTGTAAAGTAGCACTTACAGAAGGAGAGAATGAGCAGGGTAAAATAGAGGCATGCATGAGAAATATAGCATTGGTAGGCTACATAGTGCTTTCTACTCACTGGCCTTCACTGCCCATGTCCCAGCTTTGCATTCCTGTAGCTGGCATGCTAGCATGTACCACACACACGCCACTGCTTGTGTGCACAGAGAGATGAGGACAATGAAGGTGAGTAGTCTCGTCACCACTGTCCTGCAGGTAAAATGAAGGGAGCACATTGAAGCTATTTCAGGGAGTTCCATCCTAAACAGCCTTACTTCTGGTTTAGTTTCTTTCCTTCTGTGGAGATGAAGTGGTGCACTCTGTCTAGCCTAAGAATGTGGGTCACTCTGAGATAGAGCAATATGCGAATGCGAAGCTTAGGCTCAGGAATAGGGAGAGCAAAGATCTCAAACGGGAAGCTTGCTATAGCATCCATGAGAAATCCAGTTGGCTGCTTGATGTAGTGGAAAGCAGTCAACTTGAAGTCAGATACTGTACGGCCCTGCTGGTCTTCATAGGTCACATGAAACTTGAGGAGCATCTGCATAATGTCACACATTCACTGTACATACGTAATGTACACTAAATCACCACGATTGGACTATGATGTGACAAATTGCTGTATTCTGATTGGTCAATTGGAAGTTCTAAGTCACTTTTACTACCTCTGATTCATCTTATATCATCTGTGGTAGCTCCTAGCATGTTAAGGCAAACTTTCGGCACTGTAGCTCTGACAAGCTTGGAGAGAGGTTAACTTGCACCCTGTTCAGTGGTACTTCTCTGTAGCCGGGCTTCACACAGTAATTGTCAAGCAATTTACACTGCCATTAGACTCAGCTATCTTTCTATCATTGTCTCTACGTAGAACTCGCCAGCGCAAATCTTTCCTGTATTGATGTTTCACATGCACACATCTATGTATAACAATCAGTTTCCCATACATAAATTCTGTAGACACCGCAGATCTTGGTCTAACCCATATATACCTTGATGTACACATTAAGCTGTATAAATGGAACTTGTAGCAGAAGCACCTTTTGGTGCAAGTCACCTTGCATTCCAATTTGGCAACAGAGTACACAGCCACATACCCAGGTTGTCCATGATGCACAATTAGCAAGGGCAAAAAAAGATGTGCCAGGCACCATTGCTCATATATAGTTACTCCAGCGTGAGTTTGTTACCTTTCTTACCCTAATTAGAGAAGGTGCGGGGTATAGCTTTTGCAATAGCACTACTTCTGTAAGCTCTCCCTTCTTTTTGGCAGGTACTAGCTTATCATGACAATAGCAAAGCAGCACTTTTCAAAACGTGACAGAGGCTGCCATCTGTGCACGCAATATCCAGTACCAAGCAATCTTGAAAGATCCTGACAACTTCAGCGACTGCTTTTACCTGTGCGTAGCATTGGATATTAGCTGATATGCTATATCGATGTGTGTATGCTAGAGAGTTGATTTCTCAGTGACTAGGACTAAGGGTTTCCATGCTACACAACTGTTTGATCATCCATTCAGCCCCCATCTTCATGTACAGCTATTGAAATATACAGTGTTTTCCAGCATCCTTCTCAAAAGACCACCTACTGAAATCACAATCCATAAGGGCACTGAACAGCCGAATGCTGTCATATCAGCTCCCTTCCTTATCACACCACTGCTTACCCACTTACCTCAATTATAAAGTATGCATCAAAGGAGTAGTTGATGACAAAGAACACTGGCTCGTCAACTTGGAACACACTCTATGGAATGTACCAAAGGTATACCAATATGAGCCACACTACAGAGAATGAAATGCAGTGAATGTCGGTTACATGCCTTACTTGGAAAGACAAAGTAAGGACACTGATGTATGCTAGCAGTGTGGAGATGATAGAAAAGACTGTGTTGAAGCGTGAATCTTCAGGAATGGTAAATGTGAGAAGGAGCTTGAGACCAGGCCAGCACTTTGTGCGCAGGACATCTGAGCAGCTGTTTAGGCATTGGGAACACCTTGACACTGGGGGAGGTGCATCCTCTTCAATCTCCAGTAGTTCATCTGCAATGACCAGCAATCCATGCCAGCACTATGAAACTATATGCTTGCAGTCTGTATACAGTGCAAGTTGCAATAATATAATATACATGCACAGGTATTACTAACATGTGATTCACACAAGTAACTAAGGCATGCCCATTAGTTTAACACAAGTGCATAGACATGCTGAGAGGGGATACATGTGTAGCTGTACAGTGCACCCACCAAGCGTTGATTGGCCACCCTCATCAGTATTCTGCTCCCTCCCAGCACTGCTAGTTGACTTCCCTTGCTTTTCTCCTTCATCTTCCATGTCAGAGGTGCCCTTTGCAGCAGCAGCTGCAGCATCACCAGCTGATTTGCCCTCTGACTTGGCCTGCTGTGCAATCTGTGCCCTCTTCTTCACCTTGTCAGCTCTGTTGCCAGCCACTGCCTTGATCTGCTCTGCAATCTCGGGGTAGTAGCTAAGAGCCTCATCCAAGTCTTTCTTGGTCAACATAAACAGGTCACAGTTGGTAGCAGCTCTGTGGGAGGAGACAAAGGAGGAGTGAGCGAGCAATGGAATGTTTGTAATAAAGATGTTGCATGTACCTTTGTATACTTGACAAATTAAAGCATGCATACACAATGTATATGTAAACATTGCTCCCATGCATCCATGCACCTGATTGAAGCTGTCCTGGGTACACTGAACATTAAGCTGATCTCCCCAAAGAACTTTCCTTCTGCCATGGAGGCAAACACAACATTACCATCCTCAGAGACAACCTCAACTGTGCCACGATTGATGAAAAACATCTACAAAAGGAGGAGGACAGTGACATACATGTACGTATAATACTAACATACTACATGCATGCCCTCCAAATTTTTACTGCATAATTACAATGCTATACAGTGCTCTACAGCATATTAGCCTGTATATTACTGCAAAGACAGACCTAGTTAGGAAGGCTAGCTCCACCTGTACCCACCTCACTGCCAATATCCCCTTTCCGTACAATGTACTCATTTTTGAGGAAGAGCACAGGCTTGATGGACAGGGCCAGGAGCTTGGTAAAACCTATCTCAGTGTTCTGGAACAAGGGCACCTGAGGCACATACCAAACACATTATTGCCACACTATTCACAAAGCTTGTGGAGGTGTATATTGTGCACCAGCTACACACATGCATGTCTATGTGCAGCACCACAGTGCAACGGTGAAGACACACAGCCTAGGAGACAAGTACTGTATATGATTCATGCTGTTCAATCCATAGTAAATCCCTCATCTGTGTACCTGGATGCAGGCTACAGGCTCACCTGGTCGATTATCTTCTTGTAGAGACTAAGGGATATGTCTGCTTGAAGGGACACGGGCATCCCTTGAAAGAGTGATTCAAAACTGACGCCCTTGTTCCTTTTCCAAATGTAATCATAGTAGCTGCAATGAAGGGTGCATAGAGATGAGAGCACAACCAATGTATGTGTGTGTTCGCTTGCCATGTTACTTGCTAGCTCACTTGATGACTCGGGACCTCAGCAATGATCCGAGGCTTTGGTCTGCCATGTAAGACTTGATGGCTGTAAGCCTTTCCTGGAAGCGTGCCCGGGTGGAGTCTGCATTGGCCAGACTAGCAGCCACACTGGCAATGATGTACCCATAGCCTACAATGCCACAAGTCATAGCTAGCAAGGCAAAGATCCTCTGCATCATGTGCGTGCATGTGAATGAAGTGGAGTAAAGAGGTGAATGGTAAGCTGATCAGAATAGCAGGGTGGAATATTACACATTCATATGTGGAGTGCTCACCTCTAAGTCAGTGTAAGCAAAGATGTCTCCATACCCAACGTTGGCTGTTGTGGACACAGCCCAGTACAGGGACACCACATATTGGTAGGCCAGACTTTGGTTGTCTACAATGAGGGGTGAATATACATATACAGTATAATTTTATAGAAGGTCCTAGTGAGAGAGAGTATAGCAGCATAGCCAGTGAATGCAACCATAAGCCACATCAGTCACAAACATACACCTGTCCTACATGTAGACCATTGTGACAGTCCTTAAGTATGAAGAATTGTTTCTGTTTTAGTGTATCTACGTATGGCACATGATCATTTACTTAATGGTATTCCTGTGTAGTTTGCATAGCGGTAAGCCCAAGTATCTTCTCCACAGGTGTGTGACTCCCAGGCAGCCATATGGATTGAGGGGCAAGCAATGAAGTACCACAAACAGGCAGTCCAGTGAGTCCCAATGAACATGTAAACAGCAAACTTGATTTCACTGCACAAGGATGAACCAGTGGACATTGAGAGTTGATGAATGGAAACAGTACAGTCCATGCATACTATACTGAATGGGCAGCATGTAGTATACGTACATCCCATAACGTACGTATGCTACTAATCAAGGTGCAGTCACAGCAAACTAGTACACAATCTGCACATAGTGCATACATTCATATTGTTGTGAAGGCATGTCTCCCAGAGGCTCCGATCACCTGCTGTCATGTAACAATGTGTCATGTAACAATGTGTAGTGCCACTTTGTCTAGAACTTTCGACACATGCATCTATAAAAGATCACCTCCTCCCTTTGTAACTGCTGCTGTTGTTGTTCAATAAAGCTCCCTGGTTCCCGTTACCAGTGTCCGTTCGCGTAGTGCCTGTCCCTTACCCTGTCCTCGCTGTCTGGACTTGTCCCATGTACCCCGTGCCCACGACAACGGTACAATTGGTGTCAGAAGTGGGATCTAGATGAGTACCAGAGCAACAACCAAGATGGAGGCTCTTCTTGAGGAGGTGATCCAGCAGAACGAAAAGATAGTCCGGCGAATGGACGAGCAGTCGGAGCAAATTAGCGAGCATCTGAGGATGCTGAGTCAGCAGCAGTCGGAACGAGTAGACGGTATCGCCCAGAAGCAAAAGGAGACTGAACAGGAAGTCAGTGCCATCGCAGGAGATTTGAGCTCCGTAAAGCTGACCGTTGAGGGTCGGCTGAGTGCAATGGAGAGCTCAGTATCAGGACTGACGAATCAGCTCCGCACCGAGGTCGGAGAAAGCCGCGAGTCACTGAAGCAGGAACTTCGCGTGGAACTACTACGGGAGCTTGGAGCTACACCCGGTCTTCGCCCTGCTGCGCGCCCCTTCACGCCTTCGGACCCGAATACAGAAGCAATTGGAGGGCAGACTAATCGGGTTGGGGACACCAGTGCAGCGGGCCGGACACCCCTCACCCCGAGTGTGGTACAACAGCGCCCTGCACCATTCGATGGGACGCTTGCTTGGGACGCCTACCATGCCCAATTTGAGTTGTTGGCAGAAATGAATAGGTGGGACCGCTCAGAGAAGGCCACTTATCTGGCCATCAGTCTAAAAGGGGCTGCAGCCACCGTATTGACAAACCTCCCTCCGGAGAAGCGCCATGACTATGCAGCCCTGACTACAGCACTGGACTCCCGATTTGGTGCGACACACCAGACTGAACTGAACAGGATGCGCCTCAAGTCCAGAACCCGTCACAGAGATGAGACCTTGGCTGAGCTGGCAGAAGATGTTGAACGCCTTACACGCCTTGCATACCCAGGAGCAACCGAAGACATGATCCAGGTTCTTGCACAAGACCAATTCGTAGATGCTTTGGTGGAAGAGGACGTGAGGCTCCGTATTCGCCAGAACAAGCCAGTGACATTGCGTGACGCCTTGAGGATTGCTCTGGAACTAGAGTCTTATCAACTAGCCAGCAGGCAAAGAGTGAAATACGTGAGAGAAGCCCAGTCGCTGGAGGATGGATACGCAGTGCAACAGCAGGTGTCCACAGCTACAGCCAGGGAAGACATCCTACAGCAACTGGTAGATGCTATTCGTGGTGATGCAAGCTCACTCCCATTCAGAAGGAAACCAGGCAGAGGAAATGCCTTGACTTGCTGGGAGTGTGGGGAGAAAGGCCACCTTAGACGAGAGTGCCCTCGGCTGCAGAAGAAGCAACAGGGAGGGGATACAGTGTCCCGTCCGGGAAACGGGCAGTAGCCGGGCTTGCGGGGCAAAGCTCGGCTGGGACATCTACAGCCCCCATAGTAGAATTTGACATCTTCAAGACGGGATCTATTAACAGCGGAGGAGACAGCCTGACAGTTCCGGGAACCATCAATGGGAGACCCTGTGAGTTGACTGTTGATACTGGTAGTAACATCTTCATTGTCAGACCTGACATACTCAGAGGAATTAACCATAACCTGATACATCCTGTTAGCAGCTGTCTCAGAACCGTAACTGGGGAAAGAGCCCCTATCCATGGAAAGGGACTGTTACACCTTGGCATCGGATCCCTTGTAGTCCAGCAGGAGCTCTGGGTTGCAGACATACATGACGAGTGTATCCTTGGACTTGACTTCCTGCAGTCAAATGGATGTCAGGTAAACCTTCGAGACCAAGCCCTGGTCATTGGTGATGAGGAGTTTCCCTTGAGGAAGCCATCAACCAGTCCACGACCAAACTGCTGCAGGGTTGTGTTGACAAAGAAAGTTTGTTTGGCCCCACTGGCAGAGGCAATTGTCCCTGTGGAAGTAGACCCAGTCCACACCGACTACAGAGTGGGGCTCCTGGAGCAGACCCAGCCATCACCCTTTGGGAGCCTACTGGTGGGGAGGACACTTGTTGACCTGGAAAAAGACAGGATCCCTTTGAGAGTAATGAACCTCTCCCATCAGCCACTAACTCTCAAGAAGGGGACCGAGGTGGCACATTGCAATCTGGTCAGTGCCATTATTGTTCCAGACGAGACCATTAGCTGTGAAGAACCTATGGAGAATGTTCGGAGAACCAGATCAGTGGAAATCTTACCCACCCACCTGAGGGACCTGTATAACCGCAGTATCCTAGGGCTGGAAGAAGCAAAGCACCCAGAAGTGCACCAGCTCTTATGTTGTTATTCCGATGTCTTTTCCACAGGTCCAGAAGATATTGGGTGTACTGACCTGGTTAAGCACCACATCAATACTGGCCAAGCCGCACCGGTGCGCCAACCACCCAGACGACTTCCCCTAGCGAAGAGAGAAGAAGCAGAGAAAGCTGTCCGAGAGATGAAAGAGCGAGATGTAATTGAGCCATCCGCAAGTCCCTGGTCATCACCTATTGTGCTCGTACAAAAGAAAGATGGTGGTATGAGGTTTTGTGTTGATTACCGCAAGTTGAATGATGTCACACACAAGGACTCCTATCCATTGCCACGAATAGATGACACTCTCGAGGCCTTATCAGGAGCAAAGTGGTTTTCTGCACTTGATCTCAAGAGCGGTTATTGGCAAGTTCAACTGGATGACAACTCCAAAGAAAAAACTGCCTTTTCAACTGGGAGTGGGCTATGGCAGTTCAAGGTTATGCCGTTTGGACTTTGCAATGCCCCGGCCACCTTTGAACGGTTGATGGAACAGGTTCTAGTTGGGCTACCCACATCCATAGCCCTCGTTTACCTGGATGACATCCTTGTACCTGGACGTACCTTTTCCCAGGAGCTTGCCAACCTGAGACAAGTGTTTGAACGGCTGAGGGAGGCTAAACTGAAGTTGTCACCAAAGAAGTGCACTCTTTTCCAGAAGGAAGTGAACTACTTGGGTCATGTAGTCAATGAAAAGGGCATCTCCCCAGACCCCTGCAAGGTTGAGGCAGTCAAGTCCTGGCCTAAGCCTACTACGGCTACCGAAGTGAAGAGCTTCCTGGGCCTTTGCTCCTACTACCGGCGATTCATCAGTTTCTTTGCCGACATTGCACACCCCCTACATCAGAGTGCCACAGTCTCTCCTTTTGAGTGGACACAGGAAGCTGATGATGCCTTCAGCAAACTAAAGCAGATGCTGACAGAGTCCCCTATTCTTGCCTATCCGCAACTGGATGTTGAGTTTGTGCTTGACACCGATGCAAGTAGCACTGGCATCGGTGCTGTTCTTTCACAGCAGGTTAATGGACAAGAGAGGGTGGTTGCTTATTTCAGTCGCGCCTTGAAAGCACCAGAACGCCACTATTGTGTGACCCGTAAAGAGCTACTGGCCATGGTGAAGGCAATCAGGCACTTTCATGCTTACCTGTATGGTAGGAAGTTTCGGCTTCGCACTGATCATTCAGCTCTTCGTTGGTTGTTGAACTTCCGGCACCCAGAGGGCCAGACTGCCAGATGGATTGAGAGTCTCCAGCAGTATGATTTCTCAGTGGAGCACAGGCCCGGTGTTCAACATACCAATGCAGATGCACTCTCAAGACGGCCGTGCCTGAGAGATACTTGTAGGCACTGTGAACGATTGGAGTCACGAGAGTGGGGGAACAAGCCTCATGACCGTATAACTGGTCAAGATGTACCACAGGTAGCCACGCTTGCCTTGAGTGGACCAGAACCCACTGGAGGCAGGTCTTGGGAGAATCTGAGAGAAGCCCAGCTGTGTGATCCAGAGATCAAGCCAGTGTTAGAATGGATGGAGAGAAGTAAGGACAAGCCTTCATGGGAGGAGACTGCATCCCACCCTCCAGCCACAAAAGTTTATTGTGCCCAGTGGGAGAGTTTGAAAATCTTCCATGGAGTGTTGTATCGACTCTGGGAGACACCGTCTGGAGATGCCACTGTCAGGCAGCTGGTGCTCCCCAAGTCCCTGAGAAGGGAGGTTCTGCAGGAGTTGCACAATGCCCCAACTTCAGGACACTTGGGCATGGCTAAGACCCTCAGTCGTGTCAGGGAGAGATTCTATTGGCTCCAGTGTAGACGTGATGTCCAGGAGTGGTGTCGAAGCTGTGATCTGTGTGCACAGAAGAGAGGACCTCAGAGAAAACCTAAAGCCCCGCTGAGGACATACAATGTGGGATCCCCTTTGGAGCGCATAGCCATCGATGTACTGGGCCCACTACCCCCTACAGAAGCAGGCAACAAGTATATCCTTGTCATTGCGGATTACTTCACCAAATGGGTGGAAGCCTATCCAATGGTCAATCAAGAAGCGGGGACCATAGCAGAACTACTGGTCCAGGAATTTATCAGCCGGTTCGGGATGCCGTTAATAATTCACACTGACCAGGGGCGAAATTTTGAGTCAGCTTTATTTGCTGAGATGTGCAAGTTACTAGACATCCAGAAGACCAGAACAACTCCCTACCATCCACAGTCAGATGGCATGGTTGAACGATTCAATAGGACCTTGGAAGCCTTACTTTCTAAGTTCGTTGATCACAACCAGAAGGACTGGGACGAGCACCTCCAGATTCTCCTAATGTCCTACCGTTCAGCCGTCCATGAGAGTACTGGTTGCTCTCCAGCCAAGCTGATGATGGGGAGAGAACTGACTCTGCCAGTTGACTTGACATTTGGTAGACCTGAAGAAGAGGAGCCTCAGACAACTGTGGAGTACACCAATGCCCTGCACGAGCGACTTGAGAGGGTCCATGACTTTGCCAGAAACCATCTCAAGCTGGTGACGGACAGAATGCGGCAGAGGTACGACTCGTCACCGGAGTGTCACAGGCTGCAACCAGGTGACGCAGTCTGGCTCCACAACCCACAGCGGACTAAAGGCCTTTCCCCTAAGCTTCAACGCCCATGGCAGGGCCCTTTCACCGTCATTAAACGGATCAATGATGTAGTCTACAGGATCAAGCTCAGTCCAACTGCAAAGCCAAAAGTGGTTCACAGAAATAGACTGTGGAGCTATACTGGGGCTAGCCCTCCAACCTGGTTCCGGGCCCAGGAGCAAACAATTTCAGCGCCCTGCACCACTACTGATCCTCAGGCTGATTCGGTACCTAGGGACTCATCAAGCCAACCGAGAAGGAGCAGTCGGACCAGACGCCCTCCTGATCGTTATCACAGTTGATTGAGGAACCAAACCCAGTGTGAAGTTAAGGAGGGGAGAGTGTTGTGAAGGCATGTCTCCCAGAGGCTCCGATCACCTGCTGTCATGTAACAATGTGTCATGTAACAATGTGTAGTGCCACTTTGTCTAGAACTTTCGACACATGCATCTATAAAAGATCACCTCCTCCCTTTGTAACTGCTGCTGTTGTTGTTCAATAAAGCTCCCTGGTTCCTGTTACCAGTGTCCGTTCGCGTAGTGCCTGTCCCTTACCCTGTCCTCGCTGTCTGGACTTGTCCCATGTACCCCGTGCCCACGACAACGGTACAATATTGTAAAGCATCAACTGAATTGTATTGTACATACGTGATGAGCCCTGAGGTGTTTGTGATCTTCTCCTCCAGGTATGAGAACCCAAGAGGCTGTTCCAGTGGGAGGAGAACGTACAGTGAAGGAGAACAGGAGACTGACCAGTAGAGTCACTGATGTGGCTGGATCAGAGAATCCACTGGGATGGTGCACTAAGAGTGAGCTGTGCATGCAGTGTACAGTATATAGTGCATGCTACTCACCAGTCTGTATGTCCTTAGTATCCTGTTGATGCGGACCAAGGACAACACCCTAGGTGCAGTGCCTATAGAAGGAAATGCCAACATGCCATTGTCCAACACAAGAGAGGATGCATCCATGGCACTCAAGTTGATGAGTGATGCATCTATACACTACATACACAGTATACATATTGGGAATGGATGTACAGTACTTACTGATAGGCCTCCAAGCTGCCACGGCAACCAGCTCAATGGGAAAGCCAGCCAGGAGGTCAAGAGCAAAGTTTGTCCTGTCCACAGACAGTAAAGTAAGAACAGTCATGACTAAATTGTTATCATGTTATATTGGGATGATGTTTAAGAGTCCAAAATCTCTGCTATACTGTACATGCAGACTAACTTGATGTAGTGTTTGGCACAAGCAATTGGCTGTGTGATCAGCATGCCATCACTTGTGTAGAATCCAGTGTGAAACTTCAGGAACCTAAAGCAGGAACATAGACACACTGACAGTGATGGAGGTAGCCATACTGTGTTTAAGCCACAGAGTGCACTGCTTACATGTCAACTAGAAAGACTGCATCCAGAATGTAGTTGATGGTCCACATGACGGGGTGGAAGTGGAAGAAAGCAGCTTGTAGGCTGACAGTGACGAGGGAGAGGTAGGCTGCTACTGGCACAACAAATTCCCACACAGCACAGGCTCAGGAAGTGGGAAGGAAGGTGTATCTGAAGGAAAAACACACACCATAGTGATATAACTATGTATTATGAACATACAATGGGACTAATATTACATGTACATGCAAGCATATCACACACTAACCTCATCAAGAAGAAGGAGATGACTCGATCAAGTGCAAGTCTGCAGCATAATTGTACTTCCTCTGGTGTTCATTGTCATCCTTGTATTCCTGTCCTTGCTCCCTCAGAAAAACATGATGATGAAACAGGAATCACTGAGCTTTTTGTTTTTCGTCATCTCAGTGCTAGGGAAAGAGTGGGGGTACAGGAACACACACATACCTAGTACTCAGGAAATATACATGTATTTGGTCAACAAACACATACGTAGTGTCTTGATGCAATACAATATTATAAGTATGTACATATGTGTAGCCATCCAGTGCATAGTGTGCACAGGACCATACATTACATGCCCAGCACCTGTTTCTGCCCGACCTGTGGCTGAGGGACCCTTCCTGAGTTCCAGGTCCTTCTCCTCCTTTGCCAGTGCCTGATCTAGCTGCTCATCTTCCTTCTGATACTTGAGAAAGGGTCGGCGAGGAAGTTGACCAAAACTCATTGGACAAGACACCTACCAGGGTGTAAGAAAGGAGAGAGGTGGCAGAGCTTGAGACAAAGGGATCCACTATTAGAGTGTCTCACATCACACAAGTGTATCAGTCTTAAAGCATACAGTCTACCAGACTAATGTCCTGATCATTGTACTACCAGCCCACATAACAACGCATAGCCTGTCTTGTGTAAGGTCACACAATGTTCTGCAAGTCACGCTATACCAGAATGTCCAACTCATATGGTATTGGGTAACATTCAAAAGTCACATTTGTTTACCTTCAGTTTGCTTTTTTCATCTCCCAGGCAAGCAGCAATGGTGGGTGTAATGGGGGTGCGGGTGATGGGAGCAATAAGGGGGCCCATGGCCACAGCCATGCCTGTCAGAATGCAGGGCTGCTCAAATTGGCGTGGGTGCTGCATGGAGGTGTAGCTGGACTTGGCAGCAGCAGCACAGGCCACCTTCATGTGACTCCTGTCCTTAGTGATGATTGAGAAATGCCTATAGGGTGTAGCAGCACACTCCACAGTGCCATGCAGATATACTGCATATACTGGCATACACAATAATGCACTCCTATGCAGCACTCACTTGTTCACAATAGGGAAAGCTTCCAATACGGTGTCTAGCTCATTCTTTGGTATCATGTTTACTTCACAGTGGGTAGCTGCCCGCACAGTGGCGGTACGTGGCACACCAAAGAGTAGACCCATCTCCCCAAAATAGTCACCGGGGCCAAGCAAGGCCACCACCTGGCTCAGGTCTTCAGACAAGACCTGTGAATTGAATTGCCACACAGAAGTATTATCTCTATACATGCACATACATACAAACATATGCACACATGCACAAGCACTAAATTCGTAGGCACAAAACCGTTAAAGGTGAGATCATAGCAGGACTAACCTCCACGTTGCCCTTCCTGATGCAATACATTTCCTTCCCCATATCCCCATAGTACAGGATATAGTCCCCAGGGGCAAATAGATAGGCAGATGTTTTCAGTGCCAGACAGCGGAGGAAGTGGGGGTCCAGATCATGAAGGAAAGGCACATTGTCCCACATCTCGTAGCACTCAGCCATTTTGACTTCCTCCATTAGGATTCTGGGCATGTCATGCATGAGGAACTGTCCACCTGGGATGTACTCACCCCTACAGGATGGGGTGGAAAAAGGCATATGAAGAGAGTAGAACCACAGATCCATCAGTGTTACCATGTATAGAGAAAGTTTAGCATAGTACGTACATTATATCAAAGCTGCACTTTACATCACATCTTGCTTTGATCCTCGGTTGGTCTGTTGTGCATGTGTGGGGCTTACTTGGACTGGTGCCACAGCAGCTCAAAGTAGTGGTCCACTCGTTTGAGGAGTCCCTTGCCCAATTTGTGGTCCTTCATGAACTGGTGCACAGCAACCATGCGCTCAATGAAGGATACCCTTTGGAGAATGAAGGAGTGAGTAGGTCACAAAGTGGTGTAGAGGAACTTAACGCATGTAGGCCAGAGGGAATTGTGCACGGTGACAGTAAAACTGATGTAGTGTGCTACGTACCATGGAAATATATTACGTATGTACTGCTTACATGCTAATGTTTGGTAAATGCACTGCATGGGTATTGCACTATGCCACATACACAGATACAGTAGTATTAGTTTGTGTAAGCATCCTCACTTAGAGCACTTTGTGTCCTCACATACACTGGTATATGTTTTTGCTTGCTGCATACCTGATCGATGCTGAATTGGTCAATGTAGCTGCAATAAGTCCCAGCGTGTAGCCAAACATGAGAAGGCCTGTGATCATTGCCAACAGAGAGAAGGTTCTCTCACTGCCACTGTGAGCCGTGATCTCTCCATACCCTGTTGAGGTCATGGTTGTGGCTGCCCAGTACAGCGATATCAGGTAGTCGCTGAAGGCTGAAGTGTTGGTGGATACACCATGGAAGGCAGCCCAGCTATTTGACAGGCAACTGCATGAACACCAAAGAGATGATAGACGAAGAAGAAAAGAAAGTGAAGCAATATGGCAAGTGTAGATGCAAGTGCTGCAAAGCACAAACACAATTCACATATCTATACTCCTTAGATCATGTTGCACCCTGTCACTCTCACCTCTCCTGCTGAAAACAGGCCAATGGCAACCAGATGCATGCTACTACATGCACAAGTGTAAGAATGGACACCAAGAGCTTCACTGCCCTTGTGCTGCCGATTGGCATGTTGACACCATTTTCAAGTTGGTTGAACAATCTGTACACCTATAGTGGCCACAGATAATATGTGTGTACATAATTGCTGCCTACATACATGTGGAAACGGTAACAGGCACTAGCACTCTTTTTAGCATAACTAGGGTTGTTAAGTGTGCCCTCACTACTGTCCCCACCCCTATAGCTAACCCCTCCCCCACCCACATGGGTATATCCCCCATGTGCAAGTGTCTGCTTGTGTCCCTTCTTTTTTGGATGGGGGGGGAGGGGGTAGACCATGCACACTGTAGTGTGGCCTCAGTACTGTCCCCACCCCTATAGCTAGCCCCTCCAGCGACCCCCGTGGGACTCTCCCCAACATGCAAACGTCTGCTTGAGTCCATCCCTCCCCCCCCCCCCCCCGATGAGTTCCACAGGGGGGAGGTTAGACCAAGCATCCTGCAGCATCTCCCCATTACTGCCCCACCCCTGTAGCTACCTTGCCCCTTCCTTTCCTACATGAACATATTCCCCACATACACGCATCCACTTGGACTTTTATGCCTTGGATGGGCCGGGGAGTTACAGTGCTCCCCCAGGGGACTCCTCTGGACCCCTCACATCCACAGCCCGGGGGATACCCCAGGCCCCCCTAGGCATACCCATTTCTACTTTCTCTCACTAACTGTGCACACAGGTTGCCAAGCCACTTGATGGTTACCATGCAGCCTATGGACTATGATGCGCACAAAAATAATGCTGCCGTGGCGTTGTGCAACCCTTGCACACTCCTTTCGCAATCCTCGCAGGCCTGCGGGACATGAAACCGTAGCCGAAATTTGTGTCGACGACGACAACAACGACAACGGCGACAGAGCCGATCACTTTACCCCTTGCGCAATCGCGCGGGGTAATAAATGGCCTAGGCACACCAAGTTTACGAAGTGCTGTCTACATAACTGAACAGTGCATGGAACTTACATATTGGTAGTCTCGCGCGTTGCCAGACACTTTCCTCCGGAAGCGGAGGAGGGTCTGGCCACGTGGGACTATATAGCACATGGGCACGAACACACGCCCCCGACGCTTGCTTTGACCATTGACAGCCTAGACAGATTAGGAGATACTCTTGGACAAGAGTTACGGGCCAAGTGTATTCTTGAGAAACTCACTATAGACTATACCAATGGCAGCAGTCAATGGCATCGCAAAGGCCAAGAAAAGCGTACAGGATGTCACGAGTTTGGTTGTTACTAAAGGCACACTTGTCAACACAGTGGAAGGTCTCGGTTCAACTGTGGTAACAGTTGTAGACAAAGCACTAGAAGTTCTTGAAGAGCCGGACACCAAAAAAAAACAAATATTTCTATGAAGCGAGGGATGCTCGGAACGACCTTATATCGGTTGTGGTGGCGGCTTGTGTTATCTTGGACAGGATTAGTAACGTCCTTCATTTCTGCCTGGGTGAGCCGATGATAGCTGCCAAAGATGGATTGCATTGCTTGCCTCCTAATCTGAAACCGCTACAGGACTTAATAGGTTTATTGAAGAGGTCATGGACAACAGCTAAAAGGAAGAAGAAGTGGAAATCATTTGATACTACCTACCAAGCAGCTAGTCAGCGCTTTACTACAATAGCAAAAAAGTGTGCAGACGAGGAGAGAGCAGTCCGAAAAAGTAAGAAAAGAGCGAATATTTTGGGAATACTAGTAATTATAATGCTAGATGCAGGCGCTTTATTTGTGTTTGGATATTTTCCTGCTGATTTTGAATTCTCCGCAGCTAATGCAACAGCACTTTTGATCTTCATAACTGTTGGGCTGTTCTTATGGATAATTGGTAAAAAAGTGTTACAATGTATGGGGATACATGACACTGACTTCGGGAAGAGTGAGCAAGACTTTCGGTCCATTTGCTTAGACTTAGACTCCCTCTGGAATGCTGGACATGAGATCAAAAAGGCACTGTCTCAAGTTCATATCATTGATTCGAATATTGTATCACGGGTAGACACCATTGACGGCTGTGTTGATAATAACGCTAACATTGTTTTACTCAGAGATACCGTACAGGAGTTAATCAGGGAATGTGGACACTCTTCTGGCACCATTAGGAAGTGGAAGAAAGACCTGACAGACAGGAAAGAAAAACTCTGTAAAGTTGAATTATAGTGGGTGTGTGAGCCAGTCTGTATTACATTTCATGACTACCATGCACAGAGGATCATTACATCCTAGCTTTACCTTTACATGAGCCTTCTTCAGGTTGTATTTTTGTGTAGCCAGGATGGCTGATATTAATAAATTTTATAGGGATTAGTTAACCAGTATTGGTGATACACCCGTTGTTGATGATGATCATGATATGTGCCTGACAATATTAAGGTTGTATTACTATAGTTATAACGTACAAACAGCCACAAAGGCTCTGGCTCCAAGAGACACTGAGCTATTTCGTTGTCACACCGTTCCAGGTGCTGCATACATGTATAATTATGCAACAAAAACTGAAGCAGGTCCGATCGTCACGTGACAGTGAAAATGGCTATCCTGACCGTTTTGCTGTCCGTGTGCACCTCTCTCTCCATCGTATGCCTCGCCCCGGGGCAGGCTCAGACTATCCCAGACGAGGACTGGGGGTACGTGAACGTGAGGTCAGAGGCGCACATGTTCTGGCGGCTCTACGGCGCGCAGTCAGCGCAAAGGGACTCTCTTCCCCTCATCATGTGGCTACAGGTAGCTAGGAGATAAAGTACAACACTTTGTTTATTTATTGGCCACACCTTGTTCTCTTTGCCGCGCTAGTGTGTACAGTGGAACCTGTCTAAGACAGCCACCTGTGGGCCAGTTCTAACTGGCCTTTTATAAAGAGGTGGCTGCTCTACAGAGGTAGATTGCATGCTTTAGTGCTATTTGGGGTCAGGGGGCTGGCTGTTTTAGAGATGTGTCTGCCTAACTTAGTAACCATCTTAAACAGGTTCCACTGTATAATTTTTCGTTACATGTATTTCCTTTACCCACTGGATACAATCAATCAATCAATCAATCAATCATTATTATTAGAGTGCACCGCACCAAAATGGTACTAGGACACAAAATGTCCAATGCAGCACTAGAACACAAAATCACCACAGGGGATAGTTCCACAGGAGACAAAAAAGAACAGACTTGGGAACGTGGACAAAAAAGCATGTGCTTATACACTAAAACGGCACACTGCATAGAGCTAAGATGCTTTAGAATCCTAGGATCAGCGCATGCTAGGGACAGTACAATAGCAGTCTGTTCACTATGACTCTGCCCTTTAAATCTGTCCCAATGGTTGGCTTCTGACATCAGAGGCTGCCTGAGGTGGTTCCAGGCAGGGCATTGTATCAGCCAGCGGAAGACGTCTTCCACCTCTTGACACTGGCATTCCTTACATATTCTCTCCTCCTTGTCCACTCCTTGCCACCTTACAACCTCTATCTGAAATGGTACTGTTCCCCCTCTCAACTTCATCAACATTGTCCTATCTTTCTTCCTCTTCACCACTGCGCAGCTTGACTCACATTCAAGGTTTACAATTTCTTTCATCAGCCTCAGCTTTGGTCTCTCCTCCACTTCCTTCATCAGCATGCTCCTCGCCTTTCTCCATGCAGCACAAGATAACATAGCTCCAATCTCTGAACCTGTTAGGTTCGCAATTGCATCTCCTCCCACACTCTGCCACTCAAAGTCACCCACGCACTTAGCCATGTTCTTTATCCAAACCCCCTTGCCACACTCCACTGCCCGTCTTGCTATCTTCTTCAGTAACCTCCCCTCATACAACCTACTCGTCAACACCTTCAACCAGAATTTCACACAGTGCATCTTTGCCTCCCACACAACAGGTAGTGAGTTGATTTCTAGCAATAAAGATGCCTTGGGGTGAAGTGTGCCCACTCCAAAGAACATTCTGGGGGCACGCAGCTGGACTTGCTCAATGGGTACCAAGTGCCTACTGCATCCCCATACCTCTGCTCCATACATCATGGTAGACTCCACTAGAGATTCCATCAGCTTCCTGAAAATCCTAACTGTAACATCAACCATCTCTGCCCGACATCTCTGAAAACAAGCACCCAGAGCTCTTCTCCCTGCTTCTGCTTTGTCCTCCACCATCTCTTTCAGCTCCAGAAACTCATCCACAACACATCCTAAGTACTTGTATGAAGAGACCATCGGAATTGTCTCTCCATCCAACTTATATGTCACATTACATCTTTCTGCTTTCTTCCTGCGGATGTGCATGATTCCAGAATTCGCCACGTTAACATTCACTCCCCACTCCTTACACCACTCCACCAGTACATCCAAACTCTTCAACCCCAATGCCTCTGAGGCTACCAAGCGTCATCTGCAAACAGCAGACCAGGAATGATGTCACCACCACATTCCACTCCACATCCTCCTCCTTCAACCTCTTAACAACACCATTGATGTACAACGAGAAGAGCAGTGGGGATAAGACACATCCCTGTCCTAGACCAGAGTTCACCTCAAAATCTCCACTGACCTGACCTTCCACTTTCACTCTGCACACACTTCCTTCATACAGAGCCTGTATAAACCGCAGACACCTGCCCTTCACACCCACCCTCTGCAGACAAGACCACAGCTTCTCCCAATTCATCTTATCATAGGCCTTAGTAAAGTCAATGAATGCTACTAGCATATCGTCAATTTTCCTAACCAACCTAATAGCACCAAAGACAGTAGTTGGTGCCTACATCCCCTCCCTTTATGGAAACCACCCTGTTCTTCTGTTATTAGACCTTTCTCTTCCGCCATACAAGACAGTCTGTTTTTAAGTATCTTGCATAACACCTTGCTGACTAGAGAGGTCAAAGAAATGCCCCAGAAAGTTTGCACACCACACACTCCCTTGTTTGCTTCTTGGGCACTAGAACAACAATACTCTCTCTTCACAAGGAAGGCACAATACCATGCTCCCAACACACCTCAAACAGAGTCACCCATACGCCAGACAGCCTTTCTGTTAGCAGCATGTCCATCTCTACCCCATCACTCCCAGGGGCTGCATTCTTCTTCACTTCATTTAGGGCCCACAACACTTCCTCTTTTGAGATTAGTTCACACAGTAGTTGATTACACTCTGACCTGTTGTCCTCTGTGTTCACCTGTGTGCAACTAGTCTCCTGGCCCACTTCATCATCCCCACCCAGGACCTTTGCAAAATGACTGCCATATGCCCAATGCTTCTTCACCTGATTTTACAGATCCTTCCTCATCATATACCTGAAGCAGATTTGATCTTGTTCTCGTCCCTTTGCTGACATTCATCTTCTTAAGGGCTCTCCAGAACTTCTTGGGGCACTCCATATCTCTTTCCAACTGTTCACACCTACTCCTTTGATGGGCCCTCTTAGCTCTTTTCACCACCTCAGAATAAGCTACTCTAGCCTTCAAGTGCTCGTTCCTCAGGTTCTTCTGTTCCCTGTTGGTCTTCCCCTCCAACCAATCCTTCTCCTTCTTATGCATCACCTTCCTCAAAGCCTTCAGCTCCTTAGAAAACCATATCTGACCCTGCTTTTTACCACCACAAGCTACGTACTTCCTTAAGCCCATTCTTCAGCCCCTTCAACAAGTCCATGTATACTCTATCCAGCTCTCTTTGATCATCATCCAACATTTTCAGTCGCGCCACAATGTTGTCAATAAAGTCTTCCTGGCCACGCATGTAGTCCTCTGGTACTACAAACCTCTTCTGGGGTTGTTCCACATGGACCTTGGTGGACATAGGATATAGGTCAATTACACCCTCTGCCAGTATGTCCCATAGGAGTACAGAGTGATCAGGTATCCTATACCCTTCTTCATCCTCACACAGCTCCTCCTCACATTGTGACATTGTCTTCACGGTAAAGTTCTGAATGGACATTAGGTCATCTTCTGGCACCAAACAGTAATCCACCACAGACCTGCCTCTGCTAGAGATGCATGTGAACTGACCTTTCCCCTGCCGTCCATTTGTAAACACCAGACCACAACTTTTCATACAATCGACCAGCAATTCACCTTGGCCTTTCTTTTCCATATGTCAACACAATATCTACTCGACTCTACCTCTATCACACAACCCACCACACCTTGCGTTAAAGTCACCACACACAACCACCTGACCCTCCATTTTGAAGTGGTTAACCTTCTCTTCCAAGACTTGAAAACGCTCTTCTGTGTCAACTTCTCGACTGGAACCAGCCGGAGGAAAGTAGCACACTGCAATGAATACTGCATGTGAGTCTCTCTGTGCTCCAGCCGAACCCACATGACATCCTTCAACTGCCTGTCTATCACATCTACCAACCAGTCACAGAGTATGGATTCCTTCACCAGCACCCCAGCTCCACCAGAGCCTCTCGCCACATTCTTACTAACCGATGCCCTGTTATGTCCAAACCACATGTAACCATCAAACCCTGCAGTCTCTATTCCTCTTAACCAAGTCTCAGTCAAGCACACAATATCAGGTTGAAAAAAGTCGAGAACCTTCGCTCGTATATCCTGACTCTCCACTACTCTATCACCTCCAATCATCCCGTCACCTCTTGCCCACCCGGAGACATTCCAACATATTGCTTTTAGTCTTATACCATCATCCACACCCCCAGATGACACATTATCACTTCTACCCCTCACAGAGCCACCACCCCGCACTGCCCCATTCCCTCCTGTCACTGACCCAAAACTCTCACCACCACTGAATCTAAAAAAGGAGACTTCTCCACTTTCCAAAATTCCCCAAATTTCCCTCCATCCACTAGCTTCAAGGCAGACTCATCACCCATCAGCCAGAACCACCATCTCACATGACCACTTTCACTCTTACACATACGCTTCACCTCAACTGAGGTGGCCTCAGGTACCCGGCTTACCAAAAACATCTTTACTTCCTCTTCAGTGTCCATACACTTAGTTCCCCACAATGCCCTCCTTCTCACATATTCCTTCGCTCTAGATGGAGGTATGAGGTGCTTTATTCCTGCTGCATTGGACATGCTTGGTTTCACTGCTGCCTTCTTTCTTTTGTCAGTGGCGACTGGCTGCTGGTCCTCTCGTTTCCGTCCTGTCTGGCTCTTCTTCTTAGGGTGCTTCTCTTGGCTTTTAACCACCATGCTGTACGATGGGGTGGCTTCCTTTAAAGAGCAGTCATCATCGGTGTTGGGGTTCTTGATGAACACATTCTTCTCTGACACCTCTCCAGACTCACTCCTTCTCCCTCCACCTGAGCGGCTAACAGAAACAGGCTTCTTTCTCACCTCTACAGATCTACTGTTGCGTTCAACTCTTCTCCAATCACTTTCTCCAACAATCACCCTCTCCACCAGATGATCATTCTCCTTCCTCAGAACCTCTACAGACTTTCTCAGTTCAATCACCTCCCCACGCAACTCACCAATCAAAAATGTAAGTTCCAACACTTTTGCAGACAGACAGAAGCAACAGACAAAGGCCCTTCCATCCAGCACACCAACTCCCTCTTTCATTCCTAAACACTCCAAATGGAATCACCCTGCACATACCTCGCATTGCACCATCTTCCCTGACTCAGTCTTATTGTTGCAAAAACATTGCACCTCGCCATCATTGCCAGAATCATTCTCCTCGGATAAGACCACCTCATTACTCCCATCTTTCTTGTCACTAATCAGATTAGACTTCTTCTTGGTTGATCGGGTGTCCTTCCTACATGTTGTCTGCATCTCAATTCGTTGCGAATCAGGTCTCTTTTGTGGACTCTTCTTGATTGATGCCATTTATATGATCATGCATACATTGTGAGGAAACGTTTTGTGATAACATTAGTATGTGCGATGGAAAATTTGTGTCCAATTGCAGCAACTGCATTAATTTTTCTCTTCATTTTCTTTTATCCTCCCATGTGTTCACTGTGCTAATGGTAGCTAGTTGGCATTTCTGTTACTGTGTTTTGTGTGGCAGTGGTTTGTTGTGTGCTGTGCAGGCCATTTTTGAGCTGTTGGCCTTCTTTTTAATGAAAAAGAGCGTATCACTGGATTTTATGCCTACCAGCCTTCTACACCAATGGTGTCTATATATGTATCTATCACCGAACTTCACCTGCCAAAACTTTGAATTAATGAAGCCAAACGTTTAGACAACTATGCAGTTGTCATTGTCAGTGACGAATACAAAACAAAGGATAAGCTCACTTTAAGTACACTAAAAAGGTGGGAATAATGTGTGCATGAAATCAAAACGGGAGTGACAGCTAATGACATACATGAATAAATTAAACGTTGAAATTAAGGGGGGCAGAGTTAGTGATTTAATTTGAAAACAATGAACTGTACAGCTGGGGCATTGAGCCTTTGTCCCTGTTTAATGGTCTGACCTGTGATCTAATGTGTATGGATTCTAAGATTAGTCTCTGGTGTAAATGTGGCTGGTGGTCTAGTACTTTGACGTCCCAATCCACTGGGTGGTGGACTTCCAGGCATGCTCTGCCAGTGCAGAGGTGGCTGCTTGCCACCTCTGCACTGGCGGTCCACCGATCTGGTGGACCACACCATTGAGTGGCATTGGATCATCCCTTTGGGGTAGCCGTTAGCAGTGAGGGCCTGCCTGAGGTGCCTCGTCTCTTCATCCTTGCCTACCACAGACGAGTTGATGGTCTCTGTTCTACTGTGTAGCATTCTGACAACTGCGATTTTGTGGGCAAGGGGGTGGTGGGATGCAAAGTCCAAGTACGTATCAGCGTGTGAAGGCTTCTTGTAAACTATTGTCAACATTGAGCCGTCAGGATTATGTCTTACTAGGGACAAAGGCTCAATGTCCCAGCTGTACAATTCATTGTTTTCTAATTATATCACTAACTCTGCCCCCTTAATTTCAACGGTTAATTTATTCATGTATGTCATTAGCTGTCACTCCCGTTTTGATTTCACACATTTTCCTGCCTTTTTTAGTGTACTTAAAGCGAGCTTATCCTTTGTTTTGTATTCGCCACTGACGATGACAACTGCACAGTTGTTGAAACGTTTGGCTTCATTAATTCAAAGTTTTGGCTAGTGAAGTTCGGTGATAGATACGTATGTCGGTACCTAGCCACACAGGATTTTTCGCACCAATGATGTCTCATGAGGCTGGGGGGCTGGAGCCCTATTAATGGCAACCATTGATTTCCTTCCCACGCTAGTCATCCTATAAAGATGAAAGAGCCACAGACAGCCATTTGCCCTGATTGGGGCTCATCAATGTGGTGTACTGATGGAAGGCCATCTATAGGGCTCTGGCCCCCAGCCTTTTGAGACACTTCAGTGTAGTAGGCTGGTAGGCGTAAAATCCAGTGATTAGCTCTTTTCAACCTAGCCAGGCCTGTCCATTAGAATGGCCTAGTGCAATGAACTGACTTCCGAATAAAAAGAACCTATGGAAAGGTGCCATCTCAGATGAGGACCTACCGACCTCTGTTATTGAGAAATAGCCACAATTTGCGCAACAGTAGAGTTTTTGTATGTTAGCCATCCTGTCTGCATGCCAGTGTTGCTATTTACCATATGTACCTTCACACCATTTAATATTTTGTTTTGAAAAAGCATTCTGAAAATTTGATTATGTGTCTCACATTCTTTGTTAATCGTAATAATATTCTAGGGAGAACCTTGTAAGGAATACCCCAAATACAGTCAACTCAGCTGTGAGCACCTTCCTTTGAGTGGTATACCTTTCACTCTGCCACTCTGCTATGCCTCTACCTGCAGGGTGGGCCTGGCGGCTCTGGAGGAACTTGGCCCCCTCAACGTGGAGCTGCAACCATGGGAGTATACCTGGGTGAGCTACTTGTGCCACGGCACACCTACACTGCCATTCAGGTTGCTAGGTAGGTTGCTAGGTAATAGAAGCACCATTTATCCTTTGTGCCATAATGAAGGTACATTGTTGTATGCCATGGGTTCATTAAGTATAGGCACACTGACACACACACCACTCCACTTCATGCTACACCACATCACTCCAGTAGTGCTGCACTCATCCACTCCACACTACACCCCACCACTCCAGTGGTACTGCACTCATCCACTCCACACCACACCACTCCAGTGGTGCTGCACTCATCCACTCCACTCCACGCTACACCACTCCAGTGGTGCTGCACTCATCCACTCCACTCCACGCTACACCTCTCCAGTGGTACTGCACTCATCCACTCCACACTACACCACACCACTCCAGTGGTACTGCACTCATCCACTCCACACCACACCACACCACTCCAGTGGTGCTGCACTCATTCACTTCACTCCACGCTACACCACTCCAGTGGTGCTGCACTCATTCACTTCACTCCACGCTACACCACTCCAGTGGTGCTGCACTCATTCACTTCACTCCACGCTACACCACTCCAGTGGTGCTGCACTCATCCACTCCACACTACACCACACCACTCCAGTGGTACTGCACTCATCCACTCCACACTACACCACACCACTCCAGTGGTGCTGCACTCATCCACTCCACACTACACCACACCACTCCAGTGGTACTGCACTCATCCACTCCACACTACACCACACCACTCCAGTGGTACTGCACTCATCCACTCCACACTACACCACACCACTCCAGTGGTACTGCACTCATCCACTCCACACTACACCACACCACTCCAGTGGTGCTGCACTCATCCACTCCACACTACACCACACCACTCCAGTGGTACTGCACTCATCCACTCCACACTACACCACACCACTCCAGTGGTGCTGCACTTATCATCCACTCCACACCACACCACACCACTCCAGTGGTGCTGCACTCATTCACTTCACTCCACGCTACACCACTCCAGTGGTGCTGCACTCATCATCCACTCCACACCACACCACACCACTCCAGTGGTACTGCACTCATCCACTCCACACTACACCACACCACTCCAGTGGTGCTGCACACATCCATGCCACACCTTTGGAACTAGTGACCCACACAACTTCCTACAGTAGTCAGCTCATTATCAGCAGCACTGTATAGGCAGTAGGTTCCAGCTACCATCGCCATCCACTAGTAACTATCATCTGCTAGTATCTATCATTCGCTAGTAACCATCATCCACTAGTAACCATCAGCCGACCCAATCACAACCCAACATGTCAATGGCACTCTCCACAAATGCCTTCCTCCCTTCCTCCAACCCGTGCAGGCATTCGTGAACACCCCCTGAAGGGGAGGAAAGGAGAGGGGACAGGTTGGGTGTCATCTTAATGATATTCATGACATTTGTGTGTATCACACCTGTGACATCAATGAGGTGGTCCTGCACCAAAGGTAACTTAAAGTACCTCCTACCTGTTCGCACAAGTAACATCTGCCCCTATCAGTCATAACAGTGACCTCAATGGCAGCTGTCCACTCCAGTGTTGGGAGCTGTGGACCAGCAGATACACTACAGTATGTTAGAGAGTACACACACACACACACACACACACACACACACACACACACACACACACACAGGCAGTGTTGCGTGGCTTCTGAGAGCTTGTTAAGTGGGCATGTTCTGGAAGTCATGACTGAAATGCTAATGTGTGCATTTTCCTTTGCAATGTTGTAGACTTCTTCTCTATCTGTCTTCTATAACACATACAGAGGTGATCTCAGAATGAAGCTGAGTGTTGCCAAGTCCTAGCTGGGGGATTCCCTCTCGCATACTGTTATTGGTTAGTTTGTGTGATCTATTGATCAATGCTATTGTACCGTTGTCGTGGGCACGGGGTACATGGGACAAGTCCAGACAGCGAGGACAGGGTAAGGGACAGGCACTACGCGAACGGACACTGGTAACGTGAATCAGGGAGCTTTATTGAACAACAACAGCAGCACTTACAGAGGGAGGAGGTGATCTTTTATAGATGCATGTGTCAAAAGTTCTAGACAAAGTGGCACTACACATTGTTACATGACAGCAGGTGATCGGAGCCTCTGGGAGACATGCCTTCACAACACTCTCCCCTCCTTAACTTCACACTGGGTTTGGTTCCTCAATCAACTGTGATAACGATCAGGAGGGCGTCTGGTCCGACTGCTCCTCCTCGGTTGGCTTGATGAGTCCCTAGGTACCGAATCAGCCTGAGGATCAGTAGTGGTGCAGGGCGCTGAAATTGTTTGCTCCAGGGCCCGGAACCAGGTTGGAGGGCTAGCCCCAGTATAGCTCCACAGTCTATTTCTGTGAACCACTTTTGGCTTTGCAGTTGGACTGAGCTTGATCCTGTAGACTACATCATTGATCCGTTTAATGACGGTGAAAGGGCCCTGCCATGGGCGTTGAAGCTTAGGGGAAAGGCCTTTAGTCCGCTGTGGGTTGTGGAGCCAGACTGCGTCACCTGGTTGCAGCCTGTGACACTCCGGTGACGAGTCGTACCTCTGCCGCATTCTGTCCGTCACCAGCTTGAGATGGTTTCTGGCAAAGTCATGGACCCTCTCAAGTCGCTCGTGCAGGGCATTGGTGTACTCCACAGTTGTCTGAGGCTCCTCTTCTTCAGGTCTACCAAATGTCAAGTCAACTGGCAGAGTCAGTTCTCTCCCCATCATCAGCTTGGCTGGAGAGCAACCAGTACTCTCATGGACGGCTGAACGGTAGGACATTAGGAGAATCTGGAGGTGCTCGTCCCAGTCCTTCTGGTTGTGATCAACGAACTTAGAAAGTAAGGCTTCCAAGGTCCTATTGAATCGTTCAACCATGCCATCTGACTGTGGATGGTAGGGAGTTGTTCTGGTCTTCTGGATGTCTAGTAACTTGCACATCTCAGCAAATAAAGCTGACTCAAAATTTCGCCCCTGGTCAGTGTGAATTATTAACGGCATCCCGAACCGGCTGATAAATTCCTGGACCAGTAGTTCTGCTATGGTCCCCGCTTCTTGATTGACCATTGGATAGGCTTCCACCCATTTGGTGAAGTAATCCGCAATGACAAGGATATACTTGTTGCCTGCTTCTGTAGGGGGTAGTGGGCCCAGTACATCGATGGCTATGCGCTCCAAAGGGGATCCCACATTGTATGTCCTCAGCGGGGCTTTAGGTTTTCTCTGAGGTCCTCTCTTCTGTGCACACAGATCACAGCTTCGACACCACTCCTGGACATCACGTCTACACTGGAGCCAATAGAATCTCTCCCTGACACGACTGAGGGTCTTAGCCATGCCCAAGTGTCCTGAAGTTGGGGCATTGTGCAACTCCTGCAGAACCTCCCTTCTCAGGGACTTGGGGAGCACCAGCTGCCTGACAGTGGCATCTCCAGATGGTGTCTCCCAGAGTCGATACAACACTCCATGGAAGATTTTCAAACTCTCCCACTGGGCACAATAAACTTTTGTGGCTGGAGGGTGGGATGCAGTCTCCTCCCATAAAGGCTTGTCCTTACTTCTCTCCATCCATTCTAACACTGGCTTGATCTCTGGATCACACAGCTGGGCTTCTCTCAGATTCTCCCAAGACCTGCCTCCAGTGGGTTCTGGTCCACTCAAGGCAAGCGTGGCTACCTGTGGTACATCTTGACCAGTTATACGGTCATGAGGCTTGTTCCCCCACTCTCGTGACTCCAATCGTTCACAGTGCTTACAAGTATCTCTCAGGCACGGCCGTCTTGAGAGTGCATCTGCATTGGTGTGTTGAACACCGGGCCTGTGCTCCACTGAGAAATCATACTGCTGGAGACTCTCAATCCATCTGGCAGTCTGGCCCTCTGGGTGCCGGAAGTTCAACAACCAACGAAGAGCTGAATGATCAGTGCGAAGCCGAAACTTCCTACCATACAGGTAAGCATGAAAGTGCCTGATTGCCTTCACCATGGCCAGTAGCTCTTTACGGGTCACACAATAGTGGCGTTCTGGTGCTTTCAAGGCGCGACTGAAATAAGCAACCACCCTCTCTTGTCCATTAACCTGCTGTGAAAGAACAGCACCGATGCCAGTGCTACTTGCATCGGTGTCAAGCACAAACTCAACATCCAGTTGCGGATAGGCAAGAATAGGGGACTCTGTCAGCATCTGCTTTAGTTTGCTGAAGGCATCATCAGCTTCCTGTGTCCACTCAAAAGGAGAGACTGTGGCACTCTGATGTAGGGGGTGTGCAATGTCGGCAAAGAAACTGATGAATCGCCGGTAGTAGGAGCAAAGGCCCAGGAAGCTCTTCACTTCGGTAGCCGTAGTAGGCTTAGGCCAGGACTTGACTGCCTCAACCTTGCAGGGGTCTGGGGAGATGCCCTTTTCATTGACTACATGACCCAAGTAGTTCACTTCCTTCTGGAAAAGAGTGCACTTCTTTGGTGACAACTTCAGTTTAGCCTCCCTCAGCCGTTCAAACACTTGTCTCAGGTTGGCAAGCTCCTGGGAAAAGGTACGTCCAGGTACAAGGATGTCATCAAGGTAAACGAGGGCTATGGATGTGGGTAGCCCAACTAGAACCTGTTCCATCAACCGTTCAAAGGTGGCCGGGGCATTGCAAAGTCCAAACGGCATAACCTTGAACTGCCATAGCCCACTCCCAGTTGAAAAGGCAGTTTTTTCTTTGGAGTTGTCATCCAGTTGAACTTGCCAATAACCGCTCTTGAGATCAAGTGCAGAAAACCACTTTGCTCCTGATAAGGCCTCGAGAGTGTCATCTATTCGTGGCAATGGATAGGAGTCCTTGTGTGTGACATCATTCAACTTGCGGTAATCAACACAAAACCTCATACCTCCATCTTTCTTTTGTACGAGCACAATAGGTGATGACCAGGGACTTGCGGATGGCTCAATTACATCTCGCTCTTTCATCTCTCGGACAGCTTTCTCTGCTTCTTCTCTCTTCGCTAGGGGAAGTCGTCTGGGTGGTTGGCGCACCGGTGCGGCTTGGCCAGTATTGATGTGGTGCTTAACCAGGTCAGTACACCCAATATCTTCTGGACCTGTGGAAAAGACATCGGAATAACAACATAAGAGCTGGTGCACTTCTGGGTGCTTTGCTTCTTCCAGCCCTAGGATACTGCGGTTATACAGGTCCCTCAGGTGGGTGGGTAAGATTTCCACTGATCTGGTTCTCCGAACATTCTCCATAGGTTCTTCACAGCTAATGGCCTCGTCTGGAACAATAATGGCACTGACCAGATTGCAATGTGCCACCTCGGTCCCCTTCTTGAGAGTTAGTGGCTGATGGGAGAGGTTCATTACTCTCAAAGGGACCCTGTCTTTTTCCAGGTCAACAAGTGTCCTCCCCACCAGTAGGCTCCCAAAGGGTGATGGCTGGGTCTGCTCCAGGAGCCCCACTCTGTAGTCGGTGTGGACTGGGTCTACTTCCACAGGGACAATTGCCTCTGCCAGTGGGGCCAAACAAACTTTCTTTGTCAACACAACCCTGCAGCAGTTTGGTCGTGGACTGGTTGATGGCTTCCTCAAGGGAAACTCCTCATCACCAATGACCAGGGCTTGGTCTCGAAGGTTTACCTGACATCCATTTGACTGCAGGAAGTCAAGTCCAAGGATACACTCGTCATGTATGTCTGCAACCCAGAGCTCCTGCTGGACTACAAGGGATCCGATGCCAAGGTGTAACAGTCCCTTTCCATGGATAGGGGCTCTTTCTCCAGTTACGGTTCTGAGACAGCTGCTAACAGGATGTATCAGGTTATGGTTAATTCCTCTGAGTATGTCAGGTCTGACAATAGAGATGTTACTACCAGTATCAACAGTCAACTCACAGGGTCTCCCATTGATGGTTCCCGGAACTGTCAGGCTGTCTCCTCCGCTGTTAATAGATCCCGTCTTGAAGATGTCAAATTCATTTACTATGGGGGCTGTAGATGTCCCAGCCGAGCTTTGCCCCGCAAGCCCGGCTACTGCCCGTTTCCCGGACGGGACACCGTATCCCCCCCCTGCTGCTTCTTCTGCAGCCGAGGGCACTCTCGTCTAAGGTGGCCTTTCTCCCCACACTCCCAGCAAGTCAAGGCATTTCCTCTGCCTGGTTTCCTTCTGAATGGGAGTGAGCTTGCATCACCACGAATAGCATCTACCAGTTGCTGTAGGATGTCTTCCCTGGCTGTAGCTGTGGACACCTGCTGTTGCACTGCGTATCCATCCTCCAGCGACTGGGCTTCTCTCACATATTTCACTCGCTGCCTACTGGCTAGTTGATAAGACTCCAGTTCCAGAGCAATCCTCAAGGCGTCACGCAATGTCACTGGCTTGTTCTGGCGAATACGGAGCCTCACGTCCTCTTCCACCAAAGCATCTACGAATTGGTCTTGTGCAAGAACCTGGATCATGTCTTCGGTTGCTCCTGGGTATGCAAGGCGTGTAAGGCGTTCAACATCTTCTGCCAGCTCAGCCAAGGTCTCATCTCTGTGACGGGTTCTGGACTTGAGGCGCATCCTGTTCAGTTCAGTCTGGTGTGTCGCACCAAATCGGGAGTCCAGTGCTGTAGTCAGGGCTGCATAGTCATGGCGCTTCTCCGGAGGGAGGTTTGTCAATACGATGGCTGCAGCCCCTTTTAGACTGATGGCCAGATAAGTGGCCTTCTCTGAGCGGTCCCACCTATTCATTTCTGCCAACAACTCAAATTGGGCATGGTAGGCGTCCCAAGCAAGCGTCCCATCGAATGGTGCAGGGCGCTGTTGTACCACACTCGGGGTGAGGGGTGTCCGGCCCGCTGCACTGGTGTCCCCAACCCGATTAGTCTGCCCTCCAATTGCTTCTGTATTCGGGTCCGAAGGCGTGAAGGGGCGCGCAGCAGGGCGAAGACCGGGTGTAGCTCCAAGCTCCCGTAGTAGTTCCACGCGAAGTTCCTGCTTCAGTGACTCGCGGCTTTCTCCGACCTCGGTGCGGAGCTGATTCGTCAGTCCTGATACTGAGCTCTCCATTACACTCAGCCGACCCTCAACGGTCAGCTTTACGGAGCTCAAATCTCCTGCGATGGCACTGACTTCCTGTTCAGTCTCCTTTTGCTTCTGGGCGATACCGTCTACTCGTTCCGACTGCTGCTGACTCAGCATCCTCAGATGCTCGCTATTTTGCTCCGACTGCTCGTCCATTCGCCGGACTATCTTTTCGTTCTGCTGGATCACCTCCTCAAGAAGAGCCTCCATCTTGGTTGTCGCTCTGGTACTCATCTAGATCCCACTTCTGACACCAATTGTACCGTTGTCGTGGGCACGGGGTACATGGGACAAGTCCAGACAGCGAGGACAGGGTAAGGGACAGGCACTACGCGAACGGACACTGGTAACGTGAATCAGGGAGCTTTATTGAACAACAACAGCAGCACTTACAGAGGGAGGAGGTGATCTTTTATAGATGCATGTGTCAAAAGTTCTAGACAAAGTGGCACTACACATTGTTACATGACAGCAGGTGATCGGAGCCTCTGGGAGACATGCCTTCACAACACTATTTTACTCTAGAATATTATACAAGCTGGCCTTTATGCCACAGAACACAAAATATAGGATACAGAGATGTGCTGTGTGCATAGACTGAGTTACCAAAGTGCTATATATTTTTGAACTATTGTCAAAATGTGAGGTTGAATTTTGCACTCTTTGATGATAAATGTTATCGTAGATGCATTGTTATGGTGTTTATGTTATGCGCGTTGGAGGTATGGGCGTAACATTTACACTGACAACTGGATTAGTGTGCTTACACTTATCTGATCTAATTTCAATCCGGATTCCAAACCAGTTTAAATTGCTGTACACAGGACGTATAAGATTACTTCTACAGGAGTGTAGGAACCATATAACCCGGGTGGACTTGAGCCCCCTTTGATTGAAATGCTTAGAAAATTAGCTGTACAGCCTATATTTGACTCAATTATTGCAGAGCCTAGGCTTAAGCAATCTATTTTTGTTATTTGTACACAAAAGAAAACACAGAGAAGCACAAAAATTGAACATTGTAGCTGTAGTGAATGATTGTGTCAGTAAACCATAGGAGATTAAGCTATTTTGGTTGTTTCTGATTGCTGTACCTGGTACAACATGCATCATGTGCATCATGGAATATACACGAACAATGAAACTACACTAATATCAATAATTACGTATAATACTGTTGGACCTTGCAGCATGCCATCACTCGTGTAGAATCCAGGGTGAAACTTCAGGAACCTAAAGCAGGAACATAGACACACTGACAGTGATCGAGGTAGCCATACTGTGTTTAAGTCACAGAGTGCACTGCTTACATGTCAACTAGAAAGACTGCATCCAGAATGTAGTTGATGGTCCACATGACGGGGTGGAAGTGGAAGAAAGCAGCTTGTAGGCTGACAGTGACGAGGGAGAGGTAGGCTGCTACTGACAGAACAAATTCCCATGCAGCACAGGCTCGGGAAGTGGGAAGGAAGGTGTATCTGAAGGAAAAACACATCATAGTGATATAACTATGTATTATGAACATACAATGGGACTAATGTTACATGTACATGCAAGCATATCGCACACTAACCTCATCAAGAAGAAGGAGATGACTCGATCAAGTGCAAGTCTGCACCGTTTCAATGCAGCATAATTGTACTTCCTCTGGTGTTCATTGTCATCCTTGTATTCCTGTCCTTGCTCCCTCAGAAAACATGATGATGAAACAGGAATCACTGAGCTTTTTGTTTTCCGTCGTCTCAGTGCTAGGGAAAGAGTGGGGGTACAGGAACACACACATACCCAGAATTCAGGAAATATACATGTATTTGGTCAACAAACACATAGTGTCTTGATGCAATATAATATTATAAGTATGTACATGTATGTGGCCATCCAGTGCATAGTGTGCACAGGACCATACATAGCACCTGTTTCCACCCGACCTGTGGCTGAGGGACCTTTTCTGATTTCCAGGTCATCCTCCTCTTCCTTTGCCAGTGCCTGATCCAGCTGCTCATCTTCCTTCTGATACTTGAGAAAGGGTCGGCGAGGAAGTTGACCAAAACTCATTGGACAAGACACCTACCAGGGTGTAAGAAAGGAGAGAGGTGGCAGAGCTTGAGACAAAGGGATCCACCATTAGAGTGTCTCACATCACACAAGTGTAGCAGTCTTAAAGCATACAGTCTACCAGACTAATGTCCTGATCATTGTACTACCAGCCCACATAACAACGCATAGCCTGTCTTGTGTAAGGTCACACAATGTTCTGCAAGTCACGCTATACCAGAATGTCCTACTCATATGGTATTGGGTAACATTCAAAAGTCACTACACTTGTTCACCTTCAGTTTGCTTTTTTCATCTCCCAGGCAAGCAGCAATGGTGGGTGTAATGGGGGTGCGGGTGATGGGAGCAATAAGGGGCCCCATGGCCACAGCCATGCCTGTCAGAATGCAGGGCTGCTCAAATTGGCGTGGGTGCTGCATGGAGGTGTAGCTGGACTTGGCAGCAGCAGCACAGGCCACCTTCATGTGACTCCTGTCCTTAGTGATGATTGAGAAATGCCTATAGGGTGTAGCAGCACACTCCACAGTGCCATGCAGATATACTGCATATACTGGCATACACAATAATGCACTCCTATGCAGCACTCACTTGTTCACAATAGGGAAAGCTTCCAATACGCTGTCTAGCTCATTCTTCGGTATCATGTTCACTTCACAGTGGGTAGCTGCCCGCACAGTGGCGGTACGTGGCACACCAAAGAGTAGACCCATCTCCCCAAAATAGTCACCGGGGCCAAGCAAGGCCACCACCTGGCTCAGGTCTTCAGACAAGACCTGTGAATGGAATTGCCACACAGAATTATAATCTCTATACATGCACATACATACAAACATATGCACACATGCACACGTACTAAATACGTAGGCACAAAGCCATTAAAGGTGCACGAGACCATAGCAGGACTGACCTCCACATTGCCCTTCCTGATGCAATACATTTCCCTCCCCATATCCCCACAGTACAGGGTGGCAAATAGATAGGCAGATGTTTTATTGCGACAGTGAGCAGAAAGGTCTACTATGGGTATTCTGACATATATAGCTGTTTATTGAATAAAAAATGCAAGCAAACATGGCTACCACACAGGTCTGGAATACTCAATTGCCTCTTTCAGGACAAACACATACTGCTCAGACAGCTAACTTGTCAGAGTCCATAGCCCCCACCTGTATACACAGCACATGTCTTCCTACATTGTTATTTAGCTAGTGGACACTTGCATGCAAGGCTGCATGCAAGTGCACGCGCGCGCGCACACACACACACACACACACACACACGCACTCGCGCACAAACACATACACACACACCTCCTCTGTTCACAATGTCCCACTAGGGACGTTGGGCGGGTTGCCAAGTGCACGCACACACACACACACACATGCGTCAGGCTGTTAATTTACCGGCAGATGCAGACTAGCCCAGTGGAGGGTCAACACAGTTAGATTCACCTATCCGCTAATGCACCCGGATTGGGGCTTTATGTCAGAGAAGTTGACCATCCCCATCCTTAGGCATGTGCACGGAAGCGAGACAATTGCTTTACATACGTCAGGTCACTGTGCAAGGCCATCGCCCATCTTACATCCGTCAGGCTGTTAATTTACCAACAGCGGCTGACTAGCTCAGTGGAGGGTCAACGCAGTTAGATTTGCCTATCCGCTGATGCACCTGGATCGGGGCTTTCTGATAGAGAAGTTGACCATCCCAATCCTTAGGCATGCGCACGGAAGCAAGACAATTGCTTTACAGACGTCAGGTTACTGTTGCACTTCGTCGGCGGGCGTGTGGCTCGTCCCAGAAGAGCAGTGGGAAGGGGCCTCGAGGAGATGTACTCACGCAGGACGCGACACTCTGTTGCTGCGACGAGCAGGTGACGGTGTTTGGTGACGATGCATCATTGTTCGAACCAGGTAGGTGTTACATACGTTAGGTGGTTGTTTGTGATTGATTCTGCGAGGGAGACAGAAGCAGGTCCTATATTTCCCGAGTCCTTCGCAACGTGGGCTTCCAGGCTGGGTAATGCATGGTGCAAGCGACGATGAATCATTGTGATGGGCATACCTTTTCAATCGCTGAGCGTTCTGACCACGGGACTCGCAAGAGGATCAACAGCCAGATCGAAAACTAGTACACTCACCACCGCCATCATTAATCTGTCTCCCCGTGCAGTTAGATTCACTTATCCGCCGGTGCACCTGGATCAGGGGCTTTCTGTCACAGACGTTGACCATCGCAATCCTTAGGCATGAGCGCGGAAGCAAGACAATTGCTTTACATACGTCAGGTTACTGTTGCACGCCATTACGCATCTTACATCTGTCAGGCTGTCAATTTACCAGCAGATGCAGACTAGCCCAGTGGAGGGTCAACGCAGTTAGATTCACCTATCCGCTAATGCATCTGGATCGGGGCTTTATGTCAGAGAAGTTGACCATCCCAATCTTTAGGCATGCGCACGGAAGCAAGACAATTGCTTTACATACGTCAGGTTACTGTTGCACGCCAGCACACATCATACA
>OZ025887.1:2134805-2137305 GCA_964019415.1 Ianthella basta
CCTCCCAGTGAGGGTTCAGTTTACCTGCAGTGGGAATGAACAGCCATACTGGATCACCAACACTGAAGAGTCGTGCCTGTGTCCTGTGGACATCTGAACTCCTCTGTAGGTGTGCTGCCTCTGCAAGATTTGTCTCCACAAAGTCATGTAGCTTAGCCAGTTTTGCGTGTAGCTGGGATTGGTACGACGATGGGTCATAGGCAGTGGAAGTTGGGAAGGGTGACTTCTGGGGAGAACGACCATACATGAGCTCAAAAGGGGACACCCTAGTGGAGGTGTGGACTGCTGTACAATATGCGTAAAGGGCCAGTGGAAGGTGACACTCCCAGTCAGCTTGATCCTGAACATAGGCACGTAACATCTGCAACAGAGACCGATTAAACCTTTCAACCATCCCATCACCTTGGGGATGGTACGTACACTGTAGTCCTAGATTTGGCAACCCCAAAAGCTTCCAATGTTGGTCTGAGAATGGAACTTTCAAAGTTGCGTCCCTGGTCCGAGTGGATAATATCTGGCAAACCATAGTCAGTGACTACCTTCACAAGTGCATTTGTAATGCACACGGCAGTCTGGTAAGGTAGGGGAATAGCATCAGCCCACTTTGTGAAGTAATCCTGGATCACTAATAGACACCGGTTGTTGCGATATGATCGGGGAACCTCCAGAATATCAATGGCTACCATTTCCCATGGCCTTCCTACTGGAATGCTATTCAGAAGAGCTTTGGGAGGCAGTGGAAGTTTGGAAATCTGGCAGACTGAACATGCACGGCAGTACTGGTCAATGTCATGTAACATTCCCACCCAATAGCCAACTTCTCGTACTCTGGCTGCCGTCTTGTCAGATCCTAAGTGTCCTGCACCTGGAACATCATGATGTTGGGCAATGACCGTTGCTCGCAATGGAGCTGGAATGACTGGAACTATGATAGGATCCATGGTTGGTCCCGGAGTATACTTGCAACATATCACCCCATCTTTGAGAGTGAGCTGGGACCAAATTTGCCGATAGCGGCGTAGCTGTGGCTGGCACAAAGCAGAACCTTGAGGGGGTGATTTTCCTGTTTCCTCTTTAGACAGTTCCTCATGTAGTTGGCAGAGGACCGGATCATTGCACTGCTGCTGCTGAAGGTCTGCAGGTATGCAAGGACTGCAAGTGGTGGCTGCACTGTGCTCACCTTCAGAGGTAGTGCTCATTGACAGGGTGTTGGCTTTGTCCCTCTCTGGCTGAGGCATCCGAGACAGAGCATCAGTATTGTTGTTCTGGCAGCCCTTCCGGTAGCTGATGGTAAAATTGTATTCTTGGATGGCCAGCGCCCACCTTGCCAACAGGCCTTCCATTTTTTTGGGCTGAAAGCCACTGCAATGGAGCATGATCTGTAAGTACGATGAAGGGTCGGCCTAGGAGATAATGCCAAAACTGCTTTATCCCATAGACTACAGCCAAACACTCGCGTTGGATCACACTGGATCACTCCGATCTGGACAATTTTGCTGCAAATGACCTGGCTGGTGACACCGATAACACAGACATGGCTTCGCTGGTTGGGTGGCAGTACGGCGTGTAACCAGTGCCGCTACTTGCTCTGTCAGAGCTGAGATCTGCTCCTGCAATACCGCTACTTCTGCTGGTATTGTTGCTTCAACCGCAGCGGCTGTTTTCCCTGGCTCCTCGATGGTGAGCAGCAGTTTTGCTCACTCCAGCAACTTGTCCAAGTCATCAATTTCACCGGCTGTCCATAGTTGTCTACTCACGTGGGTTGGTAGCCCGGTTAGGAACTGGTGTATAAGTAGCTGGTTCCGCGTGGCTGCATTTGCCTCAGGCATTGCTTGATCCAGTAAGCGCTTTAGCACGCGGAGGAACACCGAAAGGGGCTCACCCGGGTGTATCCGTCTACCATGGAAGTCACCCAGCAATACAAATCGTACGGGGGCCATTCTGGTAATCATTTCTGCTTTGGCATGCTGGTAGCTCTCCTTATCTGCTTCAGACAGTTCCATCCAGACTGCAAGGGCCTCACCCTCCAAAAGGGTGGGAAGTTTCCGTGCCTTCACAACATCCGACCACTCATTGGCATTGCAACATATCTCAAACCGTGTAAACCATTCAGTTGGGTCTCCCGCAACAAAGGACGTAGGTAAACTGATGTGCTTGCTGGCCATCAACTCTCAACCACCCTCTGCTACCACTGTAACACACGGACTGGACACTCGCGAAGTCAATGAATCAATCTCAGTCAGAAAACAGGCAGCCCCCTGACTGCTACAGAAATCAACTTATATAGCTGTCCACAGAATGTTCTAGACTTACACAGACATGCACTGCTAACATGTTATTTAGTTATATCACTAGCTCAAGTTCTGTCAGATCTGTTACATTGCTAGAAAGAGCACCTGATCGGCCAAAAAGAAGTCCTTCCGAAGAGAGTGAACGTGGTAGTGCCAGTGAGGTGCGATGTTTCTGTAACGACAACAGGGAGGCAGTTGAGATGGTGCAA
>OZ025887.1:2144805-2374805 GCA_964019415.1 Ianthella basta
TCACCGTATACTTGCATTGGCCCCATCAGCGATGAGACAAGCATCCGAGGATTCTGCGCTGCCAATGGCACAGGCACAATCAGCGACAGCAGTTTCTCCGAACCACCCACAGAGGTGGATAGAGGCTTGCTAAGCCGCCTGCGCGCTGTCTGCCTGGCTGCAAGCCGTCGAGTCTACACTAGACCGTGGACCTTGTTCAATAACCGTGGTCCAGCCAATGTTTGTGAGGCTTTGAGCTCTCCCGGCCTCGCTCTCAACTTACCAGGGAGCCTCATTGGCTTGGAACACCACCTACCGTGCGGAGACCAATTACCGTGGTTCCGCCGGTGTTTATCAGGAGTCCCGCCATTCACTCGCCTCACTACCTGCCCCCCTATAGTAGCATCTGAAGGTATACAAGGAGTTATATGGTATTGAAAGGGACAAAAGCCATACTTCGCTCTCATCTCGTACAACAGGCAGAGCAACAGTATGCATAAGGCTGAGTTGCTGGCTGCCCACTCACTACGAAGCAGTCGTCATTTGGGGCGAAAAGTGCGCGTGGGCGGGAGGAGGGCACGATCTAACGACGAAGGGACCCATTGCAAACTGTATGCTAGGCTAGAGGCAAGAAAGTGTATGCCCATCACAATGATTCGTCGTCGCTTGCACCATGCATTGTCCAGCTTGGAAGCCTGCGCCGCGAAGGACGCGGGAGATATAGGACCTGCTTCTGTCTCCCTCGCAGAAACAATCACCAACAACCACCTCACGGATGTAACACCTAGCTCGTTCGAACAGTGATGTATTCTCACCAAACACAGTCGCCTGCACATCGCAGCAACAGAGCGTTGAGTCCCGCGTGAGTACATCCCTCTTCGAAGCCCCCCACTGCTCTTCTGGGACGAGCTACACACCTGACGGAAAAGTGGAACAGTGACCTGACGTCTGTAAAGCAATAGTCTTCCTCCTGCGCGTACATGCCTAAGAAATGGGACAGTTACTTTCGCTACCAGAAAGCCCCGACCCAGGTGCATCAGCGGATAGAGAAAACCTTGCGTACTGACCCTCCACTGAGCTAGTCTGTCTCTGCTGGTACATTAACAGCCTGACGGATGTAAGCTGTGTGCTGGCGTGCAACAGTAACCTGATGTATGTAAAGCAATTGTCTTGCTTCCGTGCGCATGCCTAAGGATTGGGATGGTCAACTTCTGTACCAGAAAGCCCCGATCCAGGTGCATCAGCGGATAGGAAAAACCTTGCGTACTGACCCTCCACAGAGCTAGTCTGCCTCTGCTGGTACATTAACAGCCTGACGGATGTATGATGTGTGCTGGCGTGCAACAGTAACCTGACGTATGTAAAGCAATTGTCTTGCTTCCGTGCGCATGCCTAAAGATTGGGATGGTCAACTTCTCTGACATAAAGCCCCGATCCAGATGCATTAGCGGATAGGTGAATCTAACTGCGTTGACCCTCCACTGGGCTAGTCTGCATCTGCTGGTAAATTGACAGCCTGACAGATGTAAGATGCGTAATGGCGTGCAACAGTAACCTGACGTATGTAAAGCAATTGTCTTGCTTCCGCGCTCATGCCTAAGGATTGCGATGGTCAACGTCTGTGACAGAAAGCCCCTGATCCAGGTGCACCGGCGGATAAGTGAATCTAACTGCACGGGGAGACAGATTAATGATGGCGGTGGTGAGTGTACTAGTTTTCGATCTGGCTGTTGATCCTCTTGCGAGTCCCGTGGTCAGAACGCTCAGCGATTGAAAAGGTATGCCCATCACAATGATTCATCGTCGCTTGCACCATGCATTACCCAGCCTGGAAGCCCACGTTGCGAAGGACTCGGGAAATATAGGACCTGCTTCTGTCTCCCTCGCAGAATCAATCACAAACAACCACCTAACGTATGTAACACCTACCTGGTTCGAACAATGATGCATCGTCACCAAACACCGTCACCTGCTCGTCGCAGCAACAGAGTGTCGCGTCCTGCGTGAGTACATCTCCTCGAGGCCCCTTCCCACTGCTCTTCTGGGACGAGCCACACGCCCGCCGACGAAGTGCAACAGTAACCTGACGTCTGTAAAGCAATTGTCTTGCTTCCGTGCGCATGCCTAAGGATTGGGATGGTCAACTTCTCTATCAGAAAGCCCCGATCCAGGTGCATCAGCGGATAGGCAAATCTAACTGCGTTGACCCTCCACTGAGCTAGTCAGCCGCTGTTGGTAAATTAACAGCCTGACGGATGTAAGATGGGCGATGGCCTTGCACAGTGACCTGACGTATGTAAAGCAATTGTCTCGCTTCCGTGCACATGCCTAAGGATGGGGATGGTCAACTTCTCTGACATAAAGCCCCAATCCGGGTGCATTAGCGGATAGGTGAATCTAACTGTGTTGACCCTCCACTGGGCTAGTCTGCATCTGCCGGTAAATTAACAGCCTGACGCATGTGTGTGTGTGTGTGTGCGTGCACTTGGCAACCCGCCCAACGTCCCTAGTGGGACATTGTGAACAGAGGAGGTGTGTGTGTATGTGTTTGTGCGCGAGTGCGTGTGTGTGTGTGTGTGTGTGTGTGTGCGCGCGCGCGTGCACTTGCATGCAGCCTTGCATGCAAGTGTCCACTAGCTAAATAACAATGTAGGAAGACATGTGCTGTGTATACAGGTGGGGGCTATGGACTCTGACAAGTTAGCTGTCTGAGCAGTATGTGTTTGTCCTGAAAGAGGCAATTGAGTATTCCAGACCTGTGTGGTAGCCATGTTTGCTTGCATTTTTTATTCAATAAACAGCTATATATGTCAGAATACCCATAGTAGACCTTTCTGCTCACTGTCGCAATAAAACATCTGCCTATCTATTTGCCACCCTGTACTGTGGGGATATGGGGAGGGAAATGTATTGCATCAGGAAGGGCAATGTGGAGGTCAGTCCTGCTATGGTCTCGTGCACCTTTAATGGCTTTGTGCCTACGTATTTAGTACGTGTGCATGTGTGCATATGTTTGTATGTATGTGCATGTATAGAGATTATAATTCTGTGTGGCAATTCCATTCACAGGTCTTGTCTGAAGACCTGAGCCAGGTGGTGGCCTTGCTTGGCCCCGGTGACTATTTTGGGGAGATGGGTCTACTCTTTGGTGTGCCACGTACCGCCACTGTGCGGGCAGCTACCCACTGTGAAGTGAACATGATACCAAAGAATGAGCTAGACAGCGTATTGGAAGCTTTCCCTATTGTGAACAAGTGAGTGCTGCATAGGAGTGCATTATTGTGTATGCCAGTATATGCAGTATATCTGCATGGCACTGTGGAGTGTGCTGCTACACCCTATATATAGGCATTTCTCAATCATCAGTGAATAGGTACATCTAACTGCGCTGACCATCCACCGAGCTAGTCTGCCGCTGCTGCCAAATTAACAGTCTTACGTATGTAGGATTTGAGGGGGCAAGGAGAAGTGGCGGAAAGGCGGAAACGGCAGGAATGGTGGAAATGCTCAGAATAGTCGTCCCAATCCATAATAGGCATGATTGCACAAAGCATGCTCAGCAGCTAACCCATGATGTAATAGGGTACTGCTTGTTGCAATGATGTAACGCATAGTGTTGATGAGTGGTAATAGGCATTGCACTGAGCATGCTCAGTAGCGATAGTAGCACATGGTTGAGCTATGGCTGATTCTGAGGGAAGTGCATGAGTGTGAAGAGCAAAGACAAGCTGAAGTCGTGATTGATCTGACACAAAGCCCAGGCATCTCAGAGCCAATCAGGTAACTACCTCTATACTACTATTAATGATAGATGATTGCTAGCTAGCTAGCTATTAATCTGCTTATTATGTCTTCTATACAGCCCCAATCTCTTCAAGAGCCCTGAATCGCCCACACTTCCAGATGACACTATTGAGCTTGACTCTCTCATTAAGAAGATTAGCTGTTCTACTACAACTGCTTCAAAACCCTGATTGCTCTGTTTGTCTGTGTGTACTGATTGCTCTGTCTGTGTATGTATCTGAGTATTGCTTGCCAGTATCACTTTGAGTTTGAGTTTGTGTGAAATTTACCAAGCAATACTCTGTCTTCTTTGAGCTAATGTACAGTTTACTTTTGTATCTTTATCCGTGCATGTCCCTAACCCTAACCCTAACCCTAACCCTAATCCTCATCTTCCCCAATGCCATTGCCACAGCACTACTCCCAACACATAAGCAGGCTCTTGCTGCCTCCTTCAAAGTGTTCCTTGACTGAAAATTGTATCTATCCATGTAACTATCTACATATCAATCTATGTATGATGTCCAACACGCACATAAGTTCAAGTTCTTGTCCTGAGATGCATCAGCAACTGGCCTACCATATCATCCCCTGCATGTTGATTAGAGTCTTTCAAGTGCACTAAGGAGCCAGCAGCATGCATGGCATAGAGCCATTGTCATTGCGGACATAGATGGATGACTTGATATGACGTGTGGTACAGATGCAAGGTCATGTGTGTGTGTGTGTTGACGGAAGTGCTGCTGTAGTACTGGAGGCTAGGATCTCTCCATGAATATGGGTAGTACTAGTGAGTGTGATTCATGATCAAGTGTGAGCTGGAGTTGTCACATTCAACCTGTGATGTCCAGCTGGTTAATACACAAGTGTGTATCTTGCTGGGTTGTGCATGTGATCCATGGTCATGTGTGTATGCTGATGAATGTGCTGCTGTGACATACTGGAGGAAACACACCCATCCTAAGCACTGAACTCTGGCTGGGTTGTGTGCGTAATCCATGGTGTGTGTATAGATACTGTACATGCGGTTAACTGGACATGAAACCTCTAGTATGTCACAGCAACACATGCATCTACATTCACACTTGACCATGGATCACATGCACTAACCAGTCTGTTAATGGATTCTTGACCATATAATTCTGATAATTAATGTGGATGATGCTCTCTCTGTAGTAACCCCCCATCAAAATAACTACAATAATAATTATGCATATACATAGTTTCACAGGACATGTATGTTTTTGTGAATGCCCTTTGTGTGAGGATTTTCTTGGTTTCATTTTTGCAATGCTAAGCCTTCTTATGCTAAGAATATTGCAAATTCAATGATTCCTTTGTGCACATTGGAGGGAAGTACAATTGCCTCTCCAGTGGCGCTTTAGAAGATTGTTGCTAACAAGTGCAGTTAAGTAATCTGCACACAACTCACATCTAGTTGCATCTACACGATGATGCCCCTGAATCGGGGCTTTCTGTCAGAGAAGGTAATCCATTTAACCACCAGCGTTTAAGGTGTGCGTGAAAAGGGCCAGGCTGTTGCTGCTCCATTGACTTTATACGCCCCCCACCACACCACTCCAGTGGTGCTGCACTCATCCACTCCACACTACACCACACCATTCCAGTGGTGCTGCACACATCCGCTCCACACCACACCGCACCATTCCAGTGGTGCTGCACACATCCGCTCCATACCACACCACACCACTCCAGTGGTGCTGCACACATCCGCTCCATACCACAACACACCACTCCAGTGGTACTGCACACATCCACAACACACCACTCCAGTGGTGCTGCACACATCCATGCCACACCTTTGGAACTAGTGACCCACACAACTTCCTACAGTAGTCAGCTCATTATCATTGCACTTTTGAGATACAGTGGAATGTGTCTAAGACAGCCGCCTGTGAGCCAGCTCTAACTGACCTTTATAGAGAGGTGGTTGCTTTACAGAGGTAGACTGCCATGCGTTAGGGCTATTTGCGGCCAGGCAGGGTGGCTGTTTTAGAGAAGTGCATGGCTGCCTAGCACAGTGACCATCTTAAACAGGGTCCACTGTACTCTATACAGTAAATGCCCCCTTGGGACTACAATACTCCCTACAAAGCACACCAGCTTCAGCACTGTATAGGCAATAGGTTCAGGCTACCACCGCCATTCACTAGTAACCATCATCTGCTAGTATCTATCATCCGCTAGTAACCATCATCTGCTAGTATCTATCCACTAGTAACTATCATCCACTAGTAACCATCATCCACTAGTAACCACCATCCACTAGTAACCATCATCTGCTAGTAACCATCAGCCGACCCAATCACAACCCAACATGTCAGTGGCACTCTCTGCAAATGCCCTTCTTCCCTTCCTCCAACCCGTGCAGGCATTCGTGAACACCCCCTGAAGGGGAGGAAAGGGGAGGGGACAGGTTGGGGGTCATCTTAATGGTATTCATGACATGTATGTGTATCACACCTGTGACATCAATGAGGCGGTCCTGCATCAAAGGTAACTTTGGGTACACAGCCTGCTCAAAGAAGATTGGAAGCTGCAAGGAGTGGAAAGGGAATTGCAGGAGGTGGGTGTGAGGTACAACACGCTGGGCTGGGTTAGGGTGGCAAGTACCTCCTACCTGTTTGCACAAGTGACAGGTGTCCCAAACAGTCATAACAGTGACCTCAATGGCAGCTGTCCACTCCAGTGTTGGGAGCTGTGGACCAGCAGATACAGTACAGTATGTTAGAGAGTACACACACACACACACACACACACCATTCCATTCCATTCCATTCCATTCTGCTCCTTATCCTCATGAGGATGTAGGGCGGGGTCGGGTTGCTTCACGCCACTGAGATTGGTTGTGAACAACTTCCCTCCAGTCTTGTATGCCTACTAGGTCTTTAGTGATAAGGTCAATCCATCTAAGTGGTGTTCCTCCCCTTGGTCTAACTTTTTCCGTCAGCTTGCTGCAGAGGAGCTGGCTTTGGACACGGCAACTATCCATCCTCATTACGTGTCCTAACCATTGGAGTCTGAGGTGCTTCAATTGTTCTTCAATAGGCACTTCGTTGACACTGAATAAGATACTCTCATTCCTGATCTTATCTCACCTGGTTACCCCTAGGATGTCCCGCAGACATTTCATGTGAAAAGTTCTCAGCTTCCTCACGTCCTTCTGGGTGATGGTCCATGTCTCTGCCCCATACAATAGTACGGACATGACCATTGTTCTAAATACCCTCATCTTTGTCACCTTAGTCAGGTTTGCACTCCAGAATACCTTCTTACGCCACATCTGGTATGCTCTGCCGCCTTTCTCAATTCGAGTGACTACTTCTGTACTCGCCTTCCCTGACTTGTCAATACTGCTTCCCAGGTAGGTGAAGGATTCAACTTCCTCCAGGTTCTGATTGTTCAACCGAATGGTTGCATTCACTTCTCCACATCCCACTGTCAACACTTTCGACTTCTCTACACTTATCGCCATTCCCCACTTTTTGCACACCCTGTCTACCACTGTCAGCACCCTCTGTAGGTCCTGCCTCTGTTCCGCCACTAGAGTCAAATCATCTGCATACAGCGCATCCTGAACTGTTGTTGATCCTTCCACAGTGTCCCGGTACGTTAGGTACAGACCTTTGCTAGTGTTGAAGCTAATACTGATACCTCCTCCCATACTCTCAGCTGCCTCTCTCATGATGTTGTCCATGTAGCAGTTGAAGAGAATGGGGGACAGGACACATCCTTGTCGTGCTCCTGTCTTCACCTCAAACCGCTCAGAGACTTCTCCTTCCATCTTCACCTGACACCATGTTCCTGCATACATCTGTGCAATTAATTTCACCATGTGGTCTGGGACTCCGCACTTACGCAGTACCACCATCAGAGCCTCTCTGTTGACTGAGTCATACGCTTTGGACAGATCGATGAAACACAGGCATAACTCTGAACGATGTTCCAATGTTTTCTCCACCAGTTGTCTAATTGCCCAGATCTGGTCAGTTGTACCTCGCCCTTGTCTGAAGCCACACTGTGCTTCCATCATCTGTGGCTCAATTATCTTCTTCAGACGCTCCAGCAGTATCAGGGAAAACACTTTCCCTGGTACACTCAGTAGGGAGATCCCACGATAGCTGTCACACCTCGTCCTGTCGCTTTTCTTGTACAATGGGACCAGCTCTGCATCCTTCCAGTCCTATGGCACGACTCCAGTTCTCCATACCTCTTCAATCAATTCCAGGAGCCAATCGGTGGTGATGGAACCACCACCTTTCAGCAACTCAGTGGATATCCCATCACTGCCGGCCACCTTCCCGAGGTTGAGCTTCTGCAGGGCTGCTGCAACCTCACCCCGCTGCACCTCCACACAAGGACGGTCTGAGTTGTCCGCTTGATCTCTTAGTGTCTCTCCTGCTACTTCTCTATTGACATTCAGCACATTGTCAAAGTGCCTCCTCCATCTAGCTAGGGAGTCTCCCAAGGTACGCGTAGGTTTGTCATTCTCATCTAAGATGGTCGTACATGGTCTCGCATTACTTTTCGTGAGCTGTTTCATCTTTTTGAAAAAGCTTCCTTGTCTATGTCTCTTCATGTCTTCTTCCATGCCAATCATCAAGTCATCCCACAATTTCCTTTTGTCTCTTCTTACCACTCTCTTCACCTCCTTCGCCAATGTGTTGTACTCTTCCTTCTGCGTTCGATCTAGTCTGTCTTCCTGCCAATGTGTAAAAGCCAGTCTTTTCTTGTCAACAAGTTCCACACACAAACACACACACACACACACACACACACACACACACACACACACACACACACACACACACACACACACACACACACACACACACACACACACACACACACACACACATACACACAGGCAGTGTTGCGTGGCTTCTGAGAGCTTGTTAAGTGGGCATGTTCTGGAAGTCATGACTGAAATGCTAATGTGTGCATTTTCCTTTGCAATGTTGTAGACTTCTTCTCTGTCTGTCTTCAATAACACATGCAGAAGTGATCTCAGAATGAAGCCGAGTGTTGCCAAGTCCTAGCTGGGGATTCCCTTTCGCATACTGCTATTGGTTAGTTTGTGTGATCTATTGATCAATGCTATTTTACTCTAGAATATTATACAAGCTGGCCTTTATGCCACAGAACACAAATTATAGGATACTGAGATGTGCTGTGTGTATAGACTGAGTTACCTGCAAGGTGCTACATAGCTTTTGTCAAAGTGTAAGGTTGAATTTTGTACTCTTTGATGATAAATGTTATCATAGATGCATTGTTATGGTGTTTACACTGACAACTGGATTAGTTAGACTGGTTTCTAAACCATCTCTAGAGATGGTTTAGTTAAACTGGTTTCCAATCTGAATTAGTGCATTTACACTTCAATCAATCAATCAATCAATCAATCAATCATACACAGCTTTGTCTCCAATGCTGGAGGTCGCTGGAATTATTTTCTAACAGTTCTGTGCAAGAAATAGTTCACATCATGCTGTACTAAATAGTTCAATAATTAACTGTTCAATTTACTTTCAGATCATCAGCCCATCTTTTCCTTGGTCTTCCCCTCGGTCGCTTTCCAGGCACATTCTCCATATACACCTTCTTTACCATCCTGTCATCTGTCATTTCTTCCATCTTCTTTAACCATTCTGTCTTCTTGTTCTCTACTCTTGATACCACTGCCACCTGTCCCAGTCTTGATCTAATATCAACATTCCTCACTTTGTCCAACATAGTCACTCCTTCCACTCTCCTCAGGCATCTCATTTCAAGGGCTTGTATTCTGCTCTTGTGTCTCTCTAGCAGGGTCCAGGTCTCACATGCATACAACAGAGTTGGCATCACCGTGGCATTGATCACTCTAAGTTTTGTTGCCTTGCTCAGTTCTCTTCGATCAATTATCTCTTTTCTCATAGCTCCAATCACTTTGGATGCTGCTCCTATTCTGTGGTCTACCTCTGCTTCACATGATCCCTCTTCATCTAACATGGCTCCTAGATACTTCATTGTCTTCACATTTTCTATCTCCACTCCATTTACTGTAATGTTGCATGTGCCTCCTCCTCTCTTCACCACCATTACCTTTGTCTTTCCCCAATTGATTGTCATTCTCCATTTCATCATCACTTCATCCAGCACCTTCACATTTCTTTCTGCATTCTCATCTCTTTCTGTCACTAACATTAGGTCATCGGCAAACAAGAGAAGCTGTATTATGCCTGTTTCCATCTCAACTCCTCCTTCAAACCTCTGTTTTGCCTCCCTCACAATGTTGTCCATAAAGATGTTAAATAGCCATGGTGACATAGTGCATCCCTGTCTCACTCCTTGTCCTACTCCAAACCAGTCTGATTTCTGACCTTGAACCCTGACACATGCCTTACCATCATCATATAGTGACCTCACTGCTCTTATCAGCCCACCATTCACTCCATATGCCCTAAGCACTCTCCACAATAACTCCCTGTCTACCCTGTCGTATGCTTTCTCTAAGTCCACACAAACCATCAGCATCCTCTTGTTCTTTTCAATAATCTTCTCTCCTAACTGCCTGACAGTAAACAACTGGTCTACACAGCTCCTCCCTCTTCGGAATGCCCCCTGCTCTTCCAACACTTTCCCTTCGGTGATTGTCCTCATCCTCTTCTCCAACACACTGGCATACACCTTGCCAGGTATACTCAGCAAGCTGATGCCCCGGTAATTCTCGCATTGGGTTCTGCTTCCTTTCTTGTGGATCGGGACAATCAGTGCCCTTCGCCAGTCCATTGGGACACTCCCACTCCTCCATGCCAGGTCCATGATTTTGTGCAGCATTTACACTTGTCTGGTCTAATTACAATCCGGATTTCAGACCGGTTTAAATTGCTGTAAGCAGGATGTATAAGATTACTTCTGCAAGGGCGTAGGAACCATATAACCAGGGTGGACTTGACCCCCTTGGATTGAAATGAGGGGGGACTCAGCCCCCTTAGAGAATTAGCTGTACAGCCTATAATTATTTGACTCAACTATTGCAGAGCCTAGGCTTGAACAATCTATTTTTGCTATTTGTACTTAAAGAGGAAACACAAAAATTGAACATTGTAGCTGTAGTGAATGATTATGTCAGTAAACCGTAGGAGATTAAGCTATTTTGGTTGTTTCTGATTGCTGTACCTGGTACAACATGCATCATGTGCATCATGGAATTTACACGAACAATGAAATTACACTAATATCAATAATTATAGTACTATCAGACCTTGAAGTTGATTCAGCCCCCTAACTTGAACCATCTTCCTACACTACTGTTCTGTAGACGTAGCCTTCATCATGCACTGGAGGAGGTGTCACCACAGGATTAATGCATGCATGGAGAGTGTGCGTTGGACATGCCACTGCAGCTGCATGTGCACTTGACTACGAATCAGTGGCATTAGCATTTATTTGAAATCTCACAGACCTTAAGTCTTGTGAGAAAGTGACATGGTGAATGTAGTCGGACAATGTAATTGCATTTTCTATAGATATACTATTCATCCATATACAGCCCTTTCATGATTGCTCCATTCCTATTATTCTTAGTAACCAAACTGGAATAACTGCATACAAGTGTATGTATGCAGTAGATTATATACAACAGCCTGAGAATACACAGATCATAATAAATTCACAAGACTGCATAAACAGATTTTCGTTTATTAATACAGCTAGTATAATATGCAAAGGACAGTACATAGGATAGCACAACATACTGCATGTACATGTAACAGTTTGCACTTAACATGATTCTAGAATGCTCATGACAATATGGTTTTGAGCTCTTATTACTACACCACCTCTGATGATTGGCGTTCCTTCTTCACAGGGATGTGGTATAGTTCCTCAGCAGTGCAGTGGACTTGCTCCTCTACAGAGGGGTGGTGCTCCACCACTTTCTCATAGTCGGTCCGCATGACCAGGAACACGTCCACATGTGTGGAAGCTCGCATAGAAGTGTTGCGGGATTCATTGTACACCATTGTGCGCTGGCCTATGTATTGGCCCTCACCAAGGACAGCCAGTACTGAATCAGAATCATCCAAAACTTCCACCTATAGAGATCAGGAATGAACATATAAACTGTATTCAATACAAAAGATACAAAGTAGCTCTGTGCTCACTTTACCACTGCAGATGAGAAACAGTCCATAGCCAATGTCTCCTTTCCTCACAATGTACTCCCCGGGCAGGAAGATGAGAGGCTTAGCAGTCAAGGATAGATGTCTTAAGAAGGCAGTCTCGCAGTCTTGAAATACAGGCACCTGAATTGGGCGGTGTATGGCACTGAATGAGACACACAAATGAGACAAAGATAGCAAGCAATTCCTCCTGACCTTCTTCAGAAGCTGCTCCATGACTGACAGAGAGACATCAGCCTGCATGCAGTGAGGCATGTCCTGGAATAGGCATGTTTGGTCCACACCCCTGTTTGAGAGATTGGAGTCAAAGCCACATAGTAGAATTTGTTGTCATGTGCAACATACAGCTGCAGCCGTACAGTAAGTAGCTTGATGTATGCCATTTTTGGATACAGACATATGTACAGTGGCAACAGGGTTTGTGCACAAACACCACCTAGCCATGTTAGACTGCATACAGGGTCAGCATGTTAAGCACATATGCAGCTGCTGTTACAAAGAGCAGTGGTGGAGAGTCTCACTTGCTTCTCATCCAAAGATACTCAAAGTAGCTCAGGACTCTGTTCTGTAGGGCTGAGGCCAAGTCTTGTTCCTTCATGTATCCCTGCACTCAAAAAGAATGGGGAGAGGAAATGTTGCACAATTAGCAAAAGAGAAATTAAAAGATGCCTCTGGCTGCAGTCAAGGGTGGTCAATGTCTTCATTCCTGAAGACCATTTGCATGTGTAGCTTGAGGAATATGTGCAGTGCATGGAGTGCTAGCCTTGATGGCTGTAAGTTTATCTTCATACTGTACTTTCTGTGTCTCCAAGTTAGCCAGTGTGGAAGCAATGCTACCAAGGATGAAGCCAAACAGCAATTTGCCCACAACCATCACCCCACTTGCAAACACTGTACACATGGAGCATTTGGAAAGAAGGAGAAACACAAAATATGACTAGTGAAGTACGTAAAGGAACATGCAGGAATATCGGCAACTGTGCCAGTGTAGGCACAATGTCACTGCATCATGCTTACACATCTCCAGTGTGGTTGTTGGTGTCAGCTCCCCATACCCAGTTGAGGTCATGGTTGCTACAGCCCAGTAAAGGCTGTTCGTGTAGTGGATGTACGGGTTGAATGGAGTGCCATAAATATCTACAGAGGGCGATATTGTGTGTAAAGTAGCACTTACAGAAGGAGAGAATGAGCAGGGTAAAATAGAGGCATGCATGAGAAATATAGCATTGGTAGGCTACATAGTGCTTTCTACTCACTGGCCTTCACTGCCCATGTCCCAGCTTTGCATTCCTGTAGCTGGCATGCTAGCATGTACCACACACACGCCACTGCTTGTGTGCACAGAGAGATGAGGACAATGAAGGTGAGTAGTCTCGTCACCACTGTCCTGCAGGTAAAATGAAGGGAGCACATTGAAGCTATTTCAGGGAGTTCCATCCTAAACAGCCTTACTTCTGGTTTAGTTTCTTTCCTTCTGTGGAGATGAAGTGGTGCACTCTGTCTAGCCTAAGAATGTGGGTCACTCTGAGATAGAGCAATATGCGAATGCGAAGCTTAGGCTCAGGAATAGGGAGAGCAAAGATCTCAAACGGGAAGCTTGCTATAGCATCCATGAGAAATCCAGTTGGCTGCTTGATGTAGTGGAAAGCAGTCAACTTGAAGTCAGATACTGTACGGCCCTGCTGGTCTTCATAGGTCACATGAAACTTGAGGAGCATCTGCATAATGTCACACATTCACTGTACATACGTAATGTACACTAAATCACCACGATTGGACTATGATGTGACAAATTGCTGTATTCTGATTGGTCAATTGGAAGTTCTAAGTCACTTTTACTACCTCTGATTCATCTTATATCATCTGTGGTAGCTCCTAGCATGTTAAGGCAAACTTTCGGCACTGTAGCTCTGACAAGCTTGGAGAGAGGTTAACTTGCACCCTGTTCAGTGGTACTTCTCTGTAGCCGGGCTTCACACAGTAATTGTCAAGCAATTTACACTGCCATTAGACTCAGCTATCTTTCTATCATTGTCTCTACGTAGAACTCACCAGCGCAAATCTTTCCTGTATTGATGTTTCACATGCACACATCTATGTATAACAATCAGTTTCCCATACATAAATTCTGTAGACACCGCAGATCTTGGTCTAACCCATATATACCTTGATGTACACATTAAGCTGTATAAATGGAACTTGTAGCAGAAGCACCTTTTGGTGCAAGTCACCTTGCATTCCAATTTGGCAACAGAGTACACAGCCACATACCCAGGTTGTCCATGATACACAATTAGCAAGGGCAAAAGAAGATGTGCCGGGCACCATTGCTCATATATAGTTACTCCAGCGTGAGTTTGTTACCTTTCTTACCCTAATTAGAGAAGGTGCAGGGTATAGCTTTTGCAATAGCACTACTTCTGTAAGCTCTCCCTTCTTTTTGGCAGGTACTAGCTTATCATGACAATAGCAAAGCAGCACTTTTCAAAACGTGACAGAGGCTGCCATCTGTGCACGCCATATCCAGTACCTATATAGCAATCTTGAAAGATCCTGACAACTTCAGTAACTGCTTTTACCCATGCGTAGCATTGGATATTAGCTGATATACCATATTGATGTGTGTATGCCAGAGAGCTGACTTCTCAGTGACTAGGACTAAGGGTTTCCATGCTACACAACTGTTTGATCATCCATTCAGCCCCCATCTTCATGTACAGCTATTGAAATATACAGTGTTTTCCAGCATCCTTCTCAAAAGACCACCTACTGAAATCACAATCCATAAGAGCACTGAACAGCCGAATGCTGTCATATCAGCTCCCTTCCTTATTACACCACTGCTTACCCACTTACCTCAATTATAAAGTATGCATCAAAGGAGTAGTTGATGACAAAGAACACTGGCTCGTCAACTTGGAACACACTCTATGGAATGTACCAAAGGTATACCAATATGAGCCACACAACAGAGAATGAAATGCAGTGAATGTCGGTTACATGCCTTACTTGGAAAGACAAAGTAAGGACACTGATGTATGCTAGCAGTGTGGAGATGATAGAAAAGACTGTGTTGAAGCGTGAATCTTCAGGAATGGTAAATGTGAGAAGGAGCTTGAGACCAGGCCAGCACTTTGTGCGCAGGACATCTGAGCAGCTGTTTAGGCATTGGGAACACCTTGACACTGGGGGAGGTGCATCCTCTTCAATCTCCAGTAGTTCATCTGCAATGACCAGCAATCCATGCCAGCACTATGAAACTATATGCTTGCAGTCCGTATACAGTGCAAGTTGCAATAATATAATATACATGCACAGGTATTACTAACATGTGATTCACACAAGTAACTAAGGCATGCCCATTAGTTGAACACACGTGCACAGACATGCTGAGAGGGGATACATGTGTAGCTGTACAGTGCACCCACCAAGCGTTGATTGGCCACCCTCATCAGTATTCTGCTCCCTCCCAGCACTGCTAGTTGACTTTCCCTGCTTTTCTCCTTCATCTTCCATGTCAGAGGTGCCCTTTGCAGCAGCAGCTGCAGCATCACCAGCTGATTTGCCCTCTGACTTGGCCTGCTGTGCAATCTGTGCCCTCTTCTTCACCTTGTCAGCTCTGTTGCCAGCCACTGCCTTGATCTGCTCTGCAATCTCGGGGTAGTAGCTAAGAGCCTCATCCAAGTCTTTCTTGGTCAACATAAACAGGTCACAGTTGGTAGCAGCTCTGTGGGAGGAGACAAAGGAGGAGTGAGCGAGCAATGGAATGTTTGTAATAAAGATGTTGCATGCACCTTTATATACTTGACAAATTAAAGCATGCATACACAATGTATATGTAAACATTGCTCCCATGCATCCATGCACCTGATTGAAGCTGTCCTGGGTACACTGAACATTAAGCTGATCTCCCCAAAGAACTTTCCTTCTGCCATGGAGGCAAACACAACATTACCATCCTCAGAGACAACCTCAACTGTGCCACGATTGATGAAAAACATCTACAAAAGGAGGAGGACAGTGACATACATGTACGTATAATACTAACATACTACATGCATGCCCTCCAAATTTTTACTGCATAATTACAATGCTATACAGTGCTCCACAGCATATTAGCCTGTATATTACTGCAAAGACAGACCTAGTTAGGAAGGCTAGCTCCACCTGTACCCACCTCACTGCCAATATCCCCTTTCCGTACAATGTACTCATTTTTGAGGAAGAGCACAGGCTTGATGGACAGGGCCAGGAGCTTGGTGAAACCTATCTCAGTGTTCTGGAACAAGGGCACCTGAGGCACATACCAAACACATTATTGCCACACTATTCACAAAGCTTGTGGAGGTGTATATTGTGCACCAGCTACACACATGCATGTCTATGTGCAGCACCACAGTGCAACGGTGAAGACACACAGCCTAGGAGATATGTATATGATTCATGCTGTTCAATCCATAGTAAATCCTTCATCTGTGTACCTGGATGCAGGCTACAGGCTCACCTGGTCAATTATCTTCTTGTACAGACTAAGGGATATATCTGCTTGAAGGGACACGGGCATCCCTTGAAAGAGTGATTCAAAACTGACGCCCTTGTTCCTTTTCCAAATGTAATCATAGTAGCTGCAATGAAGGGTGCATAGAGATGAGAGCACAACCAATGTGTGTGTTCGCTTGCCATGTTACTTGCTAGCTCACTTGATGACTCGGGACCTCAGCAATGATCCGAGGCTTTGGTCTGCCATGTAAGACTTGATGGCTGTAAGCCTTTCCTGGAAGCGTGCCCGGGTGGAGTCTGCATTGGCCAGGCTAGCAGCCACACTAGCAATGATGTACCCATAGCCTACAATGCCACAAGTCATAGCTAGCAAGGCAAAGATCCTCTGCATCATGTGCGTGCATGTGAATGAAGTGGATTAAAGAGGTGAATGGTAAGCTGATCAGAAGTGCAGGGTGGAATATTACACATTCATATGTGGAGTGCTCACCTCTAAGTCAGTGTAAGCAAAGATGTCTCCATACCCAACGTTGGCTGTTGTGGACACAGCCCAGTACAGGGACACCACATATTGGTAGGCCAGACTTTGGTTGTCTACAATGAGGGGTGAATATACATATACAATATAATTTTATAGAAGGTCCTAGTGAGAGAGAGTATAGCAGCATGGCCAGTGAATGCAACCATAAGCCACATCAGTCACAAACATACACCTGTCCTACATGTAGAGCATTGTCCATAAGTATGAAGAAATTGTTTTTGTTTCTTGTGTATGTACGTATGGCACATGATTGTTTACTTAATGGTATTCCTGTGTAGTTTGCATAGCGGTAAGCCCAAGTATCTTCTCCACAGGTGTGTGACTCCCAGGCAGCCATATGGATTGAGGGGCAAGCAATGAAGTACCACAAACAGGCAGTCCAGTGAGTTCCAATGAACATGTAAACAGCAAACTTGATTTCACTGCACAAGGATGAACCAGTGGAGAGTGAGAGCTGATGAATGGAAGCATTATAGTCCATGCATACTACTGAATGGGCAGCATGTAGTATACAGACATCCCATAACGTACGTATGTTACTAATCAAGGTGCATTCACAGCAAACTAGTACATAATCTGCACATAGTGCATACTAGTCTCGCGCGCCAGCCCCTATTTCCCTTATTGCACGATTGCACAATAATAGGGGCTGGCGTGTGAGACTAAGTGCATACATTCATACTGTAAAGCATCTACTGAATTGTATTGTACATACGTGATGAGCCCTGAGGTGTTTGTGATCTTCTCCTCCAGGTATGAGAACCCAAGAGGCTGTTCCAGTGGGAGGAGAACGCACAGTGAAGGAGAACAGGAGACTGACCAGTAGAGTCACTGATGTGGCTGGATCAGAGAATCCACTGGGATGGTGCACTGAGAGTGAGCTGTGCATGCAGTGTACAGTATATAGTGCATGCTACTCACCAGTCTGTATGTCCTTAGTATCCTGTTGATGCGGACCAAGGACAACACCCTAGGTGCAGTGCCTATAGAAGGAAATGCCAACATGCCATTGTCCAACACAAGAGAGGATGCATCCATGGCACTCAAGTTGATGAGTGATGCATCTATACACTACATACACAGTATACATATTGGGAATGGATGTGCAGTACTTACTGATAGGCCTCCAAGCTGCCACGGCAACCAGCTCAATGGGAAAGCCAGCCAGGAGGTCAAGAGCAAAGTTTGTCCTGTCCACAGACAGTAAAGTAAGAACAGTCATGACTAAATTGTTAATGTTAGTGCATTGTCATGTTATATTGGGATATGTTTAAGAGTCCAAAATCTCTGCTATACTGTACATGCAGACTAACTTGATGTAGTGTTTGGCACAAGCAATTGGCTGTGTGATCAGCATGCCATCACTCGTGTAGAATCCAGTGTGAAACTTCAGGAACCTAAAGCAGGAACATAGACACCCTGACAGTGATCAAGGTAGCCATACTGTGTTTAAACCACAGAGTGCACTGCTTACATGTCAACTAGAAAGACTGCATCCAGAATGTAGTTGATGGTCCACATGACGGGGTGGAAGTGGAAGAAAGCAGCTTGTAGGCTGACAGTGACGAGGGAGAGGTAGGCTGCTACTGACACAACAAATTCCCACACAGCACAGGCTTGGGAAGTGGGAAGGAAGGTGTATCTGAAGGAAAAACACACACCATAGTGATATAACTATGTATTATGAACTGTGAGTAATATACATGTATGTACATGCAAGCATATCACACACTAACCTCATCAAGAAGAAGGAGATGACTCGGTCAAGTGCAAGTTTGCACCGTTTCAATGCAGCATAATTGTACTTCCTCTGGTGTTCATTGTCATCCTTGCATTCCTGTCCTTGCTCCCTCAGAAAACATGATGATGAAACAGGAATCACTGAGCTTTTTGTTTTTCGTCGTCTCAGTGCTAGGGAAAGAGTGGGGGTACAGGAACACACACATACCCAGTAATCAAGAAATATACATGTATTTGGTCAACAAACACATAGTGTCTTGATGCAATATAATATTATAAGTACGTACATGTATGTGGCCATCCAGTGCATAGTGTGCACAGGACCATACATTACATGCCCAGCACCTGTTTCTGCTCGATCTGTGGCTGAGGGACCTTTCCTGAGTTCCAGGTCCTTCTCCTCCTCCTTTGCCAGTGCCTGATCCAGCTGCTCATCTTCCTTCTGATACTTGAGAAAGGGTCGGCGAGGAAGTTGACCAAAACTCATTGGGCAAGACACCTACCAGGGTGTAAGAAAGGAGGGAGGTGGCAGAGCTTGAGACATAGGGATCCACTATTAGAGTGTCTCACATCACACAAGTGTAGCAGTCTTAAAGTGTGCAGTCTACCAAACTAATGCTGTGGCATCATTGTACTACCAGCTTACATAACAACGCACAGCCTGTCTTGTGTATGGTCACACAATGTTCTGCAAGTCATGCTATACCAGAATGTCCTACTCATATGGTATTGGGTAACATTCAAAAATCACTACACTTGTTCACCTTCAGTTTGCTTTTTTCATCTCCCAGGCAAGCAGCAATGGTGGGTGTAATGGGGGTGCGGGTGATGGGAGCAATAAGGGGCCCCATGGCCACAGCCATGCCTGTCATAATGCAGGGCTGCTCAAATTGGCGTGGGTGCTGCATGGAGGTGTAGCTGGACTTGGCAGCAGCAGCACAGGCCACCTTCATGTGACTCCTGTCCTTAGTGATGATTGAGAAATGCCTATAGGGTGTAGCAGCATACTCCACAGTGCCAGATATACTGCATATACTGGCATACACACTAATGCACTCCTATGCAGCACTCACTTGTTCACAATAGGGAAAGCTTCCAATACGCTGTCTAGCTCATTCTTCGGTATCATGTTCACTTCACAGTGGGTAGCTGCCCGCACAGTGGCGGTACGTGGCACACCAAAGAGTAGACCCATCTCCCCAAAATAGTCACCGGGGCCAAGCAAGGCCACCACCTGGCTCAGGTCTTCAGACAAGACCTGTGAATGGAATTGCCACACAGAATTATTATCTCTATACATGCACATACATACAAACATATGCACACATGCACAAGCACTAAATACGTAGGCACAAAGCTGTTAAAGGTGAGATCATAGCAGGACTAACCTCCACGTTGCCCTTCCTGATGCAATACATTTCCTTCCCCATATCCCCATAGTACAGGATATAGTCCCCAGGGGCAAATAGATAGGCAGATGTTTTCAGTGCCAGACAGCGGAGGAAGTGGGGGTCCAGATCACGAAGGAAAGGCACATTGTCCCACATCTCGTAGCACTCAGCCATTTTGACTTCCTCCATTAGGATTCTGGGCATGTCATGCATGAGGAACTGTCCACCAGGGATGTACTCACCCCTACAGGATGGGGTGGAAGAAGGCGTATGAAGAGAGTAGAACCACAGATCCATCAGTGTTACCATGTATAGAGAAAGTTTAGCATAGTACGTACATTATATCAAAGCTGCACTTTACATCACATCTTGCTTTGATCCTCGGTTGGTCTGTTGTGCATGTGTGGGGCTTACTTGGACTGGTGCCACAGCAGCTCAAAGTAGTGGTCCACTCGTTTGAGGAGTCCCTTGCCCAATTTGTGGTCCTTCATGAACTGGTGCACAGCAACCATGCGCTCAATGAAGGATACCCTTTGGAGAGTGAAGGAGTGAGTAGGTCACAAAGTGGTGTAGAGGAACTTAACACATGTAGGCCAGAGGGAATTGTGCACGGTGACAGTAAAACTGATGTAGTGTGCTACCATGGAAATTAATTACGTATGCACTGCTTACATGCTAATGTTTGGTAAATGCACTGCATGGGTATTGCACTATGCCACATACATGGATACAGTAGTATTAGTATTAATGTTTTGTGTGTAAGCATCCTCACTTAGAGCACTTTGTGTCCTCACATATGTATACACTGGTATATGTTTTTGCTTGCTGCATACCTGATCGATGCTGAATTGGTCAATGTAGCTGCAATAAGCCCCAGCGTGTAGCCAAACATGAGAAGGCCTGTGATCATTGCCAACAGAGAGAAGGTTCTCTCACTGCCACTGTGAGCCGTGATCTCTCCATACCCTGTTGAGGTCATGGTTGTGGCTGCCCAGTACAGCGATATCAGGTAGTCGCTGAAGGCTGAAGTGTTGGTGGACACACCATGGAAGGCAGCCCAGCTATTTGACAGGCAACTGCATGAACACCAAAAAAGAGATGATAGACAAAGAAGAAGAAAAGAAAGTGAAGCAATATGGCAAGTGTAGATGCAAGTGCTGCAAAGCACAAACACATTTCACATATCCATACTCCTTAGACCATGTTGCACCCTGTCACTCTCACCTCTCCTGCTGAAAACAGGCCAATGGCAACCAGATGCATGCTACTACATGCACAAGTGTAAGAATGGACACCAAGAGCTTCACTGCCCTTGTGCTGCCGATTGGCATGTTGACATCATTTTCAAGTTGGTTGAACAATCTGTACACCTACGTATAGTGGCCACAGATAATATGTGTGTACATAATTGCTGCCTACTACGGTAACAGGCACTAGCACTCTTTTTTAGCATAACTAGGGCTGTTAACGTACTTTCCATAGTTTGAGCAACCTGTTGAGTCGCAGCAGAGCAAAGTAGCTCCATCGCTCCTCTGTGCTACTCCACAACAGAGCAAGCACTTCAAAAGGCAGAACTGCCATCAGGTCCAGGAAAAAGCCATAGGATTTCAGATATCTGATAGCCATTGCTGGAGTTCTCTTTATCAAACCTATGAATTAGTATACATATGCATATACTACAGTCAAAAGTGGTTTGTCAACAACAACATCACATTGTTATCTGTGTCTTACCATATGGAGTGAAGGCGGCTGTTCTGCTTGAGACCACTATATCCAGCACACAGAAGGCATCAATGGTGTATAGTACAGTCAGCATCAAAGTCCCTCCCACCCTGCTGTTAAAGGCTGATGACACATTAAAACGGCCAAATCCTGCCACATAACAGGTTATCCAGGTAATCAGCAGGGCAAGAATGGAGACTAGGAAGCTCCAGATATAGTACACTTTGGAGCCAGGAGTGACTATGAATGTGGCCAATGACCATTTGTTCCTAAGACAGTAGCAGCCAACAATGAAACACCAAAGCAAGGCTGTGCTTCAAATATAGCTCACATTATATATGTAGCCTCATACCTTAATCCCTGTGCATTCTGATTGTCTTCAGTGGCTGCAAATGTTGCTCCTTCATCAGAGCTGCAAGGGCAAAAGCATGCTACACACAAGTATATATGTGCACATCCCTATAGTGTAAAGCTAGGTGTAGTAGCTGTCACAATAGTAGGCCCCCTACCTCCTATTTACAAAGCAATACTGCCACTACATGTAGGCTAGCTAGTGTATTCACTCACACTACTGGCATGTGCTCCTCCTCAGTGGACATAGTGCCATGCTCCTCAGTGGACATAGTGCCATGCTGCTCAGTGGACATAGTGCCATGCTCCTCAGTGTCCTTGAAAGCTGTCTCACATCGCTCACGAATTTCCTCTTTCAGGAGCTGAGCATCTTCAAAGGTGTATACCATGCAATGTGACTGATGTGGTGCACAATACATAAAGCAGATTAACTTTTATTGGATTGGGTGTGACTCTAGAGTTGTTGGAGGAATGAGCCAGGCAACTTTGAGGAGGAGAGAGCTGAGTAAGGAAGCTAAATTAAAGGTTGTGAATGCTACTGTGTTGCTGGTCTTAACATATGGATGTGGAGCATGGGCAGCACGCAAAGAACAGAAGTCCAAGATCCAAGCCGTGCAAATTAATGCACTGAGGAGGATAGAGGGAGTGTGTTGGAGGGACTGAATCATGAATCAGGTCAGGGTCAGGGTCAAGGAAACTTATTTTAGCTGGGGAAACCTTTAGCCCACAGGGCTGAATGACTAGATTCTGCAGAGGCTGGGGCAAATAAACGTTAGGGGTACTGGAGATGGTGAAGAAGAGACAAGCGTAGTGGAAGGGAAGATTGGAAGGGATGGACAACTAGAGATGTACTAGAGAATGTTCAAAGGTGTTGTAGAGAGAAAAGGGCCCAGAGGAAGGCCTAGATTATGATGGCTGGACAATTTTAGATAGTACTTATGGACTTAATCTGTTCTTGTTTAGCAGTACCCAGTTTAATGGCTATAGACAGTTGTGCATAATGTAAGGACGATCCAAGGAGACATGTCCAGTCTGTGTCATTGATTGATGGATTGATTGAACTTTATTGGCCTATTAAGTGCAGCACAAGCAAGCAGATGATCATGATAGACTATTTGTGTCAAGCTTACCAGCTGGATAAGCGTTGCTGATTTGAGTCAAATCTGCTCTGGACAGTGTAAGTATGTCACAGTGGGTGACAGCGCACACTGTGGCTGAGTGCACCTCAGAGTATACGAGGTTGACTTCCCCAAACACATCACCATCTGTCAGAGTGCCCACCCTAGTTGTACCATCTAGAATCTATTCAGAAAGAACACATTCGTATCTACATAAGTACACAGCCTCCGCATATTTACACATACGTTTAAGCACTAACCTCAACCAAACCCTTCTGAATGAAGAACATCTTGTGTCCTGTTTCTCCCTTTCTCACAATCACTTGAGAGGGAAGGCAGAGCATGGGCCTTACAACCAACGAGAGCATGCGCCGGAACCCACTGCCAGTATTTCTCAGCACTGGAGTCTACAGGGGAGAGTCAAAGAAGGATCATGGGGAAGATGAGTGAACTTGAGCTATATCCAGTAGATTTCTAGTTGAGTCACACTTGTAAGCACTGCCCTGTCATGTAGCTACTGCCCACCCTATATACATCTTGGTTCCTGCATACTAGTACACATGGAGTGCCACAGGATGGACAATACATCATGCACTGGATTCAGATAAACTCCTTCCCACTCACCTGTTCCATCATAATTTTGTAGGTCCCCAAGGAGACCTCAGCTTGAAATGACCTAGGAAGTTCATCAAACAATGACCGGTTGCAGTTGCCCTTGCTTCTCATCCACTGGAAAGGTAAGGAAAGACTATGCATTGCATACTCGTCCATCAAAAGCAGCCAGTACTGTAACAAATGACTATGTTAGATATGTACGTAGCAGTCACTACAAGTACACATGCAAACTCACTAAGTACTCGTAGTAGCCTATAACCCTCTTCCTCAAGCTCTCATCTTTGCAAGTCTCCACCTGCACAAATGGAACAAATGAGGGTGTTTTGTATTACAATGAGCCCCACAACCAGGTTGTTGTGATGACACTCCACAGTGCAAGTGCCTGGTGTGCCTTTGATACTGTATCGAATGTGCAATCAATACACATATACGTATGTAGTGTAACTTAACACCAGTTACACAAGTTATGCACGTGAGCTGCAGTGCAGTACTTACTAGTACTTACAGCTCCACAAGTGTGCTATATACACTTATGAATGTTATTTGTCCCAGTGCCTACCAGGTGTTCTTTGATGGTCATCAGTCTGTGTTTGTAGCGGGCAAGCATTGCATCTGAGTTGGTCAGCATGGATGCCAGTCCACCTAGGATGTACCCAAACATGGTGATGCCCCAAATCATGGTAATGATGGAAAACCACTTCTCTCCAATTGTGATGGGATGAATGTCTCCGTACCTGAAAGAATAGCATGCAATCACATTAGTATCACTTCATACACCATTTTTACCCTGTGTATATACCTGTGCTTCTCTGAGTTGACACATAAAAACTAGAATTTACAGTCGATTTCAGAATAGTGTGTCCAAAGTGCCAAATGCTAATTGGCAAGATGAAATGGCAAATACAGCAATGCCAATAGTGATATGAGGCCATTTGTCGTTTTGGCCAACCAAACCAAATCAAAAGCGTATAATTATGGAATCTACTGTTAACGCATACACTGACCCTGTCACTGTCACTGTTGCAATGCTCCAATAAAGGGTCAGTATGTACTTGTCCCACTGCCCCTGAGCTGCTGAAACATTCAGCTCTGCACAAGGGCACAGTAGGAAGAAAGATACATATATAAACTTGACAGTATAGTTAGGACAACTGTGTTGGTCAGGAGTATAATAGTCCTGTTGAAGGTTGCAGTTGCATTGTATACCTGGATTGAACTGGTGGTAGTTGGCCCATGTTCCTGGACTACACAATCCCCATGGCTCTTTGCTCAGGTTGGGGCATGCCATGGCATACCAGATGCATGTCTGCAGGTGGATCGACATGACCGCGATGAGCCCAAATCGGAGGGCGCGCAGTAGAGGAGTGTTGACACCAAGTCCTGCTTCTCTCTGATCTATAATTTATACAATAAGAGAAAGAGAAGTGACTCAATGTACGCGCATACACAAATAGACATACACACACACACCAGGATATACCTTGTTGTGCAGGAGAACACATGCTGTAGCTGCATGTGCGCTATGTTAAGCATGTCAAAGACAATTGCACTGTGCAGTATACACCACAGGAGATAGTGTTATATAATGCACCATGCATGAGTCATTACATATTAAAGGCAGAGGGTGCAACTCACTGAAGAACAAGAACAATCTATAGCATCTCAGCACTCTGTTTAGTCGGAGAAGAGCAGCAACCGTAAACGCAGCGTTGCTCACTGTCAGGGCTAAGAGCTCCAGAGGCAGAAGAGACAAAACGTCGATTGTGAAAGTGCTCTTTAAGAGTCGCAAGGCGTTCTTCCTGACCGACCGCACTACCACACCGCGGTCCTTGTAGCCGACAAAGAACCTAGAGAATACGCCTAGGAAATATAGCGCATCACAGAGGTAGAACAACGCTAGGGGCCACGTTAGGGAGGAGTGGAATGCCGCCTGATAGCAGACGGACATGAAGCTACACACCACCACCGTCAGCAGCACCAGGTCCAGAACCAGGACCAAACGGGAGTTGGGCGAAAGCGGCAGTGACTGTCGTAGCCGCTCCATTTCGCTAGTTTCCTTTCGCACTGAGGACGAAGGAGATCATCACTATTCGGTTATGCAGCAGCACAGCTCTCTGTCAACGAACAAGCAGCTGCCGCTCGACACGACCGCTTTCGTCCAATGAAATCGCAAGTAGGCCCGCCGAATGCACACAAGATTGCAGCAGGCACTCCTGCTTCAATGACACTTTATTAAAAGGGCATACGCAACAAACATCCATGTTGTGCTACTTGAGAGAGTAACAAAAGAGTAGTTTGTTACTTCTTCTTAGTCTTCGTTTTCCCAATGGAGGCTTCAAGTGATGAGATCTTCTCACTCACACGGTGGTCGTACTCTTCCATTTCATGGGAGACAGAAGCCCTAAGACTCTGTAACTGGCTAGAAAGGTGGGACTCAATCAGCTTCTGCAAACCAGTCTCTTTTGGGCTCACAGACAGCTGTTCTTCAGCAAGCACCTCCTCTGTTTCAGCATCCCCTTCTCCATCCTCCTTTAACTGCTGAACACTGTCCTCTTCTTGAAAAGAGCCCTCGTGTTCTGTGGCTGAGGCTGGCTCAGGAGGCGGAGTATTGGGCACATCTGGGTACTTGAATCGTATGTTCAGACGCTGCTTCTTTGTGAAGGCATACTTGTACATTCGAAAGTGTTTAAAGTACGTTGAAAGGAAGTAGTCTGAGATATCCTTCACCTGGTCCACATCAAACATGTGGACACTGAAGGGAGGGTGATTGACTGAGTGGGTAATAAGAAGTTGCTTGAACAGTATAAACGTATCATCCATGTTGTCATAAGGAGTTGCCATACAGGCATTGTGTAAAATTTTCTGGATGGAGAAAAGGACAGAAAGCTGAGGGGCGGTAAACCCTTTCTTCTTTACAAACTGAACGAGGTAGCGATACATATCTGCGACAATCCACTCGAGCTTATTCCCATTAGAGGAGCCAGCTTCTCCCTGAACCAGCTTTACTACTTCCTGCGACAATTTTTGCGCGTTGCAGCATTGCAGGAGAGTCTCAGCTTGGGCCAGAGAGATATCTCTCCACAACAAAACTCCACATGGATTCCGCTTCACGTTTTCTCCCATTTTGTTGGTTACCAAGGAGTCGGAAGGGACTTTCCCTCATGTCGCTGAAAACATAGACAAAGGAGGGAACGTTCCCTCGTTTGTCTATGCTGAAATTCGGTCATGTCGCTCCTCGGTGCTGTGCCCACAGTCTAGCAAGCCAGACTAGCCAATCCCTGTATCAGTCTGGTGCACTACCAAATGACTGGGACAGGTGGTGTCTGATGTGTGCCATAATTGGGGCGCCTGAGCGAGCCCCACTCTGGCGTGGAGTGTAGGCGGAAGTCTGTTTTATTATTATTATTATGTATAGATGGTACGTCCGTTTTGGCCTCCGGGGCCGATTTCGTCTAGGTCATAGCCCCAAGCATAAGACGTCTATGCCCCAAGCCGTGTCTCTTCGCCGGTGTAGAAGAACACGGCTGCATGCCGTTCGCTTGCCAGCCGCGCACACTCCGAAACAAAGATGTCTTACCAACAGTGCAGACTTCGAAACAAAGATGCCTTAGCAACCGCACACACCCCGTTGGAACGTCGCTCGCACTCACGACGCTATGTCAAGGACGCTCTCCCTTACCTTTGTTGTTGTAGCTATGGGAAAGCAGCGGGTTTCACTGGAAGGACAGCGCGCTCCAGCTATAGTTCTAGCCAGGGACCAGATTTCTTCAACGACCAAAGTTGGCTGCAGCGAGTTCCCTTCGAGCAGGCTGCTCTAAGTGCATTCATGCTGATGCAATGTCGTTGGCAGTATATTTGTGGGCAGTTGTCCGTCTGCCCCACTCCATAATATCACTTTGCATGTTGCCATGGTGTCTAGCACATTATGCTGAGGAAGACAGTCAGAGAGTCACCATCTTGCCCACCATTTTACATTGAAGTTTATAAAGCTTGCATTCGCCTAGTGATACGTATAGGGAAGTGCAGGCGGAAGTCTTATTTATAGGGACTTTCCCTTCGTGAAAAAGATGGACGCTCCCCTCGTGTTCGGATCTCGGAAACGCCAGCACTCTGGCGAAACTGCGGCGAGTCCGAACTCTATCACCCTCCGCAGCGAATCCACCCCCGTGCTGTCCTCCCTGCTTACTGACACAGATTCGTACGATGTTAACATTACTGAATTCGGGGCAGCTGTGGACACCGGCGTTGGTGCCCATAAGCTGGTGCTTTCCGCAGTGTCTCCAGTATTCAAGGCCATGTTTACCGGTCAGATGAAAGAAGCTACTGCAAGGGATATCCCTGTGGCATTCAGTCGAGCTGTCATCCAGTGTCTGGTGGAGTTTGTCTATATGGGCGTAGTTTCTGTAGACCCAGACACTGTGGTCCCTTTGTATGCTGCTGCCGATCATTATGCAATTGAAGGTTTGATTCGCGTTTGCAAGGAGTGCCTTGAGAAGGAGATGTCAATTGCCAACTGCTTTCAGTGGTACATTGATTCACTGAATTGGGGTCAACTGACGGAGGAGCTTGCTGCCAGGTGCTTAACGTTCATTGCTAAACATTTCAGAGAAGCGCTAAACCATGCTGATTTTGCTTTACTCCCATATGAGGCAGTGCTAGACCTTCTGCAGAGGAGTGACCTTGTTGTTAGTGAGATTGCGATCTTTGAAAGAATCTCCCAGTGGATTGAAAGCAGTCCAGATGCCCAAAGTAATCAGGCCAAGACTCTGATGGAAAATATTCGCTATCCACTCATCAGTCCTGTAGACCTGGTAAGCAAAGTTGGGCCTAGTCCACACAAGAATCTGCCCAACTATATTCGTGCTCTGGAGTTTCACCAGCTTCCAACATTGGATGCTGTCACTGCTCCTCAGTTTCTTCCAAGAGGGAAACTCCCACTTATGCTTGCCCTAACACCGTTGAACATGACTTTCAACCCCATACCTTTGCAGATAGTTCTGCCCCCACCATCTCCTACCTACTGTTTTGAACCAAACAAACCTATGTTGGTTCTAGTTGCAGAGAAGGACTGCAGATTTTCTATCCGAGGTCAAGGCACTCTACTCTTTGCAACTCAGACCATCAGCATGATTACACTCTGAAGTTTAGCAACCTCCCAACTGTGGGCAAAGCACCAGAGGAGCTTGAAGTCGTAAATCTACCTGTTCTTCCACCACGGGGTCCTTTTGGTATATTCGTTATATACTCATATGCAATCACTGGCCAGGAATCCTCATGTGTGTTGTCTAGAGGAAAGACCCAAGTTTGCACAATTGGACATCCGTTTCCCATCATGGTAACCTTCCAAGTTTCTTGTAACTGCATGTGTCTCAAAGTAGACCTATCTTTAATGACAATGACTAACCTGTGTAGCATTGACTTTAAGTGCTAGTTGATACCACAATTGAAATAGGCTGGATAAAATTACCGTTCATGATTTTTACAGTAATGATTAGTCCCACAAGGTGTTTCACTTCTGACTCAATCTGTGGTACTGTGTTTTGCAAGATGATTGTCATGAATTGTCACTTAACCTTCGACTTACATTTGAACTTTGACCTATGTGTTCAGGTATATTCCATGACATAAAAGAGGCCAAAGTTCAGAAGAGAGCCGTGAGATGAATGACATTCATGACAATCATTTGCAAACTGCTGTATATAACATTATTGCTCCACAGTGTGATATCCCACGTTTACCATTTTAGCTAATGGGATTAGTTAGTCCCATGCATGTAAACCCAACATGATTTAATTTAATACCCATGCAGTACTAATGCATGTGTGTACAGCACATGATGTACTGAGATATTGGTAACATGATAGTGCATTGACTTCTTCAACAGCTTCTCAGAGTTGTCCCCATATGTACACCAAATCTGTTACGCATTCATTTACAATTGCTGGCCAGGTGCTCATGTGTCTTATCTATAATAGACACTGAAGACGTTAGGTTGATGAGTCTTGGCATTATGCATTTACCATACATGAAAATGGACGTTTCTCCTCTAAACAATTAGAAGCAGAAAGCTAAAGCCAACTATAACTGGCGAATAATCATTTGACCATTTTGCTGAATACATAATTGTAATGCTGCAATTTCAATGACACGAGAATACAAATAGTGTCCATCAGTATACACTATACAGCAATGGTAGTTTGTTAGGACCAAAACTACACAAGTCCTAGAATGTGATTTCACGTAAATGGTTATGTATAATTATAGCTAGCTTGCTGTGTTATGGCTTCAGCTGAAGAAGGATCAGCATTCACAGGTTGGCTTAGTTGTTCCATGTGAGACGGCTTGGTCTGGTTTTCATCTCAGTACGCTGAAGTGAATACGAGATACCCCTCCAAGTTTCCCATGTTATTCCCTTGCCAGTACCCGGAGAGGATCCGTAGTAGTACACTCCATTCAGGTGTGAGTGCTGACAGTTGTTGAACCACCATGCACCTTGATCAGTAATGGCACAGCTCCCACTACTACCATCACAATCATAGTCAGCAGTGGAGAACCCTCGCCCACTATGATATGTCAGTGAATTGCCTGCGGTGCCACTGTAGTCAGACACAGATAAGGTGTACGAAGATGGACCAGTCACATAAAACTTGTTGAAATGCTCAAATCGGGTGTTATTGTCAAAATCCATTAGATCAACTCTTAGCTCTGGTTCAAAGTCCATCCACTTGGTGAGGCGATGGATCTTCTCCAAGCCCAGCCAGTGTTCACCTGTGAGGTGGCCAAATCCTCGAATGTACTCCACTCGATTGCGCTGGAAGTTGACAGAGCCATCTTGCCGTCTTTGGAACACAGTCCAGCCCCCTCCATCTGTAACCTGGTCGCAGTACACATCAAATGGTTTGCCAGTATCAGGAAGGATCCGGTACACTCCAGACACATTGTATCCCCTGTTCAGGGCATCTAAACAATTACTGGGGTAGTAGCTGGAGTGCCCTGCATGAAGGAGAGAGTGGTTAGTTAATAATTATTGGTTCAACTAATAATAAGTTGACTACATTATCAGAGCAGATATGTAGGACATGAGATTTGCTAATGCTCACTCCATTGCACATCTTACTTCTGACATCCCCCCCCCCCCCCCCCCTCTTCAGGCTTCCTCCTCTCAGTGTGTTCTCACTCCCTTCTTACACTAGCTCTCCCTGGCCTAGTCAGCTAGTCTCACCATTCCTGACTTCATTCTCCACCACTTGTAGTTTGCTGTAAAGTACTTGAATGGACTTCTGTATCTCTTTCACAGTCCCTTGCAGATCAGCATTGCTATTGTTCACCTCAGACACCCGTCGTCCCTTTACTGGGTTGGCTAGACCACCACCCACAAGCAGGAGCAGGACAGAAAAGATCCAGATCATGTTAGGTTCTCCTGTTAGTCTGGTTGTCGATGGAGCTGTCAGTTGCCTTTATGCTGCCTAAATGTGAGCATACTATGAATATCATTTGTCTATTGTATTCATCATGTTGAATTGGTGTGCTGTGGCACTGTGGATGGGATGTTTCCTGGAACTAGTATATACTACTGCTGTGTGCCATTTTTATAGACTAGCTAGGCACTTGCTTGTGTTATGTAGGCCAGCCCTGGTGGCTTGATGGTACCATTTTAAGCAAGATTATTAGAAACACTGCACATGCAGTGTAGTATACAGTACTGTGGTAATGTACACACTAAAGTAATACTCATAAGACTCACAGCCTACATGGTAGCTACATAGAAACAGGAGATATGTACTGTATTACGAAAGTGACTGTTGTGATGTTGCTTGCATGATTATCTGTATGCTGTTGTATCCTGTTCTGTTAAGTGTTTTTGTATGATTTGTTGCATGTGTTGGCATGATGGTCAAGTTTAGAACTTGCTGTAATGTACTTATATGGTGTGGATCACGTGCATTAGTGCAGTTCTGTAGTTTAAGCTTTTTCGAGATAGTAGGTTGTTTCGCTTGAGTGCTTTTGCTATTGAATTGGCTTGTTCATTGTTCAGTACCCTGATTGGGTTGACGTGAATCAACACCAGCGAACACGACAGTGACACTATATGAAGCATTCATTTGGGCTTTGTGGACAGACTCTGGTTGAAACAGTGAATGGTACTTATTGTTAAGGGCATAGCTATTCTTGTATAGCTAGGTGAGGCTATAGCCTATGCAGTACACACGAATAACACTAATATGCATTTAAAATTGCACCTGAGCCATCCAATTTCATGTAGGTTGGAGGAAGTTGAAACAGTGAGGCTGATGAATCCTGCTAAAGGTGGATCATGAGTCAATGGTGTCTGCAGCTGCAAGTCCTCTGGTATGTACCCTGCAGCTGTTGGCCTTCAGTGCAGTCATAATTAGGATCTTTGGGAATGTTAGCAGACAGTGGCATGTCTGCTTGTGCAGGGGGGGTGGGGGTGGGGGTGGGGGATGACTGGGAGGGCTGGGCTCAAATGTGCCATTTACACAGTTCTATTACAAGAACATACACACACACATCTTCCTTCCTTCTGTTTCACTAGCGAATTCAGTAAGGTGACCCCCAAATGGGGGAGCAAATCAAAAGAGTCAAGATCTTCTACTGGTCTGGGTTCTAGGATTGGACTGTGAATCCCCCAGGACTTTCGAACCGCTTCTTACAAGTTGGACACTGTGCAGCTCCATGTTGCTCATGAACTGGTTGGACAGCTAGTGTGCCAAAGACGAAGCTGTAGGTGTACGGTAGGGAGGTTACTGCTGAAGACAAAGCTCCCATTGCAGCAGGAGATGAACAGGTTGCCAGTGTGAATGTGTTCTCGTACTTAGGGTCAGTGATTTAATCATCAGGATGAGTGCAACCAGACATTGACAAGAGGATAGCTCAAACCTCATGAGCCTTTGGAGCACTCCGTCAACCAGTGTTCAACAACTAGAGATCTGAGGGTGGAGACCAACAGTAAGGTGTACCAAGCCTGCATCCTGTCCATCCTACTCTATGGAGCTGAATGTTGGACACCACTGAGAAAGGACCTGCAGAGGCTAGATTCCTTCCATCATGGATGCATTTGCAGTACCTTAGGCATCACAAACTAACAGCAGTGGGACAACCACATTGCATCTCAGAGCATCAGGTGACAATGGGGAGACGGGTTGACATGAATCAACACCAATGAACACAACAGTGACACTATATGAAGCATTCATTTGGGCTTTGTAGAAAGACTCTGGTTGAAACAGTGAATGGTACTTATTGTTAAGGGCATAGCTATTCTTGTATAGCTAGGTGAGGCTATAGCCTATGCAGTACACACGAATAACACTAATATGCATTTAAAATTGCACCTGAGCCATCCAATTTTTAGTAGGTAGGAGGAAGTTGAAACAGTGAGACTGGTGAATCCTGCTAAAAGTGGATCATGAGTCTGCAGGTGTCTGCAGCTGCAAGTCCTCTGGTATGTACCTGCAGCTGTTGGCCTTCAGTGCAGTCATAATTAGGATCTTTGGGAATGTAAGCAGACAGTGGTATGTCTGCTTGTGTGCAGGGTGGTGGAGGTGGGGGTGGGGGATGGCTGGGAGGGCTGGGCTCAAGTGTGCCATTTACACAGTTCTATTACAAGAACATACACACACACACCTTCCTTCCTTCTGTTTCACTAGCGAATTCAGTAAGGTGACCCCCAAATGGGGGAGCAAATCAAAAGAGTCAAGATCTTCTACTGGTCTGGGTTGCAGGAGTGAACTGTGAATCCCCCAGGACTTTCGAACCGCTTGTTACAGGTTGGACACTGTGCAGCTCCATGTTGCTCATGAACTGGTTGGACAGCTAGTGTGCCAAAGACGAAGCTGTTGGTGTGTGTAGGGAGGCTACTGCTGAAGACAAAGCTCCCATTGCAGCAGGAGATGAACAGGTTGTGAGTGTGAATGTGTTCTCGTACTTAGGGTCAGTGATTTAATCATCAGGAAGAGTGCAACCAGACATTGACAAGAGGATAGCTCAAACCTCATGAGCCTTTGGAGCACTCCGTCAACCAGTGTTCAACAACTAGAGATCTGAGGGTGGAGACCAAATGTAAGGTGTACCAAGCCTGCAGAGAAAATGACATGAAGAAGCACAAGTGTGTGGCTGAAAGATGCAAACCAGATGTAAATACACACACCCGCGAGCCTAGCAAGGTGTACTGGCTGAGGCCTTACAATACTGAAAATGGCGAAATCTGCTAACTTGCTTTAAGGCCAGACTGAGGTGGCCATCATAAAACAGAAAATAATATTCAGTGATGGCTTCAGCTGCAAGCTTCCCATTTTACTATGCAGTGCTGGCATATTAGGGTAAGCCATACTTTGGGTCCAGTATTTGAGGAATGTGCTTGTGTGTGTGTGTGTGTGTGTGTGTGTGTGTGTGTGTGTGTGTGTGTGTGTGTGTGTGTGTGTGTGTGTGTGTGTGTGTGTGTGTGTGCGTGTGTGTAGAGGGAAGCCTAGGGAGTGATCTAAACTTTGCTTATGCCAGATGTGCACCAAGGAGGAGCATGATTATATACACAATACTGGCTGATGTCAAATAGCTAGACCACTGATTTAACAATGTGTGTACACGTCTGCTTTCAAAATGAAGGTGGGCAGCTAAGTGCAATGAATCTCTCATATGTGCATGCATTCACATTGTCTTATTGCAATAGATTATAGTTGGACAAACCTTCAAGCTAGATAATTTAGCCATGCAGATCCAGCTCATCCCTTAGAAACAGTTGAGCTGATACTCTACATCCTGATCCTGCTGATAAACTCCTATGAATATATGTGTACAGGCTAGCAATATAATTAACATGAATAATCCAACTTCATGCAAAGTGATCATGAGATAGGTGTTTCTTTAACCCACAGATTGCTCACGTTTGTTACATTGACAGATCAACTTTGGCCATTGTTCACTTAGAATTGTGTGTGTTCACATTGAGAAACCCTAACCCTTACAATAAGTATATCCCAAATGGTTAATTTTGTTGCCAAGCTATTGCATGCTCTACTTGGGTCCTTTGGAAAGCACTGAAAGGAAGCACTAGAATTGTGCAAGGCTTATTGTCAGGTGCAGGTGTTTCAAGGCATTGCCGATGGCTACAGCAAATTTATCTTCTTCGATTTCATTCACACCTGGTTGATTTGCGTGCTTCAAACATCATTGCTAAGCACAAGAACTATCCTTTCACGAAGTATTTGCAAACATGAGAAAAGCTGCATGGTTAAAGACACAAGCGTCAAATGAATGGACTGCTGATTTCTCATATCTTTTCTGTATGTAAGGGGTTGCATGTGCACCACTGGATGTGACATCATGCTTAATGAAATTCTCAATCCCCTGTGTGCAAATGGTCTATTTGGAAGATCGAACTGATGCTGATACAGAGCAAGAAACGTACTTCTTTGATAACTGGGAGGAATGGATCCAATCATGAGCAAACACTAACTCTTCCAACTAGCTACGTCTGTATTCTCTTCTATTCACCCTACATGTGCAAGTCCTCCCAAACCGTGGAACGTGCACACTCGACATTGTGTGCTATGAGGGGGGGAATATCTACAAAGTACTCAACAGTGCATGGCTGGTGAGTGGACAGCTACTTGCAGGAGCTTCCCTTCTAAAGTGTTGTGCTTTGTTGAGATAACCACCATGACCGTGATGTTTTCTCTGTTTGCCATAGGATGGCGAGATAGCATAGGCTGGATGAGGACAATCATGTTCTCCTTGAGACTGTTGTGGTAGAGAAGTGTGGACACTGCAGCCCTATAATCTTACACTCGGAATCAAACCAAGTGATGCTATGTATACACTGTTTGCACCCAGCGTCACAAGCTAAGCGATGTTAGGTATCTATGTATTGTTGTAAGACTCACTGTATGCATTTGTATTAATAATTTTGGGTCCTAATTTGGCCAGCTGGCCATATTATGCGTTGTTACGTTGCAAGCACATGACATGCTCTGATGCTGTGGGTTGCACAATATCGCTGAGCCACTGAGAAATGAAACCGTGCAGACATAGTACACACATTCTGGCCATGAGTGCAGTGTGACATGTTTGTGAGCATGGCTATCACTATAATGCATGAGACTGTCTGACAGCTCTATATATCCGAAGGCCATGGCTGTAAGGGTTGCCGAATCTGCAATAATTAAAGCAACAAAAAAGAGATAAGCTCTATGCATTAAATAGAGCTGGTATACTCCACACCTTTCAAATGACAAAATTGAGGCCAAAGTTCAGAGGTAAGCCATGAGGTGAATGGCATTGACAACAATCATTTTGCAAACTGCTGTATATAACTTATCATCCCCAGTGCATAGTGTGATATCCCACGTTTACCATTTTAGCTAATGGAATACACACCCATGCATGTACACCCAACATGATTTATATGTGTACAACACATGATGTACTGAGATATTGGTAACATGATATAGTGATATGCATGTTAGCTAGGTGGCTAGCTAAACCCAAGTTACATAGCTAGTTAGCTAGCTAACTAGTCTCATACCCTACCCTGTTCACAAGCTACCTATGACTCACTAGCTATGAAGTTGTCCCAACGCACATGTGCTGATCTCAGCACAGAACCCAGGGGAGAGAGCAATATACTATCCACTAAGTCCCGCTTGCAATTGCGTTCTGCATTCGTTTCGAAGCGTTGGGAAAGAATTCGAGGTGACTTTCCCTTACTGCGAAAATGGCACGGATGGCAATGGCATCTCGGAGGAATCGCCAACAACCTGACGAGACTGTGGCAGGTGCCAACTCTATCACTCTCCGCAGTGAATCTAGTCCGGTGCTATCCTCCCTTTTGCCGACTCAGATTCCCATGACGTTAACATTTTGGGGGCAGACAGTGAAGCTGGCGTTGGTGCTCATAAGCTGGTGCTTTCCGCAGTGTCTCCAGTATTCAAGGCCATGTTTACTGGTCAGATGAAAGAAGCTACTGCAAGGGATATCCCTGTGGCATTCAGTCGAGCTGTCATCCAGTGTCTAGTGGAGTTTGTCTATTTGGGCAAGGTTACTGTAGACCCAGACACTGTGGTCCCTTTGTATGCTGCTGCCGATCATTATGCAATTGAAGGTCTGATTCACATTTGTAGGGAGTGCCTTGAGCAGAAGTTGTCAATCAATAACTGCTTTCAGTGGTACATTGATTCACTGAATTGGGGTCAACTGACTGAGGAGCTCGCTGCCAGCTGCCTAGCATTCATTGCCAGTCACGTTTCAGAAGCGCTGAGCAGTGCTGATTTCGCTCTTCTCCCATATGAGGCAGTGCTAGACCTTCTGCAGAGGAGTGACCTTGTTGTTAGTGAGATTGCGATCTTTGAAGGAATCTCTTTGTGGATTGATGGCAATGCAGCTGCCCAAAGTAATCAGGCCAAGACTCTGATGGAGAATATTCGCTATCCACTCATCAGTCCTGTAGATCTGGTGAGCAAAGTTGGGTCCAATCCGCACAAGAATTTGCCCAACTATATTTGCGCTTTGGAGTTTCACCACCTTCCAACTCTGAATGATATCACTGCTCCTCAATTCCTCCCAAGAGAGGATTTCCCACTGTTATTGACCCTAACACCACTGGAGGTATCATTCAACCCCAAACCTTCACAGGTAGTTCTGCCTCCACAGCCTCTTTCCTATCGTCTCAGAACAAATGAACCAGTGGCTGTTTTAGTTGCAAAGAAGGACTGCAGGTTTTCTATCGAAGGTCAAGGCTCTCTTTGCTGGTCAGGCCATCAGCATAATTACACACTGAAGTTTAGAAACCTTCCAACTGTGGGCACAACACCAGGAGAGCCCAAAGTCATAGAAATATCTGCAGGTTCTTGGGGTCGTCCCTATAAGTATGCCAAATCCGTCACTGTAACACATTCATTTGCAATCACTGGCAAAGAATCCTCATGTGTATTGTCTATAACAAACACCGAAGACTGTACAATTGGCCATCTGTTTCCCATTGTGGTGACATTTCAAGTTTCCTGTGGATGTATGGGCTTCAGATTGACCTATCATGATCATATAACTGATGACTGATAATAACCACACATTTTATGGTATGGACTCCTAGGTACATGAACCCCTTCAGATTTCTTCTATGTTCATAATGTCTATACTTTATAATTCCTGGTAGTATTTTTGTATACTGTATACTGCAACGCATACATGGTGCTATTCATTGATATTTCAAATGACAGCATGCATTGCCAAGCACTTAAGTATTGTTTTGGCAACATGAACTACTTTGATCCAAAACTTTGTGGCAACATCATGGGCATGCATGTATGCAGTGGCAAAGAAATGTGATTGGGTTAAATTAGAAGGTTAATTGGCTGCTTGTTGGTAAAGCTGGTCAGGCCTACAGCCACCATAATCTGGATCAAGATTTATAGGGACTATAAGAATCAGTTTATAAACAGCTGGACTTTTGGTCCAAACCTGTACAATGTACATGTAAAGAAATTCTATCTACATTTATCATAATTTATTAACTAATTTTCATGAAAGAGGTAACTCTTTAGCCAAGGCTGGTATGATCAAATGTAGTGGAATGGGTTATTCAGGTAGCAGTTTTAATTAACACAGCCAACTATTATAAGGAAGGGTAGGTTGGTAGCCTTGGCATTATGCATTCACCAGGTGTGTGAATTAATATGCATAGTATTCTAAACAATTAGAACCATATTGATTGGAAATTTCAAGTGCTGAGTATTATATTACCCACTACTTCATTATTCTGCAATTTCAATGATGCGAGAATACAGATAGTGTCAATCAGTATATATACACTATACAGCAATGGTAGTTTGTTAGAACCAAAACTACACAAGTCCTAGAATTTCATGTAAATGGTTATGTATATAGTTTGCCTTATTAGGGCTGCAGATGAAGAAGGATCAGCATTCACAGGCTGGCTTAGTTGTTCCATGTGAGATGGCTTGGTCCAGTTTTCATCTCAGTACGCTGAAGTGAATAAGAGCTCTCCTTCCAAGTGTTCCATGTTATTCCCTTGATGTCTGTACCTGGTGAGGCACCGTGATAGTGCACTCCATTCAGGTGTGAGTGCTGACAGTCGTTGAACCACCATGCGCCTTGCCTAGACATGGAACAACTCCCACTACTGCCATCGCAATCATAGTCAGCAGTAGAGAACACTTGGCCACTGGGATATGTCAGTGAATTGCCTGCAGTGCCACTGTAGTCAGACACAGGTACGGTGTACAAAGATGGACAATTCGCATAAAACTTGTTGAAAATTTTAATGCTCAAATCAGGTGTTAGTGTCAAAGGCCATTAGATCAACACTTAGCTCTGGTTCAAAGTCTACCCACTTGGTGAGGCGATGGATCTTGTCCAAGCCCAGCCAGTGTTCACCATTAATGTCACCAAATCCTCGAATGTACTCCACTCGATTGCAGCACTTGAAATTGACAGAGCTGTCCTGTCACCTTTGGAACATGGTCCAGCCACCTCCATCTGTGACCTGGTCACAGTACATATTAAATGGTTTGCCAGTGTCAGGAAAGATGTGGTACACACCAGACACGTTGAAGCCCCTATGTGCCAAGATTACAGACTAGGCACTTGCTTGTGTTATATATAGGCTAATCCTGGATGACTTGCAATAGTAACACTGTACATATAGTGTAGTATACAGCACTGTGGTGACGTACACTGAAGTAAAATACTCAGTCAGTATGACAAATGTATAATTGCCCTTCACAGCCTGCATGGCATCTATAGAAAACAGGAGATATAGTATAATTACATGGAAATGAGAATAAATAATTTAAACATCAGGTATAATCTGGGCTATGTGAAAGGACTTTGCATGGTTGCAACAGTGGATGGCACTGGCTGAAAGCTCAGGCCATAATTAAATAAGTTATACAATCTTGAAACTTGCTAACATGCTTTGAGATCAGACTGAGGTGACCATCACAAAAGCAGAATATACTGGTAATATCCAATGGTGGCTTCGGCTGAAGGCTTCCCATGTTTATTGTGCCGTGTTGTACATGCAGGCTGGCTAGCAGGATAATTCACATGGATGATCCAAATTCATGCAAAGGTGATTGTGTGCGTGGTGTTTCAATTGCCCACAGATTGTTCACTACTGTTATATTCCAAATGGTTATGGTTGCTATTAGGTAGAACATGTCACACACTTGTGCCCCAGCACTTTGCAGACCTTGTACAAGATGAATCTAAGCAGCTAGTTGTATACAGTATATATGCAGTTGGGGCATCCCGCATGTATGAACAAGAATAGGAGTCCATGTACAGCACTGGCTAGGTGGTTTGCCTCTGGGTATTGTATTTCAGCTGGATGCATTGAAGCACGACACTACCTTACACTCAAGGTCTTTGTACACACCCTTCCCCTTAGCTTGAAGCAATCTTCCATCTCATGCATGTACTTGCACTCTCAAACTACACCCACCCTGACACAGCTGAATAGATATATCTGTATGGCCTCAAAATTGCTGAATTCATTATCACTCTACACCACTTACATAGTTTGCTGTAGAGTACCTGAATGCACTTCTGCTGTTCTTTCATTATCTCCTACTGCATGATCAGCAGTTATTGTCCAAAAGTCACCCCTGTATTGAGTTGGCCAGACTACCAATCAAAAGTACTGAATGAATTCGAATCCTAATTGTGTTACGTTTCTATATAGTATGCTTCTCAGTATGGTTTAAAGAATTACGAATGAGGCTATTCAGCTATAGGCAAGCTATGAATATTATTGACAATAATATTATTGTTAATAATATTAATCTGGGCGCGGCAGTACTGAGACAGCTGTGTGTGCGGTGTTCCTTGGCACTGTAACGAAAGAGAGTGGCATACGTATAGAATAATCCGCGCGGTGCCAGAATGAATGCTTCTATAGCGAGAGCGCAATTAATTAATGTGGTGGGCGGGGTATTTCCCTGTTGCTAGTCATGTGACTGGGATCTGACTGGAAACGCAGGAATGGCACTCACTTTCTTCGCTCTCTTTGGCCTCTTGTACTTCGCTGGAGCGGCTGCGCCTCCCTACTACGTAGGAGTAGGGAGATATGACGTTACGGGACCGGCAGCAGATGTTAACATGGTACTTTTACCGACTCTTCACGCACACTATTGTGGCAACATAGTCGTAGACGTGCATGCATGTATGTGTGTGCGTCCTTATATTGGCCCAATGCCTCTGTTGTGTGTGCAGATGGGCTACGCGGTGCCAGAGCAGACAACTCGTGGGATCCACTTCCGTCAATACAGTCGAGCCTTCATCTTTGCTGATGCCGACAAGAAGAACAGAACGGTGTTTGTCAACATGGACATCTGTATGGGCACACAGGCCATCAAGATGCAGGTACAGTGCCAAGTCACACGTGGCCAGTGAGCCACTCTGCTACTTGTCTGCCGCTGTTTACAGGCACATGTGGATGCAGGTCTATGAGGCTGAGGCAACATGCAATCAGTTTATTGATGTTTCTGCTATATGTATATGTACCTGCTCACAATCAGTTCACCTTTATCAAACAATCTAGCAGCAAGACTCTTTCACTTTGTCTTATGTGCCGTGTGTCAGATGGTTTCTTGATGCATTTATGGCATAGCTCACTTCCCTAACTTGTTGTACAGGTTGTCAAGAAGTTACAGACCATGTATGGTTCCCTGTACACTGATGACAATGTGCTATTGAGTGGGATCCACACTCACTCAGGACCTGGTGGCTACTTCCAGTATGTGTTGTTTGAGATTACTTCTCTCGGCTTTGTGAAGGAGAATCTAGATGTGGTGGTGAACGGCATTGTCAAGAGCATCTCTCTCGGTGAGGCGACACGCTGCAGCACACTCGGTGGTATACACGTGTACTCACGCACACACACACTCATAGTACACATGTGGAGCAGATCATTCACTACTACTGGAAAAGAGTACTTGTTGGGAGACACTAATCATGTGAGCCACACTGTGGTAGATTCAGTCTGGTCATATGAGCTAGCTTAAGTGGCACAGAATAGTGAAGTAAGTGCATAATACAATGCAATTATGTGATGAGGTCATAATTAGACTTATTAGTCATTCATTGTGTGCCAAAGGGTATTTGTGGTTTTGAAACCCCAAGGAGGACATACACATTACACACAGCATGTACATCCTTAATTACCCCCCCCCCCCCCCCCCCCATCCCCCACAAACACAAAATGAGCTGTGACTCAGTGGTTGCTTGTGCATTGTTATATATGTGAATGATGGACCCCTTACAAAGCGACATAGTTGAGTGCAGTTGTGGTAGTGAACTTCTTGTCGTGGCCTGAACCTGGGGATTGAATCCACCTCAAGGATGTATTGGGGGGCGTCCTTCAGTAGGTCATTGGGTTGACGAAGCTGATTGACTTGGGATGTGCAGTAGTCTAGCTTGCTAGGCCATCCCTACTCAACACACACACACACAGTGCTAATGAAGGGGAGGGACATCCATCTAGCCTTCCTATCTAGCCATAGTGTGAATGGGGGAATGCTGCATGGTGTATATCTGTGAGTTGTGTGCTTATGATATGGGTAGTTCAGGGAGTTGTAGTCATCCAGTATGTAGTGCTGCGAGGTATGCATTTATGTCTACTTCAGTAGCTCTTCTTTTGACAGCTCTCTGAGTACCCCCAGATTACCAATTACGTAACAGCAAGTAAGCATGCTCATGGCAGTGTTGTTGAAACTGCTTTATCTTTCCATCCCTCCCTCTCCCTCTGCATTCTCCCTCCCCCCACTTCCCCTCTCCCTCCCTCTCCCCCCTGCATTCCTTCTCCCCCCACTTCCCCTCTCTTCTCCTCTCCCTCTGCATTCCCCCTCACCCCACTTTCCCTCTCCCCTCCTCTCCCTGTTGCAGCTCATGACAACCTCCAACCTGGCTACCTGCACATTGCTTCTGGTGACCTGTATCACTCCAACATCAACCGCAGCCCTACTGCCTACCTGATGAACCCACCAGATGAGAGGGCACGCTACAAGAACAACACTGACACAGAGATGGTGGTACTCAAGATCACGGACCAGAATGGCAAGGACCTTGGCATGATCAGGTGAAGTGGATGCAGCTACACTGCTTGTGCTTGTGTGTGTGTGTGTGTGTGTGTGTGTGTGTGTGTGTGTGTGTGTGTGTGTGTGTGTGTGTGTGTGTGTGTGTGTGTGTGTGTGTGTGTGTGTGTGTGCGTGCGTGCTTGTGTGTGTGTGTGTGTGTGCGTGCTTGTGTGTGTGTGTGTGTGTGTGTGTGTGTGTGTGTGTGTGTGTGTGTGACTGGGTCCCAGTGTTTGGCAGAAGTTGTGTCAGTATGTCAGAAGGATGACAGATCTGCAGCCAACGGTTCTGGCATTTGGAAGGTTGAAAACTTGGTTTTTGCTTGGTTACAACTCGAGTCATACTTGTAAACCACAAACCACTGGGAAAGTAAGGAACTTGAGTAATTCTCTGTTAGGTGGTAGTGCACTTTCCAGTGTTAGCACTGGTGGTTCAACTTATGCTAGTCACCTAGACATTACCAAGTGTAGGTGGGGAATTCTATGGCCAGGAGCCCAGGATGGATACTCTGATGCCGTCACTCAAGGCCGCACCCCACCTCTCGCATCTCTTGCAAGCCCATAGATGAGTACCCTTACTGCACCGAGGAGGCCATGTGAGTGGGGTGATAAGACTGGTGCCTCCGCAGCCAATGGTGCCACCAGTCATGTTGCCACCTGCTGGCTTACCCCATTAATGGGGTCCACGTAGCCTAGTCTTGGCTGTAGTTTTACAAGTTACAAGTGTGTGACTGTAAATGGCAGTGGTGTTGGCTTGCTCACCACCATTACCATGTAACGTATGTCTGCCTGCCTCTGTGAGATGAACACTGCTAGTTCACCTGGGGTGCCACTAGAGGTGAATGCTGGTGTGTTCAGCTACGTATGACTGTCTCAGTGTTCTCCCCTAAATATAATATAAGAAGGGTACTCTTGACCAACAGTCATGTGAGGAGTGGTTAGTAGATGGTTGGGTGTGGGAGAGGGTGTCACTTTTGTGTGCAAAGTGCATTAGCTGAATACAGGGAGAGCCTCGTGACACAGTGTGTATGCATGCAAATGCTACTGCCCACACCACATGACTAGTGGCACTGTGCCTTTCAAGGAGGGTACGGTGCCGTGTTTACAGCCTCAAGGAGGGTTCTTAAGAGAGCAAGAAGGATTTTGTACCCTTCAAAAACAGCCTGGTGAGATCTAGGCCCATGAGACTAACTGTCCGGTGCTTCTTCAATGGATTCCAACCACATCCAGTTGTGCCACACCTCTAATTCTTTGGCTTAATCAATGCCCACTCCATTCTTTAGCATATCCAATACCATATCTCCAGAAGAGCTTCACCTTGTGTGCGCCATGCCCACCAATTTAATCCAGTTCAATGTAGGGGTAGGAGATTCCAACCCCCAATAGAGTTTAACCCAGATTTTTACCCATACATGTACACTGGACATGTGTGTATGTGAAAGGTGTAAACTGGGTTAAATCCAGATTTGACCCAGGTTTTGCAAGGGGCAGTATCGAAAGGGTTTTATGGTATGGTCACCTGGATTCACCATTAAGTCCACACATTGACAATTATATGTGTCCCATTGTATCCTGTTTGTCATCTTGATGTGTTGTCTCATCTTGTGGCCCTCCCTCCCTGCATGCAGCTGGTTCGCTGTTCACTGCACCAGCATGAACAACACCAACCACCTCATCAGTGGGGACAACAAGGGACTGGCCTCAATGACAATGGAGATGCAGATGAATGCCGGCTTTCTACCTGGACAGGTACAGTGTGTGTGTGCCCGTGTGTGTGTGTGTGTGTGTGTGTGTGTGTGTGTGTGTGTGTGTGTGTGTGTGTGTGCACGCGTGTGTGTGTTTTGTTGTGTTGTGTCACGTGCCACTATTGTATGGTGAACAGTGTGCTTTGTGCCTGTATCATATGGTGAACAGTGTGCTTTGTGCCTGTATCATATGGTGAACAGTGTGCTTTGTGCCTGTATCGTATGGTGAGCAGTGTGCTTTGTGCCTGTATCGTATGGTGAGCAGTGTGCTTTGTACCTCTATTATGCTCAGGGACCCTTTGTAGCTGCCTTTGCTCAGAGCAATGAAGGTGATGTGTCTCCCAACACCAAAGGCCCGCACTGCCTTGACTCTGGTATACCTTGTGACATCCTGCACAGCACTTGCCATGGCAAGGTGATGGGCAGGGTGGGGCCAGGAGGGTGGGTGGGGCTATGTACGATTGTGGGCGGGGCTATGTACGATTGTGGGTGAGGCCAAAGGTGTTGGTGGGACCATGGGTGTGAGTGGGGCAAGGAACATGGTTGATTGGAGCGAGAGCAGAAGTAGATTTGTTGGTACAAGTGAACAATGAGAATTGTAAGACTTACTGTGCATGGGTAGAGTGGAGTTGTAGTTTTACAAGGTTCTGTGTGCACCCCACAAAGGAGAAAGGCTAGAACATGTGTGTACCCCAAGAGGCTGTGGTGCAGGCAGATGAGATGCTCCACCCGTGTTTGTGCACTTGGGTAAGGCTACAAACGGTGGCCATGCTTGATGTACATCTCCTCCATCCTTCTGTATAGAATGAGCTCTGTGTTGCATTTGGTCCTGGCAAGGACATGTTTCAAAGTACAAAGATCATTGCAGACAACCAGTTCAACTTTGGATATGTGAGTTTGATTGACCACTGCTGACATCAGTGAAGTGCCTACACAGTTCTGTGCACACACAGTGAATGGTGAATTGAAGCAGAGCCAGTGTACAAGTTGTGGTGCTTGTGCAACATAGTCCAATCGCCATAGATACATCTTCTTCAATGAGTGATGTCTTCAAGGTGCTTGGTAGGGATGTGAAGGTCATGGCTGCCTCTGAAGGCTGTAGTATCTCAGAAGCTGGTCTGAAATGAAGAATGACCAACACCTCTGATCCAAATTTGTTTTTTTGTATTTGGAGGCCAACTGACACCTAGGTGGATATCTTAAGTATGATCCAGTTAGATACGTACTGTACTGTAGATATGTAGATGGTTGGATAGATAGATGGATAGTCAGCTAGCGACAGTCCTTGTGTTGGTCTCACCTGTCCTCCTTCTTGTCCTGTGGTGCACTGCAGGATCTGTACAAGAGTGCCTCCTTTGCCCTCAGTGGGCCTGTGGATTTCAGACAAACCTATGTGGACATGAGCAATGTCACCATGGGCGAAGTGAGCCCTATGTGTCAACGACTGTGCAGTGTGGGCAGAGCCGGTAACCGTGACGGCAGTGGTGCATCTTGTGTGTGCCTGTGATGTGAATAACTTCCAATGTGTACCTGATTGTGTCCCCACTTGGCTGCCTCCCTCCCCTCATCCCTTCCCCCATCTCCTGCCCCCATCCCCTCCCCATTCCCTCCCTTCATCCCCCTTTCTCCCTCAGAACCGCACTTGCCTTCCTGCCATGGGGTACAGCTTTGCTGCTGGCACTACTGATGGACCAGGAGCCTTCAACTTTGAGCAGGGTGGGTCCAACCTCTGCATCAGTGTCTGAAGGGAGCCAGTGCTGCCTCTAACATTGATGATTGTTCATTCCATCCAACACATAGAGTTATAAATTGGCCTTGTGTCCTATTCCCTCACCACCTCCCCTCCCTCCCACACACTATCTCCATCATTCCCCTCCCCCTCCCTCTCATCCCCATCACTCTCTCTCCACTCCCCTCCTACCCTATTCCTCCTCATCCTCCCTCAGTCATCTCTCCCCATCACTAGCTAATCTCCTCTCCCTCCACCCCTCCATCCCTCCCTCCCTCTCCAGCCGACACACATGGTAATATATTCTGGAACTTAGTGCGTGATATCCTCAAGGATCCCTCTAAAGAGCAGGTGGAGTGCCACCACCCCAAGCCCATCCTCCTGGACACAGGGGAGGTATGTACATATGTGGAAGTGAAGGAGGAGACTCACTACCCCGCCCCACCCCAAAGGGGCGGGGCTGTACACCCCCACACCCTACCCTCCCCACCTCACAGGCTGAGGGTGGCACAGCACAAACCACTCCACCCCACAGGGAGGAGCGATAACTTTGGCTGTTTCTTTTCTGTAGATGAACTGGCCCTACCCATGGCACCCCAAGATCATTCCCCTACAGATTGTGCGTGTGGGCCAGCTGGTGATGGTGGCTGTGCCTGGAGAGTTCTCGTGAGTGATGTCTGCTGCTATCTCCATTGCATTGTGCACAACTCAGAACAGCCTGTGAAAGACTGAGTTGTGCTCCATGTGCTTCAAGTCACTCTCCTCCACTCTCCCTCTCCTCTTCCTCAGGACCATGTCAGGGAGACGGCTAAGGGAGAGCGTGTACAAGGTGTGTATGTGGCAAGTGTGGGGTTGACTGTGCTGGTGACTCAATACTGAATTGTGATTTTCAGTGCTGTGTACGTACCTATTTTCACTGTATCTTCAACTGAATCCATGACATAAGCCTATTGAAGTGGGCTTTATTGATGGGCTGTTTGTTTCAGTATTTAGTTAGATTTAGGCAACTAGATTGTGTCCATAAATAGACACATTCGCTGTCAGTCTCAGATCACAGCCCCTCCTTCAGACTCTTGCCGTGATTACACTCACCATTCTTTCCGCATCGTTTCAGTGTTTAGTATGTGAACACGCCTTATGTTAGGACAACGCTTCTCGTGATACCAACTTTAATGAACAAATTGAAATTGCCAACGTTTCGGCCAACTCCCTGAAGAAGGCCAAAGCAGTTGGCCGAAACGTTGGCAATTTCTATTTGTTCATTAAAGTTGGTATCACAAGAAGCGTTGTCCTAACATGCAAGAGCCAACTGAGAAGCTCCCTCTCCACTCTACACGTTATAATGCTGCTAGTCGCAACCTCAACATTTATCATAACGTAACAAGCTCTTTACACATTTGGCACATACTGTAGGTCCTGAAATTGTAATTCTTTGGATGACTGTTTTCAGTGAACGTGTAGTGTAATATCTACATCAATTTGTGGTTGATTCCTTGGGCAGTTGAACTTCCTGACTCTTTCCCAACCCTCTACACTGTGCTCCTATGCTCATGTATGTTCATGTTACAGTGAGTGGAAACTGTTTTGTACATGAGAAGTGAATGTGCAGTATGTAACGTGAGGTATAGCCTTAAACATGTACCACTTATGAAGACATGCTTGACAAGTGTTGGAGTGTGGTGTTATTTATCTGTGAAGAGTGTGTGTGTACTTGTGTGTGACGTGTGCTCTTTGCCTTTCAGGGGAGTAGTCTGTGACACCAGTACCAATCAGTACTAGATGCATGTCATTGGAGTGGAGTGGGGATGCTACAACTGTGGATCCCTTACATTTCACCTGTGAGTTTGTGTTGCTCTCTCTTTGTGATGCAGACTCTGGTAGCTTACGGTTTCAGCAATGACACCAAAGTGGTAATCGCCGGACTGTCCAACACCTACACACATTACATCACCACGTATGAGGAGTACCAGGTACTTACCCTCCCAGAATCTTGCCTTTTCCATGTTTCAATTGTTCGTCACATAATCTCCACCAAAACTGCTGTGTTTCCCTCCAACAGGAGCAGCGATATGAAGGAGCTTCTACTATATTTGGCCCCCACACTCTGGAGGCCTACCAACAGGAGTTTGGCAAGTTGGCTGTTGCAATGGCCAAGGTGAATGTAGTGCTGTAGTCCTCTCTTGTTGACATGACCTTGGGCCAAAGTCATTGTGCAGCAAACACGCATGCTAACAGCCGTAACTCAAGTTAACATCAGTACAGTACGAAGTTGACTCTAGGGCTTCAAGGGATAGTAGAATTCACATCTGGATATCCTGACCTATGTTCATTTGGATAAATAATTAATTTGTCTTGTACAGTAATTACCCACAGTCAGTCAACTATTCTAACTAATAGCCTTTCAAAGTTTAAAACCGAAATTATCTTTGAGTTAACACAGTTCAATTAAGAATGTGAGACATACTTTACAAAGTTTTGTTAAAAATGAATTGTTGTGAACAAAAACTTGTAACTTGTGTGTTGAAACAAAATACCAGATTGAAGGGAGTTAACTGAGGAATCTGCTGTAATATTATCTGTGGAGCTATAATGATATCTGAATGGTGGCATGCCAAAAGGGATATCCTGTGGTTAAGGATGCTTGTTTTAGCTCTGGTTGACTCTATCTACAGAATTGCGTGTGCTTGAAGGAATGCACTTCTCTCTCTTGCGGTGCCATGTTTCACGGAAGTGAATCTGTTCTGCAAAGTTGTATCTGTTGGTGTAATGAACGGGCCAGTGTAATTTTCATTTCTGTCATTCGATGTGAGGTGCAGTGCGGTGTGGTGGACCAATGTGTGAAGCATTCTCTTCCATCTCCTGTGCAGGGTACGACAGTCCCTCCCGGTCCTCCTCCTCCAGACTACCTGGGTGAGCAGTGGGAGCTCCTTCCTGGTCCTCGCTCTGACACAGCTCCCTTCGGCAAGAAGATTGGGGATGTGGAGCAGGATGCCAAGGCCACGTACAACAAGGTGGGTGTGGTGTAGTTGGGTGGGTGTGGTTGTAAATGGACAGGCAAAAAAGTACTTATGTAGACAACTGAACAGGATTGCAGAGGCTGGCTGGGGCGGCACACATGCCTCCACTAGTACCAGCATGTTTCAACTGCCAAAGTTGCCACAAAGTTGTCACAGCAGCTGTTCATCTGCCCATGTCAGCTGCCTCTGGTAATGACAGCTGTGCAGCTGTTAAATCCTTTAGTCAGTAATTCCACTCCTTGTATAGTGTTGCGGGGCCAGCCTTTCCGGTATTGTGTGTGGGCGGGTTCTGCAAGACCGGAAGAAAGGGTCTGACCCCACAAGACTACTCTTTGCATGGTGAAGTGTGTCCTAAAAGCATTCAGTTGTGTACATTACTGCTTACTCTGTCCATTCACTGCCATTTGCCCCATGTAGGGAGACACAGTTAATGTCACCTTCTGGGGCGCCAACCCTCGCCACAATTTTATGGTGAGTTGTCTTGTGTTGCATCAGATTGCTTCTGTAGTACTTTGTATTGATTTCTATGCATGGACATCTGTACATCTGTCCATGTGTCTTGTATGGGCATGTCTCCTGGTGTGTGTAGTACCTGGGAGTGTGTACATAGGTGTGTGTGTGTGTGTGTGTGTGTGTGTGTGTGTGTGTGTGTGTGTGTGTGTGTGTGTGTGTGTGTGTGTGTGTGTGTGTGTGTGTGTGTGTGTAGGTGAGGGTGTGTGTGTAGGTGTGGGTGTGTGGGTGTGTGTAGGTGAGGGTGTGTTGGTGTGGGTGGGTGTGGTGTGTGTGTGTAGGTGTGTGTGTGTATGTAGGTGAGGGTGTGTGTGTAGGTGTGTGTGTGTAGGTGTGTGTGTGTATGTAGGTGAGGGTGTGTGTGTAGGTGAGGATGGGTGTGTAGGTGACAGTGTGTGTGTTCAGTGACAGTGTGTGTAGGTGTGGGTGTGTGATGTCTGTGCATGTGCCCATCTCCATGTGTTCTGCCCCATACCATGTACTGTGTAGACCAACAGTACCTACTTGGTAGTGGAGATGAGTACTGGAAGTGACTGGAAAGTGATCCACACTGATGCCTCATGGGAGACTAGGTTTGTGTGTGTGTGTGTGTGTGTGTTGAGTGTGTGTGTGTGTGTGTGTTGAGTGTGTGTGTGTGTGTTGAGTGTGTGTGTGTGTGTGTGTGTGTGTGTGTGTATGCATGAATGTCACTTACACCCCATGCAGTCTGTGCATGATATATTTTACAGTACGTGTTCCATAAGTTATGTTCTCAAACACATCCACAATCCCAGTACTAATGTGTGTGCTAGTGATCAATTGAATTGAAGTACCGAGCATTTTCAATCACTCTGCATTCCGGGCAAATGACTTAATTAGTGCCAGTTTATTACTGGTAGACAGTGAGTATCACTGATTGGCAGCAGTGGTGGTAGACCAATGGCCTGCACTGACACCATGCACCAAGTCTCGTCTGATTTGCATGGCACGCATGTATGTACAGTGAACGTGTATGACAATTAAATGCGTGCGTGTGTGTGTGTGTGTGTGTGTGTGTGTGTGTGTAAACTTATTTGATATCTTGAAAATGCTGTCTTTGTAGACTGCCCACACGATTGGAAGCAGTAAAATAGCTAAATAACCATTCCTCATACTGTACCTGCCAATATACAGTACAAGTCACGCATAGCTGAACTGGCCACACACAGACAGCCTCTTCCATGCTATATGATTGGATCAGCCTTTGACCAATCAGCAAATGAGCACAATTGCAGTTTGTCAGACCTGCATTAAATGGCAACTGATGCTTGCGTCCCTTTGATCCGCCCCTGTTTGCCTACACAGTACGTAGAGATGTACAGGGAGGGGACCAACAATAGCTGTACCTATGTTGGTCTGTAGTACTCAGCATGCAGTGTTCTTTCACATGCCTTGTTCATCACAGCATTGGTACTGCTGTTCTCATGGCATTGAGTATGAACACAGCCATCTACTGAATACACTGTAGTGTGCTCAAGGAGTGCATATGCTAGTTGCACATACAGTATGTGTGGTCATACCAACACATAAGATTGTGTTGTTTGTGCTAGCTAGAGGTGAGCATAGTGGCATTGCTGTGATGTTTATGATCTGTTTGTTGTTTGTAAATATCTGTGTGTTTGCTATGCATGCACCGTGTGTGTGTGTGTTCCTATCTCTGCAGGTTTTACTGGATCCACAAGGGATTTGTAGAGGACATACTGAGTGAGAGCCAGGCCACCATTGAGTGGGACATCCCTGCCACAGCCTCCTCTGGAAGCTACAGGATCCGCCACTTTGGCAGCTACAAGGAGCCTCTCACTGACAAGATCATCCCTTACACGGGCACCTCCAGCACATTCAAAGTGAACTGAAAAGGACTGAAGGATGTATATGCATTTATCATAGGGATGCAGTAGAGTTGCAGCACAGTATATAGTGCATGTGTGTGCATGTGTGCAGTATGTAAATAGCAGCACATGCCAACATTATAATTCGAATACAGCTGAGTAAGAGATATGATTGATGCCACAGTGATAGTACATAACAACAGTGTGTTTATGAGAGTAAATAAATTCACACTGAAACCAATCAGTTCATTAAGGGTATTACGAATATTGGTGGAACAAACAAAAAGCATGCAACTAGCGAGTCAACACCACCAAATGGACACAATACCACTATACAGTACATATGTGTGTGCACACATGTAGGACAAGATGATATTACCCATGTACACTACATATAGCAAAAGCTATTAACAGATGCATTGTACCTGCATGGACTTTACATGTGCTCTATACGCTATGCATGTACATATGTACTGTACCAGGTTAGGTCTGCACACCGCCTACGTACACGTGAGGTGCACGTTGTCAGTACAGCTTTGCTGTATCGGAGGATGTTGTGTCGCTGGTTGACAAGTCGGGTGGGAAGAGGGTGTTACCACGATCCCATGGCCACCTGCGTGAAGGGCCTCGCATTCGATAGGGGTCCTCCCTAGTCCGTCGCCGCATGTGCCAAAGTCGTGGATAGGGGTGGGTGAAGACACAGAGGGTGAAGATGGGGTAAACAATAGTGGGTGCGAGGACAAGTGGGAGGAGCGTTAGCCGTTCTGGAAGCTCCTCATAGAATGTCAAGCCTACCACACCAAATGCCATAAACAAGGCACTGCTGAGCATTGTCATCCAGTGAAAGGTACTCTTGCAGATCTTAAAGGGGTTCTGTAGATAAGAGGGAAACAATGTCACACACTGATTCAAACACTGATAGCTATCAAACACCAAATTCATTCAGTAATCAGGTGCCATCATTCATGTAGGTTTGTCAATGTCTAGATCGCTCAAAGGGGCCGGTAACTTGGAGCTCCTTCTATCATAACACATAATATATGCCTTCTGGTGTTACGGACAGGGCAACGATTCCCCGAGCCCCTCAGCAACAGGTGTACTACAGCTTAGTGACTGCAAGGTAAACTCTGTGCAATCTACTACAATCCCTCATTGCACATAATTGTACTGCCAATCACTGGAGAGCCTGCTCTGGCAAAATATACACATTCGCTGTTGGTTGCACGGTGCAATATTTATACCTGGCCACACCCACCATTGTGTCGAACCACCACTGCAGGAACATCCCCTCCACAGCCAGTCCTATCACACCTACTGCCAAACTGATGTACTCGAAGGAGTAGTCTGTAAAACAAAAGAGACACAAGGACATGATCTCTCCACCACCAAGTAACCCATGCAAGCACATGTGCCACTTGCCAATTCACACACACCACTCACTGCACTAGCACGGAATAGCTCACGTGTGTTCTTGCATCATCACAACATGGAGCATTATGTATGTACCTCATTGTTCTGGACACCTTTGTCATTAATGGCTCAAGTGTCCTAACCACTGATGCGCATACCCTTTTCAGATGTATTTAGCTCTTTACCAGTGCCCACATAACAGTTCTGTTACAAGGAGGCTTCACCACACAAGGACACTACCACAGTACTACATAACTCACCAGACCACATTCTACAGTACTGTTCTTCACCCCACCCCTTCCCCTCCCCTCAGTGAAGTAGAAAGGTTGTTGTTGCTTCAGACTACAACACTTTCCCCATGAAAAGTATCTCTCAATATTCAATCAATTGACTGTGTTATTGCATGAGTTATAAATAACTCATCCCACACGTACTACAGCTATTGGTGATGTGTGTGTGTATGGTGTGTGTACATGTGTTTGTGTGTGTGTGTATGGTGTGTGTACATGTGTTTGTGTGTGTGTGCATGGTGTGTGTACATGTGTTTGTAGGTGTGTGTATGATGTGTGTGCATGTGTTTGTGCGTGTGTGTATGGTGTGTGTACATGTGTTTGTAGGTGTGTGTATGGTGTGTGTACATGTGTTTGTAGGTGTGTGTATGGTGTGTGTACATGTGTTTGTGCGTGTGTGTATGATGTGTGTACATGTGTTTGTGTGTGTGTGTATGGTGTGTGTACATGTGTTTGTGCGTGTGTGTATGGTGTGTGTACATGTGTTTGTGTGTGTGTGCATGGTGTGTGTACATGTGTTTGTGTGTGTGTGCATGTGTTTGTGCGTGTGTGTATGATGTGTGTGCATGTGTTTGTGCGTGTGTGTATGATGTGTGTGCATGTGTTTGTGTGTGTGTGTATGGTGTGTGTACATGTGTTTGTACGTGTGTGTATGGTGTGTGTACATGTGTTTGTAGGTGTGTGTATGATGTGTGTGCATGTGTTTGTGTGTGTGTGTATGGTGTGTGTACATGTGTTTGTAGGTGTGTGTATGGTGTGTGTGCATGTGTTTGTGCGTGTGTGTATGGTGTGTGTACATGTGTTTGTGCGTGTGTGTATGATGTGTGTGCATGTGTTTGTGTGTGTGTGTATGGTGTGTGTACATGTGTTTGTAGGTGTGTGTATGGTGTGTGTGCATGTGTTTGTGCGTGTGTGTATGGTGTGTGTGCATGTGTTTGTGTGTGTGTGTATGGTGTGTGTACATGTGTTTGTGCGTGTGTGTATGATGTGTGTACATGTGTTTGTGCGTGTGTGTATGGTGTGTGTACATGTGTTTGTGTGTGTGTGTATGGTGTGTGTACATGTGTTTGTGTGTGTGTGTATGGTGTGTGTACATGTGTTTGTGTGTGTGTGTATGGTGTGTGTACATGTGTTTGTGCGTGTGTGTATGGTGTGTGTACATGTGTTTGTGCGTGTGTGTATGATGTGTGTGCATGTGTTTGTGCGTGTGTGTATGGTGTGTGTACATGTGTTTGTGTGTGTGTGTATGGTGTGTGTACATGTGTTTGTGTGTGTGTGTATGATGTGTGTACATGTGTTTGTGCGTGTGTGTATGGTGTGTGTGCATGTGTTTGTGCGTGTGTGTATGGTGTGTGTACATGTGTTTGTGTGTGTGTGTATGGTGTGTGTGCATGTGTTTGTGCGTGTGTGTATGGTGTGTGTACATGTGTTTGTGTGTGTGTGTATGATGTGTGTACATGTGTTTGTGCGTGTGTGTATGGTGTGTGTGCATGTGTTTGTGCGTGTGTGTATGATGTGTGTACATGTGTTTGTGCGTGTGTGTATGGTGTGTGTACATGTGTTTGTGTGTGTGTGTATGGTGTGTGTGCATGTGTTTGTGCGTGTGTGTATGGTGTGTGTGCATGTGTTTGTGCGTGTGTGTATGGTGTGTGTACATGTGTTTGTGCGTGTGTGTATGATGTGTGTGCATGTGTTTGTGCGTGTGTGTATGGTGTGTGTACATGTGTTTGTGTGTGTGTGTGTATGGTGTGTGTACATGTGTTTGTGCGTGTGTGTATGGTGTGTGTGCATGTGTTTGTGCGTGTGTGTATGATGTGTGTACATGTGTTTGTGCGTGTGTGTATGGTGTGTGTACATGTGTTTGTGTGTGTGTGTATGGTGTGTGTACATGTGTTTGTGCGTGTGTGTATGATGTGTGTGCATGTGTTTGTGCGTGTGTGTATGGTGTGTGTACATGTGTTTGTGTGTGTGTGTATGGTGTGTGTACATGTGTTTGTGTGTGTGTGTGTGTGTGTGTATGGTGTGTGTACATGTGTTTGTGCATGTGTGTATGTGTGCATATGTCAACATCACCCACTTACAGAGGAGGCCAGAGAGGGCCACATGCAGTGCAGCAAGGGATGGCACAGCAATGAGCCCAACACACACAGAGTTGTTGTGAGGATGCTTCTTCCAACACACTACAGTCAGGGGGAGGCGCACAACGAGGAGGAACACACTTGTTAACCCAAAGTAGGCAAGAGGGAGAGTGTCCCGAGGGTAGGCTGCCTCAGACACACAACGTCCACTTCCACCAGTGCTACTGGAGCTCCAGAACATTGGATAGAAATCACCAGGGGTAGACACAGGGCAGACATAAAAATGAAATTGACCTGCAGCAAAAGGCCAATAGATGAGTGATCAAAATATGACAACTAGGTACCAATTCATTATTACATCTCACACACACACTCCTATTGTGGCTGTACCTAAAGGTGGGTACAACAGAATTAAACCAACAATAGACACTGCTGACTCGGCAAACACTGTTCCTCCCAAAAGCAGGGACATCCTGAGGAGATGAATGGGAATTAACATCGTCATCTCAATGGTTATACACACACTTGTAAAGGTTGACTTCCTCATCAGTTACAAATGACAGGAATGTGGTGACAGGGCATAAATACAACAATGATGTAAGACTGTAAGCAGCTGTAAGATTATCTGACTGTTACTATATTTGTCAGTACCAAAGTAGCAAGCATCACGTACATTGAAGTGAGGGCTTCTCAGCTGGCTCAGGCATCAGAAAGGGGTTGGTTCTCTAATACCAGCTTCACAACAGGGTTGAAAACCTTGCCGACGTTTCGACCAGATGCTCTGGTGAAGCTGGTATTAGAGAACCAACCCCTTTCTGATCACATACATTGTGACAAGCACTTGTGTGAACTGGCTTGTGACATCCCAACACTCCATGGTCAACACATAGATGCACATTTTAGCGTTTTACATGGAAGGAACACACTACGTGACACACCATAATTTCGCTGTGGCAAAGTTTCTGGCCTTTTCAACTGCAACAATGATCCACTGGACAACGATGGTCATCACAACAACAAAGGAGACATACATGTAATCCTTCAAGCCAGCCTCATTTTGGCAAGGTGAACAGAAAGATGTGCTTGAATTGACAGCCCAGCCCCATGGACAAGCCTACAGTGGGTAAGCAGGTAATTACAAACATGAGACATCCACTCACCATGGACAGACACGCTCTACAGAGGTGATGGCAAAAGCTAGCATGTTAAAATCAACAAACACACAAGATACATAAACAAGTACAAAAGGGAAAACTAGGGAATGTCCGTCACATATATTGTCTGTCTGCTGCATGCCACAACTATGAACTGCTATCTATCATTGTATGTATGTGGCATGCAAGGTTTGGGTAACACTACTGCAGGTTCATGAGTATTCATTTTGCCTGTTATGTGTAAGTGCTGCATGGAGCCAATCTGTGCCCTAGTGCTAATGGTGCACTTAAATAATGATTGATTGATTGATATATTCACGCAGCATTTGATCACACGGCGGAACCTTGCCTTTAGTACTGGCCAACTCAGCGGTGCATTGGTATTCAAAGGTGAGCAAGTCGGGTGGATGGCCGACCCTTGAACCACGAAGGCACACTACATGCACCTTGCAAAAGTAATGTATGCCAATCACTTACTTCGCAGGGATCTTCACAGCTAACAACGCTAACGTTTGGTGCTCCACGGCCGCAATAAAGTTCAGGACATGGTGGGCAAGAGGGAAAGTCAGCCATTTTGATGGTGGGGATCGAATTTCCCTTATTACTTTATATAAGTATGATGTCATTGTAAACATGGTAGTTGGCGCCAATCACGATCGCCATCGATGACGTCATTTTTCAGTTCTTTTGCAAATGGCTGCCGGGCGTATCCCTCGTGTTTAACCTTCTTTTGGGAGATACTGCAGAAAACACCGACAAACTGATAAAACTTCGGGAAAAGTTTTGAGAGAACGACTGCAGTTTCACTTATTGTGTTGTGCATAATCCTGTGACGCGCTGTAGCTACTGAAGCTCTTGCTGTCTTGTGAATGCTACCTGTCACCAGTAATTCGGTGGAAAGCCTGAGTCAACCGTTCACTCATGGGGGTATTTCTGGATAAACCGAAGACGGAGAAGACCACAGCGAATGGGTCTACGAAAAGCCTAAGATATGGCGTGTCCGCCATGCAAGGATGGAGAACGGATATGGAAGACGCCCACAGTTGTGAAACCGACTTCAAGTGGAAAGATTGGTCATTTTTCGGTGTATTTGATGGTCACGCGGGATCCACCGTCTCCAACTTCTGTACAAAACACTTGCTAGATTGTATATTGGCTGCTACTGCTAAAGAAGCAGGTGGTGATTCGGAAAATCCATCTCTAGATGCCGTTCAGAAAGGGCTGAAAGCAGGCTTTCTGTCGTTAGACAAGAAGTTATTGGAGGACCCAAAGTATGCAAATGGCGTAGACAAGAGTGGCACCACCGCTGTAGTGGTCTTGATGTCCCCAACCCACATCATTTGGGCTAATTGTGGAGATTCCCGGGGTTTGCTTTGCCGTAGTGAGAAGGTGTTCTATTCCACTGAAGATCACAAGCCAGTTAATACGGAGGAGAAACAGCGTATTGAGAAAGCAGGTGGCACAGTCATGATGCAGCGTGTTAATGGCACTCTAGCAGTTTCACGAGCGCTAGGAGATTTTGAGTACAAGAAACTCACTGCCTTTCGTCCTGAAGATCAGTTAGTATCTCCTGAGCCTGAAGTCCACGTTATTGAGCGAAGTGATGATGATGAGTTTGTGTTTCTGGCGTGTGATGGCGTGTATGATGTCATGACAAATGAGGAAATTGTCAAGTACATTCACCATCAGCTGGAGCTTACAGATGATTTGGTGAAGATTTGTAGCGATCTCATTGACGGCTGTCTTCACAAGGTGCGTGGGTGCTCTTGCAGTGTATGTGAGGTGTGTGTTTGTGGGTGTGTGCGTGCGTGTGTGTGCGCGTGTGTGTGTGTGTAGGTGTGTGGGGTGAGTGATGTATCTGTGTAACCCCATGTGTACTGGCCCACCATGTACTGTGTACACCAACAACACCTACTAAGCTTCAAACCTTCATTCCAGCCCTCATACACACCATGAGGGCTGGGATAAAGTTTAGAAGCTTTTTACCATTTAAAGTTTTTTCCTCTTATTTTTACTGAACATATTTCATTGCCAGTAGCACAAATCATTTAAAATTTATTGTTATTGCTACACTTTGTGTTTGCTTCTCATTACATTTCTAACCCTTCCTAGTACAATCTTGATACAGACTTGATTGGGTGATAGCTTTCACTTTATTGACGTCATAGTCACGAACACTGTAGATTTCCATACACAATGAAGCTTCAAAGCATTCAAAGCTTTTGCAGCCGAAGTTTGAAATATTTAATCAACATTTGCCCCAGCCTTGGTATGTGTGTATGCATTTGTATGTGTAACAGTTGTGCATGTTGAAGGCAGTAAAATCTGTTAAATTGACATCTACAGAAGCAGAGGCACTAACACTTGCATAGGTACCATCCTATGATTGTTTGTGTATATGCTTCATACTGTTTGTTGGTTTGAAGCCTTCTTTGTTGTTATCCATAGGGGTGGGTGTCACTGGAAGCAATTGGCAGTATGCGTGTATTAGGGTAGGGAATAGTGGTATGTACCTTATAAATTCTAATATTGGTGCCCCTTAAAAATAATTCCACCACTGAAAGGCGCTTCTTATTAGAATGGCTAAAATTACACAATGGCCAAGGGGTGCTTCAATTGGAACGGCTTCCAGTGCGTGTAATTAGAATGAAATAGTACTGTTGCGCAAGTACATTTGAAAATTGTCTAATGGTAGGCTCTGAATACGAGTGGAAGCTGTTGTGCGTGGTGAGAGGCAGCCTGTAGGTTCTCCTTGTCGACCTGTGCCTGGCCATTGCTCAGTTCCAGTGGCGTTCTTCGCTCCTTGGTCTCCCCACAGATTGCTTGACCATCTTCTTCCCACTTTCTCTGGTTGAGAATGAAGCAGCGACGTAGTTCTCTGTGCTGACATGGTTAATGTTTTGTGTCAGGGTCGCCATCTCACAGGCTTTTGCAGCACACGTAGCGAATTAATTCATACTTCTGCTCCAGAAATTTAGACACCACCCAAAATACATTCCAACACCCAAGGGCACTTGCAAAGGGAACAAAAAATACAGTATGCCCCTAGGGGTGCTTAAGTTGGGGTGGCATCTATGTCAGAAATTATACGGTACGTGTGCAAATGTAGGCATGTTATTGACACAGGAATCAGATTGTTCCTGAGTTATCACCTAGCAAATTATTGTAAGTTGGCAAGACATTTGACCACGAGGGTGTTCGTCAGTCACTAAAGTGTGTAGTGACTGACAAGGACACTCGAGGTCAAAATGTCTTCCCAATCTACCCTACTTTGCTATGTGATTGCTCAAGAGCAATACCAGCCCTGTTTGAATGCTGTAGTACAGACAGATCCATGGTTAGACCAGTACCTGGCTCTTGCATGCCTGATATGAAGAGTGTCAGGGTCCTGTTCCTATTCTCACTTGGGATAGGGGGATAAGGGAGAGGTTTTGCGTGTAAACTAGTCTCGGGCAACAATATGCCAGATTTGTATTGCGTCTACAGAAATGGTATTGCTCTGGGCTCAATGTCAAGGAGGTGGTAGTTCTGCTGTAGTACAGTGCTAGAGAAGCAGTCCTTCAGTGCAGAGGAAACCTTAGTCAGTTGTCACTATTCACAGGTGGTAAAGAGATTGAATACAGCACCAGTGCATCCTCTGCTGCTGTTGCTGCAATGTGTATGGGGTCTGGCTGCCTAGTCTGGTGTGTGTGTGTGTGTGTGTGTGTGTGCGTGTGCACGTGCGTGCATGTCACTGTAAGTTATTGAGTGTGTGCATGTGTTCGTATACTGCTGGCATGCCACAGTGGTGTGTTTCACTGCAAGCCTTTGAGTGTTTGTGTGGTTCATATACGTACTGTATGTACAGTACTGTAGGGATTGCTGTCATGTCGCAATGGTTGTGGTCCAGGTAGCAACATAGAGGTGCTGGTTGTACCTGCACTGGGTATTATATGTTCAGTACAGTCAGTTACTGTAGTAGACATGGTGCACAAGACATGTTTGTAAGCTGAATGTGCGTGCAGTGCATATGCACAGTGTCCAGTGTGTGCATTTGATGTGGCTGATTGCATAGCTGGGGTTGTAAAGCATTGCCGTATGCATGATTCCAGAGTGGCATGATGCAACAGTATGATGTCATGAATGTCATTATGTGTCCTCCTACAGAACAGTAAAGACAACATGAGCGCTGTCCTGGTCACTTTCCCAGCTGCCCCACAAGTGTCACCGGAAGCCATCGAGAAGGTAATTTGGCTTGCTGACCAGCAGTCCAGCTGAGGTCCCCACTAGTTCACTGTAGTCTTTGTGAGGATGCAGCAAGATTGCAGCAAGGGGTGACGAGTGCCCACCCCACCCATTGCACTCCTGGTTATTTTCTTCTGTTATATGGTGGATACCATTGCTGTTATGATGTTTGTGGTGTGTTGTTCTTGCAGGAGAAAGAGCTGCAAAAGAGGGTTGATGACGTGATTGAGGAAGAGCTTCACAGTAAGTGTGCCGCTAGCTGCTCTATGGCGATGTACACATTGTTAGTAAAGCATTCAAACATATTTCAAAAAGATATCGTAGAGGTTCATTGAAAAAGGTAAGTTAGTGAGGTTGGAGCACAGCATCAACTTCAATGGGTTACAGGACGTTTTGATCTGTGATTTGTATGACTTCCACTGACACACCTACTGACACACTTACCTTTGAGTTGCACTTGATCAGTTTTGAAATACAGCTGAAGAAGATCTACAGATTTAAATGTCCTGTACCGTATTGAAGTTGATGCTGTGCTCAAAGCTCACTAACTTACCTCTTACATTTCCAAAAGATCTGGTGGAATTTTGCCCAGTTGATATAACGCTTCTGTTACAAGTTCTACTAACCGTGGGCACTCCACTCCTTAATCTAGCTGCTAGCTCGTATTTTGTCACCTCACATGGTGGCAGAGAAGGAATGTAGGATCTAGGCAGAATATGTAATTTCCGCGTGATAAAACCTTGTGGATTAGTGGCATGGATGGCCAATGACAGTGCCCTTACAGAGCAGTTTTCTGTTGGCTCTTTAACACTAACACAACCCTAGAGATTCCGCTGCTACCCTTCTGTTGATGACTTAGGTGTCCACAGAATGTAGTACATGTACAACCAACAAATTTATACTGTCCATTAAGTATGTAATCACCTGCTAAGTATGCACATGCTTCAATAATGTGAAGTGAAAGGGTGCAAAATGATTTTGATAGTCTACCATGAGGTGTAGAAATTGCACATTTATCTAAACCCTTCCCTACTCCCCCCCGTGCAAAGTGTTCAGTTTCGGACACTTCAATTGCACAAGGGTTGAGTGGGTTCCTCAAGAACTGGGAGCTTTTTATTGTCAGCAGTTACCATCTACGTATGTACCTACTCAACATACTTAGTGATTTCAGGCTGTACACTGTGTCTTGCACTTCTTTGTAATCGCCCATCTACTGTTTCAAACAGTAGACATCTGGCTCACTTTCGCTATTTTACGTAGGTGACATCATTGCATAGCATGGCTCATGCCCTGTACACGATCTCACGAGGGATGTGCACATGCCATTCATGGTTAACACACCTGGCATATTCCTCCTTTGTTGGGCATCTCTGTGGGCTCCAAGCATGCCTTTAGCTCAACGACGATGCTTTCCAGCTTGCGGCACTTCTTGGGCGACTTTTCATATAATTATTTAGTACAGTTGCAAAAAAAGCTCTTCAACTGTAGCAAAAATGTGGGTTTCAGGGCATCTTTCACTGACAGCTGGAGAATGTCTCTGTAGATCTCACTCTTGTGCAGGAAAGTGGGATATTGGCGATGAGCAAGGCACCAAAAGACAAAAACCCATGGCATTTCATGTGTGAGAAAGCCTCTCAAACCACCCTGTGCTAAATTGGCATTAGTTCTGTCGCAACTAAAGCCAATCATTTTGGTTGCATTACCGAGGTACCTGACGGTGAAAAACCTATTCCTAACACACACCTTCCCATCAGTGGAGGAAGGATCAAAGTGCAGGACAAGGAACATTTCACTCTCTTCATTGCCAGCATCAGTGCTCGCATCCGTTTGTAGGCTGAACAATTTGACTACTCAAGTGCTTTCAGCAGAATGTCTTGCTGTTCACGAGCTATAAACTCGATGAAGGTGACGCAGGCTTTATCACTGATATTCTGACCCCAAATTAGCACCATGATGTTCCTCCAACTCACAGATAGGCTTCATCTTTGAGAATGCAAGCTTCCCCTTGGCTATCACATATGCTGTTTCAAATTTCCGCTTAATCTTCCTGGTAGAAGAGGCATCAATCAACGACTGAGCCAGCATCCTCACAATCGGCGCATCCTCACAAGGCCCACTAGATCGTGCTTTCTTAAAAAATACCATAGCGTGCTTGTGCATGTCGGTGTCGGTATGATCCTTGAAGGTGGATGTATGCACGTACCTTCAATGAACGCAGGTCTATAGTTCCACATTGGCTGGAGTCTTTCCTGAAACCGAGAACAAACGGCGCATTTCAGTGTAGCCAGGCAGTCACGATCGTCAGCTGCTGTCTCAAACTTGAGTCATACGGAGGTGTTCAGCTCTTTGTTGTTCTCTGCGATCCAATTCTCTATGGTCTTCTGTACGGAACGTTTCTTGGACTGAGGATCACTGCATGGTGCCTCTAGATCTATAACTGCACTCTCCTCCAAACTGCGCTTTCTTTGTGCAGTCATTGTGGCAGAACAAAAGAGTAATGTCTGGATACTTCCGGAAATTCACTGGAAAATGTCCTGTGTCCGAACATTATTTTGAGCACTGAGATTTGATACCGCCCCTGGGGCTTGCTAAGATCTTGGCAAGTGCCTCCAAGTTTCATGACATGTATTGTAGTGGCTTGTGTCACTCGCACTCTTGAGCCGCAGACACGTAAAGTATCAGGTAGAATTGGATAGTCGACATGCTCCATTATCTAGACCCTTGAAAGGGGGGTTGGCAGACATGTTCAATACTTGATCCAGGGAATAGCCACCTGTCTTCAACATTTGATGCAGCTTGCTCTGAATCAATCGCAGAAGTGTCTGCTGACAATGATTCCCCTTGAAGAGAAATGCCTCTGATTCCATGTCGAGAAATGAAGTTTGAAAGTCATTCAGAGCTAGCCACAAATGACTGAGCACTGCTTTCTGGATAAATGGAAGGAAAGAGCTGCAAAGCTTTCTCCTTCAGTAGGGTCCCTGACACTGGAGCACCCTTAGAGCGCTATTGCATGAACCATGTGTAGCATGCCTTCTCCAGTTCCTCAACTTTGCTTCTCTGACGATGCATCTCTTCTTAGCAAAGGTAGGACAATCGCTCGTAGACATGTACTTCTCGATTTTCCCTAGATCCTTCCATATGTCGCCAACAGTAGACTTCGGAACTCCCTGGATATCACCAATGAGTCGCTGGGACTTTCCTTCCTTTAAGTTGTCGATAATCTTTGGCTTCTGGTCGAGCGTAATGACGCGCCGTATTCTGCTAGCCATCTTCACACTATGCATGAGGCAATCGTGACGTCAGCGTATGTAGTAATAAAATGGCCGGCTTGCTATAACACCTGCCCAGTAGACTGAGGCGCCCGGAACTTCGACGACTGGATAAGTGAGGATCCACTGTAGTGTGTAATCACTCATAGGGGTGATTGGGAAGATACTGGGAGGCAGCCCTCCTCAGGACAGCTGATTGTCTCGCATACCTGCTCTGGCCATGGATGTGTATCATATGGGATGGAGTTGAATGTAATCAACATTGAAGTTTGGCTTGGTACGTCGATCCTTGGTAGCAGTCGAGACACACTGTGTCGCCATCATCACGTCAATCAAAATATTGCGTAAGTGTACCAGATAACCTTTCTAAGGGGGGGGGGGGGGGGGGGAGGGCTGGTTCACAAAACTACCTGTCTATCAGTCCAACAAATCAGTCAAGACAGAGGGTAGCCATCATTGCCAATTACCATTCCCCAAGTCAATAGAAAGTGATAGTCTGAATGATTCATACACTGTGTGTGCGCGTGTGTGCATTTATACAGAATTCTGGTTAACTTGTCCTTGCAGAGCTTGTGGCAGAAGCCAAAGATGCTTTTGACCTGGATGACCACCTGGTTATGAAGCACCTCAACACTGATGCTGATATGCCTGAGGGGTTTGATGTGACTACCAAGTAGGTCATGCCATCTCTTGTGCCTTGGGTCTGCTAGTTGGGCTTGGCTTTAGTAGCTGGTTGCTGGTGTACATTATACTGTACTAGCAGGAAAGCCTGCCTTCGGCGGGCTTTCTTGCTATGGCGCACCGATGAAGGCTACCCGGCGCTGGCATGTCCACGCCAGCACAGCTACGATAACTATTTGGGGGCCCAGTAGTCATCAATGGCCTATCTGACATCGTGTGCATGTAAAGACGTCAGTGCATCACACAGACTGACAATGACTGGAGTATTCAAATATCATATGACCATAATATAGTGCAAGTCAAGAAAAGGAGGAAACAGATATACTGTAAATTTGTCATAAGCTTTCAGGATAATGGTACAACATTGTCAGTGTAGCTAACAGGTGCCATGGTCCTTGGTTTGTTGCATGTCTTTAACTTTAAGATGCTGTAGTGCACCTACGCGACTGAGTGCAATATCCAGCTGGCCATGAGAAAACAGGGGCCTGTGTAAGTAAATACCAATGGTGTGTCTGGTCCTGGCTTTAGCTAGCTACATGATGTCATCATGAGCAAGCACGTAAAGTTGCTGAGGCTGGGCAAGAAAAACGCTAAGGAGCTAACCACAGGCAGTCTTGATCTTGCTGCAATTGCTGCTGACAGCTGTTTAGAGGATCCTCTGTAAGGACAGGCTCTTCCACTGCAGTCACTCCTGGAGATCGCCCAGCGCAAAGTCATCAGGAAGCACGGACGTTTCGCGGGATATGCCTGAGGGCAGCGCGGTCCCCGTCTCTTGGGTATGGTTGGCTTCGCCGGTTGCTGGCGTTCGTGCGCTGAGCTTCTCCTATCAAGACCATTGCGTTCAGTTGCGCTGCCACCTCGCGCTCCTTGACAACCTTTGGCAAAGATGGCGTCGTTATCCGGAAAACATGACTGCCGCAAGGTATTTCGCCGATTCTCTCCGCAGAAGCATCACGCGTGGCTGTTTTCGCGTCACGGCTGAATCGAATGGAGGTAGGCTGAAGTGCTGTATAAGAAAGCTGGTCGTTTTCGCGTCGCAAAACACTAAACGCTCCTGAGAATACGGAACACGGATACTCGGGCTTAGCTCCATTATATATAGGATGTGGCATGAGGACGAAACCTCCAAGATTGTTTCAGTGGCTGGGTTAGGCTGTGTGGTGGTACCTGAAGTACTCCACACACATAACGTATGTTTCGGTATTCAGTAACTCTTTGTGTGCTTCCCAACTCCTTTGGATTGTGGTCAGTCATTGCGTTGCTCCATGGTATGTTACTCGAAACATACCTTCAGGGTCCAGCTAGGAGTAGGCAGTACACCAGTATGTAGGTGTACCGAGATATTGTCTCAATACCATGAGGGTATATTTTGCATTTTTTAAACTGACACGTGGGCAGTTTCCAAGTGTTCCATCGATTTATAATTCTCATACAGATGCAAGCAGGACTGTGTCATCCCTAGTCTCATGGGGCCAGACCCTTTCCGGTATTGCACAAGCACCCGAGAAAGAGTCTGGGAGTTAGCTCGACTGTTGTTGTGTAATATCCGTGGGAATGCCAGACTAGGTGTTTTGTAACCCCTTTTTGTTGTGGGTCAAGTTCAACCCGACGTGGTATGCCGGTGTGCAAAGAAGGCGCAAGGATCGAAGCAATTGCCCGTAGAGTGGCTGCTAAGTTTCCGCTGTACTAACTCTGTAAGGCTACCACAATTCTCTCAATTGGACGACCAGCTCAATGATTAACACAAGGTGAACACATTGCACTGAGCATGCATGCAACAACAAAGTAAGCTATCCTAACTGATTATGCATTGCATTACAGTTCAACTAATCATGCATTACATCATAGTTCAGCACAGTTCACTACACTCCTTCCCCAGTAAAGGAGCCTTAACATTTCAATCGGAATGGGGGTCATCTAGTACGGACAGGATAACGCCGCTCCTGTTCACTCTCAGCCATAGCCTCTACTGTTGATGACTCCTCGGTTGGACTGTTGTTCATCTGCTGGTCCTGTTCCTCAGTGCTTGGCGATGTCTCAGGTGTACCAGAAGGGGTAGTTGCAACATGAGTTGAGGGCAATGGAATGTCTTACTCATGGTCAGCTAGTTCCTCTGGTTGATTGTTCCTAGTGTTGTGCTTCTGAATGTGATCCATGTGCCGATGACATCTGCGGCCATCTTGCAGCTGAATTTCAAAAGACACTGGGCCCTCTGTGCGCTGATGTGTCCAGGCCAACACTTCTCTTCCTGTTGGAATTTCTGGAGAAAAACTTCCTCCCCTACGGCAAAGCTGTGATCTCTGCAGTGTTGATCATGGTCTTGCTTCTGTTTCAGGTGCTTTGACAACACTCTTGGTTGGGTGCTTGATTGAAGTACATCCAGCTGTAAACGGAGTCTACGACCTAGGAGCAACTCTGCTGGTGAGACCTCTGTTGTTGATTGTGGGGTAAGCCTGTACTGGAACAGGAATTGGGCAATGCGATCATGCACTGTGCCACTGGTAGTCTTACAAATCCCCTGCTTGAAAACCTGTACACCTCTCTCGGCAAGGCCATTTGAGGACTGGTGATAGGGGGCTACCCGAATGTGGCGAATACCATTAAACTCACAGAATGTACGAAACTCTCCAGCCACAAACTGTGGATTGTTGTCTGAAACAATCGACTTGGGAATGCCAAAGTGTGTGAACAACTGACGTAGGTGTTGGATGGTGATTGAAGCTGTGGCTATCGTCATCAGCCCTACCTCCAACCACTTTGAATGTGCATCCACTACTACCAGAAACGTCTTTCCTCTAGAGGCCCAGCAAAGTCAATGTGTAGCCTCATCCGAGGTCTGGTGGGCCTGGACCATGGGTTTAATGGAGCAGCTGGTGCTGATGGATGTTCTTCCTGACACACGTGGCACTGTGGATGTTCTTCCTGACACACGTGGCACTGCCAGACCATCTGCTTTATCTCTCGATCCATGCCTGGCCACCAGACCAGGCTTTGTGCTAGAGCCTTCATTCGTGAAGCTCCTGGGTGTCCTCCATGAAGATCTATGAGTACCACTTCCCAGCCTGGTGAGGGAACTACTACCTGGTCACCAAGCAGAACACAATCGTTGTATACGAACAATTCCAATCACCTGCTCCAAAATGGTCGCAGCTGGTGGTCTGGTTTGGCTGGCCAACCAGTACGTATGTACCAGTGTCATTTTGGTTAATCATAACTATAAATAGAATGTAATTTAGTAAGCCTTTAGAGCTTTTAGTTAACTATGACTGTAACTAACTATAGTTATCAAATGCTAGGAAACTAATTTTATACTATAACTGGAAAAAATGCTGATGTGCCTAACTAATACTATAATTAAATCCTCTTACAGTCCACTAGCATATAATTGCACGGATTCTACTGTATTTACAGATATAAGTATGTTTTGTTCTTCAGAAGGATTTATCTTTCTACATGAGTGTCATTTAACCAATTCCGCTTGCCAGATGTAACTAGTCCAGCTGTTCAGAAAACCCTCTCAATAGGTGCGCTAGCTGCAGGAATGGTAAGAAGGTCGCACACCAGGGGGGTTAACATTGGATAGAACTTCTCATTCTCAATCTAGAATTTCAGTGGGTCCATCTCTTCATCCACACGTGGGGAGCTTTCCAGGTAGTGCACAATCTCCTCATTTTCAACAGGACATACAGGACTGCTGGCTTGGCTGCTTCGTTGTTGTCTTTGTTTCCTCTATGTACTGTAGCACTCGCGACGAACAGGCATCACGGCGTGTTCACTGGGCGACTGTATAGCCGAGATAGGAGCAGTTTGCAGTCTTTCCACCATGAGCACGAGCTCCCCCAAGAGTGGCGATTCTGCCAGGTTGTTGGGCGATGGCAAGTGACTCATTGCATCTGCATTAGCATGTTGACTGGTACCCTGAATGCTCCAACGGTGCCAGTATCAGTGCCCAATGTTCTATCCAACCTGATGCTTGTGATGAAATATCCTTGTTCTCATTGAACAGGGTCAACAGAGGCTTGTGGTCAGTCTGTAGAGTGAGTGGTGTCCCCACAGATAGGACCTAAATCCTTGCACCCCAAATACTGTCTGGAATGTCTTTTCAGAGACCAATGAAACCCCTGCCCCGTGTTGAGTTCCATTCACAAAGGCTTTCCATCAAGCATCGCTTCCACCTCTAAGTGTCGGCCAGGTTGGGATCGAATCTGGTTTAACCAGTAGGTGTCCTCTAGTTCCTGTCCAACCTGCATTGTCTGTACTTTGCCCTGCTTAGACTGTTGGTTGGGATTCTGTACATGGCGGCCTCTGGGCTATGCCCGGCAGACTGCTCAAATGTGACCCATTTTTCTGCAGTTGTAACACACTGCTGAAATCATGGGACACCGGGAGGCTCTATATCTGGTCTTACCACAATGATAGCAATTAGCGCTCTTCCCTGCACTAACCTGATTCACCTCTTGTGGGGGAGGGGTTGTAGGTAGTCCTTGAAGCTGTCGTACATTCTTTCCGCAGTCTCCCTTCCTAGGGCGATCTCCACAGCCTTGGCAAATGACAGCTCTGTCTCGGTTAGCAATGACTTCTGTGTTCCCTCTCTGTTGAGGCTGCACACAAATCAGTCTCTGAGCACCTGGTCCAACTACGCCCCGAACTCACATGGCTCGGCCAGCTGGCAGAGCTCCGCAATGAATTCGGCCACTGTTTCACCTGGTGCCTGGCTCTGCTGATGAAACTTGAACTGCTCAGCAGTGACGAGCTGGGTATTCAGGGCCTCCACCAGATCCTTGAACAAGTTCTCTTCGAGTGCCTCTGGCGCCAGGAGATGACGTAGCAGGTCGTTACTCTTCTCGCTGATGGCACTCAACAAAACTGGTACGTGCTTTGCCTCCAAGACCTCGTTACCTGGCTACAAGGATGTTTGGAAGAATGGCCGAAGAATTCATCTGTAGCCAACAGCAGTGCAATGATCATAGCGAAAATTGCATGAGTCGAGGGACAGCAGTTGAACTGAAGAGTTGACGAGCGTAGAACACTTCCTGCTGTGAATAGGAGATACCAAACATGACTGCAGAATGCCCCTGACGGCTCAACAGAAGTCACAACAAGGAATTAGAATGCGTTATTCTTCATCATCAATTAAGCGCCAACCACAACGTATTGGAGCAGGTGACGAATGCTTGGAATGAAAAATTAGGGTACATATGGTATCATTTTGTGGGCCAATGTGTGGTGCTGTTCTTACACTGATGCTGTGGTTTGTGTGTGCTACGTTCCTTTCCAGTGGGTTCCTAGTCTTGGCCTGCCTGCAATTTGAGCACTTAGCCAAACAAGTTTATCTGTTTTAATTGGCATGTTTCAAGGTATGTGGCTCCTTGAACTCCAAGGGTATAGAATTTTCTTACATTGATTCACTTTATGTACAGCCCAGAAGTGAAGACACCAACCACCTTAGATCACTCCCCAAGTTGTTGTGCTGGAATCTGCCGTGTTTGGGATAGATTGATAGAAAACTGACAGAGGAATTTGCAAACAACCAGACTATGATGGTCTCGTAGATATTACAGTGACCACAAAACATAAGAAGTCCCATTGAATGACTAGCCAGCAAATTTTAAACCCCCTTTGTCCCTATGCTAAGGCCTCCCAGTATTTCTACCATGACTGACAGCCATCCGTTGAGAACTTAAGTTCACGGAGCCATTATGTGCATTGTAACAGGATTTACAGTGATACTGAGTGATGGATATGTGTGTTTGCCATTATGTCCTGTAGGAAACCCAGCATCCTGGCACGTGTAGCCGAACTGAGGTTAGAGAAGTTTGGAGACAAGATGGCTGAGATTGACACAACTCAGGTTTGTAGGCTAGGGCAGTTTTGTACGTATCTGTGAATGTGGGCATTTCGTCAACATAGTAATACAGTGAAAGAAGGCCCTAGCATTCAAGTAAGGCACTTTTCAAGGCTGTGTTCAGGGCATGCTCATGTCCTTGTCACCCATGGCTCCTGAGGCATTACTGGATACAACCTCTGATATATCCGGTAACGGCGAAGGAGCCATGGGTAAACCTATTTGTAGCCTGGGCAGTTAAGGAATGATTGATCACTTTGTAGTACACTGACTATTGGAGCTTCTTTGAGTGAGTAAGCGATGGAATGGAATCGGCAAGACTTTCCTTTCCACGGATTGATGTATCCATATGTTCTCAGTGCTTACCCCACTGAAATGTATCCATGGACAGAGTGCTGCCACTTTGTCACAGGCCCCACATCACTGTTCTGTTACCCTGTTGTATATAGGGCTTCCCTTCCCTTGTACTACAGGACATGGGAGAACCCCCAGAAGCCTTCAATACCTCACCACCTGAGTTTGCTGACATCAAGCTCTTCACTGCAGAGCACCTCACAGAGGTAGCAGTAGGTGAGGATATATCATCTGATCTGCCTGTGGGCACGAGTGGCACACCTGCTAACACCAAGGACAGTTCGCAGGAAGATCCTGGCGAGTAATTTAGAACAAGTTGTGGACATGCACTAAATGTGCACACACTAAGATATTATCAAGTTATAGTCGATAGCTTTAGATAGCTTTGACCTTATGTTGGGCTAAGTACTATACTACACACCCTGAACCCATGCATAACACATGCACACACACCTTGTATGCAACTCTCTGCTCTTAAGGCCTACTAGCATGCAGTTAATTGTTGTACATCTTTGATGATGCATTGTAACTTGCAAAGGAATATTGTATTGGTTTGAATTACTGCTATTACATTGAACATTTACTGACATTGAGATGCGTGGGCAGGCATGTATTGTCTTGCGTGGCCGACTGCTATTCCTGCCTTCATTAATCTTTATGCTGACATCATCCTTCCAAACACTGATGTCAGCATAAATGGAGGTAGGAATAAGTGGTTTGCCATGTGAGACTAAACATGTCAGAATCATGGGCAATGCAAGTATTGAAGTTGTCTTCCATCCTCCTGCTGCTGCTGATTCAGTGAGTCATTGCGTGTAAGGTGTTTGGTAAGTAAGGATGCATAGACGATAGGGCTCCATAGTGCAAACTTGCAAGTGAAGAACAGACCTCCGCGTTCTCCCTCTTTCAACCAGCCCATGCATGACACTATTGTGGTGCCACTGTTACTTCTGGTTCTGTGACATGTCGCGTTCCCTCAAGGTCTGCTGAAGCTGCAGCTGCTCCTGAAGTTCTTCTGTATTCTTCCTCTTCCGTAGCTGTCTCTCTAGATCTTTATGAACACCTTCCCTCATCCTCTGCATACAGACCATTCAATATAATAGGACTGGACAAGTATCGGTACAATAGCACATAAATGGTTGTACTAGCACACTAGTATGTCATGAAATAGAGGCCGGAGCATATTTGAGCCCTAGGCACACACATATGCACACATAAGGGACCTCTGAACATGGCTATTGCAATATCAAGGAAAACACGAGTTTGACTATACCCTTCAGCAACAGGTAGTGCCGGCCTTCAGATCTAGAGACATGTATGAACACTATGTGTCTTTCAGCATAGTTATTCGACTTCCGAATCCTATTTGACGGATGAGAATGGTAGATGTCAGCTAGACACAATGACAAAGCACTAAGGTGTGCCACTGGCATGGCAGCAACTTGTACTGACAAGCTATCAATACCCTGTTAAGATATCTAGACCAGGAACGGTCCAGACCATCCAAATCGTAAGATACTGCAATGCCCACTTCATCACACCTTTCGTTCAGCCTCCTGTGCTCTGTGGACAAAGTATATGATCACTGCTGATGCCATCGTGGTGGCCAGTAGCGCGACCCGTGCTCTGCTGGAAGACATGTTGAATGCGCCACGTGGGTATGAGCGCATAGAACAGGCGATTGAATGTGCTCATAATCACGTGCAAATGGCGGCCGCTTCCCGCACTGCAGCATTGAATCTCTACCGGCGGTGGTTGAGAGCTATATCCCGATTTCCGGAAAGGAAACTGCGCGGAAAACTACGGTTTGTAGTTGCACACTGTAGCAATGCCACTATACCAGCCACACGCTCTCCGAGTGAGCTGATCTGAGGACGCAGTTCGGTTGTAGCTATGTAGATGAAGTGCCCTTATGATATCGCCTGTGCCCTGTCTACTTGCAGGTACAATGCAAGGGAAGTTTTCGAACTGTACCGGCACGAGGAAAACAGCGACAAGATCAAGGACGTGATTGAGGGAGGAGAGGTGGACTTGGTTGCTTTCTCTCAGATTCAGAAACTGGACAGTGACAGTGTACAAGTGCTGATGAGAAGTGGTCGTACCACAAGTCAGTCGAGTGAATAGTCAAGTGTTTTACCACAATGGACTGCTGATGGCTGGATGGAAGTGTGCCACCACAATTGTGAAAAACAACATGTCATGTTATGTACTAGGAGTGTGTGGCTACAGGTAGCTACAGCTGTGTTGACTGTGCAAACAAGGGGACTTGTTATTGGCAGTGTAAAAAAAGTTTTGTTTTTCTTCCATGTACACACATTATGTGTGCGCTCACAGTGAAGAAACGTTAGATTCGGTTGATACAGCAACTTTGCATGGTTAACATTCTGAGGCTATGTTGCAGTAACAAATCAATATACACCTTGCTGTACTGTATGTGATATTCAGCCATACCTACTGAAGACTGGCAGGAGTAGAGCCCCCACTAACTACCATGCCCAACGGAACCACCCAGGCTGCCCAGGCCATTGCCTGACCAGATGTTTAGGTGTGCTCATGCTTTGCTATAGCTAAGGCACTTCCTGGCCTGTGCAAGTGGCTGTCTAGGTGGTATTGTTCTGACTTGGCCTGACCACCTTTAAAGTGCATCCTCCAGGCCTGACTACTGCCATGAGCTAAGTAACAGATACAGTTTAATGTTCACATGCACTTGGGAATCAGGACAGCAAGCCACAATGCTTGAGTTCATGCATAGTTTGGTGCTGTATTGAGCATCACTTTAATGAGATGTATTACAGCATACAAACAACCACTGCCATCCCTACATACTGACCCACTGTTCCAAATCACTCCACTGAGCTAGGTGCATGGCTTAACTACAGAGCAAGCATCTAGCCCTGTACAAAAGTACACGGTGGTTGTACATGTGTTTGAATACGGTGGTTGTGTTTGAATATGCGCATGCATGTTCAAACTACGACATTCAAATTTGTGTAGCTAGCTAACCTCGTTCCAATTGGCCTAGCCCGTCGCTGCCTTGGTTACCCACGCCGTGTTGTGAGGCAGCGTCAGATCTAGAAGAGCTGTCGTGTCCGCTCGCAGTAGTGCGAGTCTCGTATGGCACTGTTTCATACATTTTGGGGCGTGTTTTTCTGGACAAGGGAATCGGCATTGTGTTGGTACACTCTCTGTAGCCAGGTGTTAACTAAGTGCCACAGTTTCGTAACGGCGATGGTGTTGGCAGAGTCTCGAGATCCGTCTGAAGTATCTCCTTTTACAAAGTCGGTCACAAGGACCCAGTCGTCAGAATCGGACGGAGTTTTGTCTCTAGTTGTGAGTATTCCACTGATCTCCTGCAGGTAAGCACTCGCGGTGTACGCGATGGCGCATACTCTACTAGCTAGTGTGCACACAGTAAAGTGACGAAACTCTTTCACAATCTCATAGATTTCGGGCAAAGTCTTACCATCAAGACATCTCCGAAGTTGCACCTCCAACAAGTGTCGCTCCAGAGCTGAGTGCCTTCTTCAGACTACTCGAGGATGAGGTGATTCAGCAGTTTCTCCATTCCGATCGCTGTGCCACGATTGCGGACAAGGTATATTAAACACAGCCACACATTTGAAAATTTAAGACGGGGACATTGTGTTTTGTCGCAAAGCCATTTCCATATGACATGATGACTATTATGTGTCTGTTTTACATGTACAATTCATCAATTTCTTCCTCCACAGTACCTGCTTGCTATGGTGTATGTGTACTTCAGAAGGGCCAACCTGACACTGGATCAGTACACCAGGCTTAACTTCTTTGCAGCACTGTAAGTGGACCTAGCAATTAATGTGATGACACGTCGATTCCATTGCATACACATGCACTGTATATTCTGTATTATGTAATACTGTTCATTCCTACAGCCACAATCATCATAATTATCATCAATCACAATGCGTTTGATCATGACTGTTATCATCATCATTCAGAGCATACACTCTCATTTTTCATTTGAGCTGTGCATTCATGTTACTGTCCTTCGATCCAGCATCAGTATATAGAGCCCTTCATGTTCCACATTTATGCTCTTCCCTCATTGTGTCTGTGTGTATAGCTTCCTTGCTAATGATATGGAAGAGGACCGCCAACATGACAAGTACCAGATACTTCTGTGGGCCACTGGACAGCTACGATGTAGTTCCTATCCCAAGTTCCTTGTCCAACGGGACACCCTCTGGAGGAAGATGAGCTACAGGGCTTATGTGCAAAGGGAGATTTGCGAAAATGTATGTAAGCACCATCCCAAAAAACCAAAGCACTGACATGCTATATACACAGCAGGTCAATTGATATTCGGTGCAAACGCATATGTACAAACCTAACAACCTAATCTAACACAAAGTATAACAGATGGACTTATATATGAGGACTTGTGTGTCATGTGGATTTGTAGCTAGGCTCATGTTGTATATCTGTTTACTTTCCTGGCTGTGCAGTTCTATGCATAGTATATTGTGTTGCCATACATCATGGGATATACTATCATATGTGTATTTAATTTACCAGTACATATATCATCATACATATCTCTTTTTGTACTGCAGGTGTTTGCCTTGAGTCCTGGCCATCCTGCGTGGAAGCGCGAGCGTCCACCCCAGCATGGAGGTGCCCACAGGATTCACCCAGATACAGAAATGGCAATCAAACTCAGCCAAAGTGCTTCACAAATCTGCAAGCGGTGTGGCAGTGCTGGTGCACTGGGGAGCTCACAGTGGTGCAGCTCCAGTACTGCCGGTCACAGCTCAACCCCTTTCTTTCCCAATCAGTCAAAATGCCGTGTGAATAGGCCCTCAATATCAGCCCCACTCTGCAAGAGAAGAAAAGTGAAATTGGATCGAGAAACCAGAGCATAATGTATACTGATTGTTATTGTGTGCATCCCAGATGAACAAGACAGCCTACTCACGCACTGCATGGTTCACTTGCCTTGTCCCACTCTAGCTTGTGAACACTTCAAAATCACAACTTGACAACTTTCATTTTCACAACCACATCCATTTTGTTGTTTGTGCTGTCTCTGGAACACTGCATAAAATTATAAAGCTTCATTTTTGAGTGTTCAATCAATCATAACTGTCCATTTAATTAATTGCGAACAATCTGAAGTCTCTCGTGTAATACTCTTTGTGCATAGCTATATTATTTCTTGTGTTCATACATTTTGTCTAAAGGCGTCTAGCAGAAAAGGCATCAACATTATCACCTTAAATCACTTTCCAGATTGCTGTGATGTAGCCATCCAAATTTGGTGTAGATTGGTGAAAAATTGAACAAGGTGTTAGCACTCAACCAAACTCCACTGTGTATACCCTATCTCTTAGATATAATGACACTGTACATGTAGGTGGTGAATGTAAGAGATGCAATAACTCGGACAGAACAAAATTTGACCATGCAGACCAAAAATTGGTTTAATGATGTTACTCTCACTGCCTGACCCTATGCCTCTTAGCATTCCTACCACATTTGGTTGCCATCCTTTGAAAGCTGAAGGAGTAATTCCTTAATCCATGCCATGCCCATTAAGGTTTATGGCAATAAGATTAAGGTGTCAGACGCTTGCAATTAATGTAATGCAACATAATTTATTATTAATATATTACGTAAGCCTTCAACAGAAGGTCATATTCTTATTACACACATGCAGTGATAACAGCAGTGTGGAGCTATGTTAACACTTCGTGTATATTGTTATTAGAGCTTGTTTAAGTTCCAGTTGTACTCCTTGGCCTCCACTGTAATGCTCTGATCACTCTGCAGCATCTCCTGCAGGAGGGTTTGTCTGCCTTCTGGTAAGTACTTGCACAGCCACCTTTACAGTATGGAGGCAACAGGTCTGCATCACACACCAAATTCATCCAGATCAAAGGAAATAACTATTGAAGTAAAGAACTACATAATATTCGTCCATCTCTAGGCCACTATGTCTTGATGTTCTTTACTAAAGACTGACTAGGAACCTATAGCCAGAAATCAGGCTATCTGGTTAACTTATCTATTTGATGGCAATACAAACAGGTGGGACCATCATATAAGGAACCGATGAACAGTGCACCAATTCAAGGCCATCAACAGCTTTACACTGGACCAGAACAGTAGTCCAAAGGCCTTACTATGAGGTGCCAAGGGCATATTCATCATGTATACTCATAAAGTATGGCAAGCAGGTGTGCACAAGTTGTAAAGTTTGAGCTTTCCAATGCTACAGCGTGCAGCTGTACTATTAAAGTATGCACTTGCTTCAACTCCACTAGGTTGGTAGGCCAGGTTTAAATGGGCCAGCAACTTTGAAACAGTACACCATCTCAGCAATGGCACTGAAAACAGTTAGCTAGCCTGGTCAGTCTGGATCTGAAATGGGCCAATGGTATAAATCAGTCTACAAATATGAGCTAACCAAGCATCCCATTCCTTTGCAATGTGCATGTGTAACTATATAAGTCGGGACTGTATTCCCCCAACTCACTGTAACAACTGACAGTTGTCCTGTCCAAAATCTTTGGCATACCACAGGAATATCTTAGACAATGTAACCTGTACAATATGTAAAGTGATTAGTTGTCTTAAAGCGGATTTGTCTAGAGCTAGCTAGCAATACAGGGACAAAGGCACCAGTATGTGTGGAGGAGCTAGGTGGTGGGGGTGGGAGTGGGGGTGGAGGTGGGGGTGGAGGTGGGAGTGAAGTGGGGGTGGGGGTGGGGATGGGGGTGGAAGAGAGTTAGCTGATACAGTGCCTGTTAAAGTATGCATGAAAGAGAGCATGTTGCAACAGCATCGGTGCTTGTGGGTGTTGCTATTTGAAGGTGAGAATTGAGGTAGGTAGAGTGAGTGAGCATGATTACAGTAGCTTTCTTGAGAGGGTTCCAGCTTCTAGACACAGGAAATACAGTGGAACCTATCTACACTACGTGGCTGCCTATATGAACAAGGCAGCCACCTCTCTAAAACAGCCAGCCTCTCTTGCCTCAAATAGTGCTAAAGCACTGCAATCTACCTCTGTAAAGTAGCCACCTCTCGAGGAAAGCCAGTTAGAACTGGCCCACAGGCAGTTGTCTTAGACAAGTTTCGCTGTATATGTATGTCCTATGCCAACACCCAATACAAAGTGGAGCACTGACCTTCCTATTGTCCATGTCCACTGTGACCTCTTGAGAGACAAAATTATTTGCAGCTGCATCCAATCCTCGGTCTATGTTGTTTGGAGTGTACACTTGAATTGGTGGGCAGGACTGGGCGAATAGAAAGAATCACCATCACATGCACATGTGTGCACATACACACAGTTGTTTAATGCACACACAATCATATGCAGACCAATTCAACATACCAGTCACTAATATCTGACAACGTCAACAAAAGATATACACTCTCCACAAACCAACCTTGGCCCCACAAACCAAAGCAAAATGAATCCTAGGATCCACTGTGGGCAGGCAAAACTGAGTGCGTGGATCACCCTCTGCAAAGTAAGTGGGAGTGGCCTTACTTGGGTGGGGTCTATTGCCTGTACAAAAAGGGGAAGTGACAACAGTCAAAAGTGTATAGATCGATTAGTACATACCTGTCTAAACTCTAAAGGCAGTGATCAGGTATAATAAGCTTTCAAGTCTATCCAAATGGCAAATGTAAGTGCATCTTTCACGGTAAAATGGTAGTCCAATAATCTATTTTTGAGTCCCTGTGTTTGCAGAATGCAGACACATAGGAAAAGATGACCATGCCCAAGGCTGTTTAATCCCTTACCTTATACAGCAGATCTGCCTGATACGTAGTTCAGACATTATACCAAATTAACTCCACTAAACAGATACAAATTGCAACAAGATACTGTTTGTGTATGTGCAAAGGTAAGGACGTTTAGTGTGTGCACGTAGAGCCGCCTAACACGTAAAGCTCACCTCTCAGTATACCATGCTCAATGTCATCCAGGGAGTATAGGAGACCACCAATGTTGTAGCAAGTCACTGACCAGAAGTCTGCCACCTCCAGGACAGAGGAAGGCAGCTCCTCACACACAGCCAACCCATGGATCGTCAGGGCGTTGTACACATCTATCCTTTGCTAAGGAACATTTACAGACTTCACTATACACTACAGCTGCAACTACACACACCACCACTGGAGTGTAAGCTACGAGAAGAGAGAGAACCAAATTGGCGCATGCATAACCATCTGATTGCACAATGATTACACAACAAGATGGTTTCGTAACCCAATCTAAGCAATACTTTTAATCTGAGCATTAGACATAGCAATTAATATTGGGATGGTGCTGGTCATTTGCACCACCATAACTTTGATACCTATCAAATGGTCTCTTTTAGGAATCGCACTAGTATTGTTACGGATAGAGTAAGGATACTGATGAAGAAGGCCTTCTTTTGACTCTCTGCCATCTTGCCAACATCCACATGAGATAGTTGCTGGCATTGATCCAAGTACTCTTTAAACAGCACACTTTGTCTCAAGGCAGTGTAGTCTACACCCTGTCCGTCATCGGTCATGAAGCTTCCTTTGAGACGAAGCATGAGCTTCTGCACCTTTACCGCCACCTCCTCCCCAGGGTGAACCATGGGATCGCCACTGCCGCTCTGTGCACTCACCTGCCCTTCATTCAGCACACGTCTCTTCGATGTACAATCAGACATATTGGCTGTATTGGGTTAGTGTGTGTGCTTGGTAGTAGGGGGCAATGCGGTGACTTATTCCTCGTAAAGTTTACGACAGAGTGTTTTCTTTCTGTCTGCTAGCTCCTGGTTTGCTCTTCTCTTCTCCAAGTACTCTTCAGTGAGGCACCTGTCCAAGGCTCTCTTTAAGTCGTTGCAGGCGCCCAAGAACTTTCCCCAGTTGTTCTCCTTGTGGCACCGCTCCAGTTGCTTGATGAGCTCCTGACACTTGGGAGTGTGCAGATGAGGGAACAAGGGTGGGTGCATTAGGAGAGGGAAGACTAGGCGACAACGCGGAGAGTCGAGCTCATTTGCTGATTGCGTAACAAGTCCAAGGAAAGTGATGAATATCGTTAGTTTCTTTCTGGTGGTGATTCGTCGAGAGATCCTTGGTGTCACGTCTTCGGATCGGGAGGGCCGAGAAGGAGCACGCACAGGCACAAGCACATGGCGTTCAATGACCTGTGTGACCACAATGTTCCCTGTGGTCAGGAAAGACAGCCCGAGACGACAATGGAATCCCACGAAGTGCTCTTTCTATTGCTAGTCCCAACCATAACCCTGGTGGTACCACTGCTACTGCTTCTCTCGGTCGTGGCCCTTCGGAGAAGGCCGGCAACAGATGAACCAGCAATAAAAGAGGAGTCAAATAGGCTTTGTTCAAAACAGGACTCCACTGGAGTGGATCGTATACGAGCAAGGAAGAAGAGAAGAAAGAAAAGTACTTGTACTCGGACCCGTAGGGCTACTTGTAGCTCGTCTAAGGAGTTGTTCACTGTTGACTCAGCTGTGGTAAGAGTTTTATTACGAGTGCATTATATGTCACCTCTTACCAATGATTTTGAGCCCTAGTGTGTGTGTGTGTGTGTGTGTGTGTGTGCGTGTGTGTGTGTGGTGTGTGTGTGTGTGTGTGTGTTTGTGTGTGTGTGTGTGTGTGTGTTTAGTGTGTGTGTGTGTGTGTGTGTGTGTGTGTGTGTGTGTGTGTGTGTGTGTGTGTGTGAGCGGGTGGGTTAAGTGTACCATAGCATTAATAATATTATTTTGGCATATTGTATGATGTTGACTCTGCACGTATATGTATGCCCTTTGTGGCCAACACCCCCTCAGGCCACGTATCGCAGTATCTTGCCCAACAGTATTATCATACACAGTGCATGTAATGTATAGCTCCATAGATTATACCACCCAAAATTGTGGAGCATCCTAACTCATGACACTCACTATTCACTGGGCTGATAACGCTGCCCCCTGTGTACATAATGTGTATTGACCCATCTCATGGTATATGTTGATGCTTGCTATCTGATGCGATGCCAGCTGTGGGTGGCGACTGTCTTCACTACTGAATACATACGTAGTGCGTCCCTTTAAGGTATTGTGTGTCTCTGTTTCTGTGTACACTGAATGTGTCAAGCTTAGCACTGTGGCATAGTGTGACTTGACCAGAATGCTTTGGATATCATCTTAAATCAATCAACCTTTGTTTGCTTGTCTCATGTTTGTACGAATGTCTTCTTTCATACCATCCTTGTACTACAGCGCTTTGAATTCAGGAAAGAGTAATTTTGTAATTTGCTCTGGGAAGGGGGGAGGGCAAGAACAGGTGCTGAGGTGCCTTTTAAACACCTGTGTTCTATTCTCTATTGCTATTCAATGATCAAGAGTCCAGTAGCTTGTCCCAGTCTAAATTGCATGGTTTACCTTGCACTCTCTGAAGAAGGATCTTGTTGCAGGAAGGTCTAGGACTTATTGTCCCGCATAGCCAGACTGCCATTTTGTTTAGCTGTGCGTGACTAAGGATTGTGCACTGCCTATAATGGGAATATGCATTCCCTATATGTAGCAGCTAGGGTAATTGTTTAATGTTGAGCTCCCCAAAATGGCTTGGTGCTATCTGAATGGTCACACAGTATGCATGCTACGTGTGTGAGAGGTACTTTGTTCAATTTGTACATTTTGGTTGGTTTCCAAAGTGAGCAGAATGAATAATGTTTTGGTGTTTAATTGGCAGACAACTTTGAAGACGATTGTAACCACGAAAGGCTTGAGGACAGTGGTTGTGGAGAAGAAAATGCCTTCATTTCCCTGCCAAGGGTAAGCGCCTAGTGCATCACATTTAATAGCTGAAAAATAGGAGTTTTAGATCGTGATGGGGATGTAGCTCAGTGGTAGAGCGCTCGCTTTGCATGCGAGAGGCCCCGGGTTCAAGCCCCGGCATCTCCACTTTTTTTTCTTTTTTTCCCCCCACCATGTACATGATACATGCCTAGATGTAAGGACAGAACTGCCAAGAAAGGCTGCAAGTAAGTCCACATGCGAGACAAAGTATCAACACTTGCGCTGTGAGGTGCTTTTTGTCTCAAATTGGTGTCTTTCATAGTTACAAGTTCTGTGCAAGCTGCTGTCGGAACTGTGCAGATTCAGTGTGTGCTGCACATGGCACTGGGTTTGCAGCAGCTCAGGAGAGAGTGTATCAGGCACGCAAGGACCGTGTCTATGAATTGGACCTGAGCTTCTCCCACTTAAGCCGCTACCCAGACCACATCCCAGATGTTGGCGCACAGCTGGTTAGCATACTGTTCATATGTGGTCCACCCATTACTGTATGCCTTCACTGTGTACACATTCTGCACACTGGTCTCATATACCTAGGAGCACTTGAACATGTCCACCAACCGGCTCACGAGTGTTCCAGAGGACATTGGCTCACTGAGTGGTGTAACAGAGTGCTACCTGCAATACAACTGCTTAACCAAGTTACCGGTAAGACAGCGATTGTAGCAATACTTAAGCCAAAATAGGATTGTGTTGTGCCTCTTTGAACTGTGTGTGATGTATGCAATTGTTTTGGAAGTCATAACTGGAACAGCCAATTTTGAACACTTGGGCTGTCCTGTAACTAGCGAGCTGAGCTGTGGATGATGTTGTATGATTGCATTCAACTGCTTCCATTTTATTTTATAATTTGCACTACTCATTAGTATCATTTCGTTTTGCATGAGGTCTAAACAAGAGAAGAGTTTCTTAATCTGTAAAGATTGGTCTAATTTTTCAGTTTTCTGTTTGCTTCTTGAATGTCTGTCACACAAATGGTGTCTTCAGTTCAGCTGTATGTCGTACCTATGGTTGTTCACAGGATAGCATGTGTCACATGGTACAACTGACTGAGCTGGATTTGAAGAACAACCAACTGTCAGTATTACCTGGTATGTTGTCGTGGTAATGAACAGCCATGTGCCGATCATGTAAACTGGTGGTGTGAAAGGAATCATTTAGTTCATTTGCTTGCTTTAGATGGTATTGGAAAGTTAAAGTTGCTACGAGTGTTCACTTTGTCCAACAACAACCTAAAGTCACTACCAAGAAGCTTTGGAGAGCTGCTATCGTTAGAAGAACTTAATCTCCAGTTAGTGGAATCACTTGAGTGCATGGGCTTATGGGAAACCTCTCTCATGTATAGTAGAGTGTTCATAGTGGTGAGCAAAAACAGTTTCTAAGTGTTTTAGGCTGCTTCAGTGTCTTCCAGTGGAATTGTCAGAGCACAACTGTTGTGGATGGTGTACCAACTGTGTGCGCTATCTTGCAGTTCTGTGTCCAAGACCTTACAATACGTAGTGAGCGGCAATGATTAGTTTGCAGCATGAAGTAGTCTTGTCCCTAGCCCACTTCCAGCCACCATTGTTAGTGGGCCAATGCATTAGAAATGATAGCCAGAAGTGAGCTGAGACCAAGGTTAGGACACCTGCCTTCCAGACATTGAGGGCAGAGTGTCACTTTTTCACTGCAGCTCTCTTGTGTGTATTTAGTGTATTGACTTGTGAACTGATAGGACATGCCAGTGTTTTATAAGAAATATCTTCATATGCACAAATATGTACTAGGCACTGAGTACGTATGTGCATCCATGAAACCACACTCTGGGCAGTTGTGAAGTGAAACCAGTGCATGGAAGGGTGTAATGTATTAGTTGCTACCACTGCTTCTGCCTCTCCTTTGCAGTCAAAATGAACTGGAAAGCTTACCCGACGAAATGTGCAACTTGGTTAATCTAGAGGTGAGCAAAAGTTGCAACGTATTTATTTTCTGTAGTCATAATCCAACAGGCGCAACGAACTATGTACCCTGCTAGGCTGGTCATATGCTGGTGTAGACCAGTGTTGCTTGACCTCTTGCTGACCCACAGCTGTGGGAGGGTGTCATAGGCCTACTGGAACTGTTTTGATGTAGTTTCCTTTGACCTATCCTCTGTAGTACCTGTACTTGGGCAAGAACAAACTCTCAGCACTCCCCAAGAGGTTCGGGGACCTGACCTCCCTCGTTGAGCTGGACCTGTCTGAGTGTCGGTTGACTGCACTCCCTGACTCCATTTGTCATTGTATCGTTCTCGATAAACTGTGGATCAATAACAATCAGTGAGTCCTGAGATGTGCGTGCTCTTTGTGTGCAAGTTAAGTGGGACTCGGGCAGGTTTAGAGGATATCCACATGTGGATATTCACACTAACACATGCACACACATGCCTGGACATAAGTGCATGTGGAAAAGTTTTGTTTTGACACCTTGCCATATTTGATTCACATTTTTATCATTCAGTACATAATTTCAAATAGCGAATGAATACAATGGATCATTTTCATTCACTTGAATATGTTGATCATATGCGTACGTATGTAAAATTCCACTCACGTTTGAAATATGTAGTAATAGACAACTCATGCACGGAAGCTCATCATGGCCATCTACAGTATGGGTATGCTCTGATGAGCACACAGCAGTCTGTACGGTATGGATTGTGATGTGTCCGAGCTGGCAGGTGTGGAAGGCTGTAACTATAGCACATCATCATTGTAAGTTAAATAACTGATCCCCGTAGTCATGGCGATCAGCAGAGATGGTCAAGTTGTTTGTAGTGTAGTAGAACGGCAGAGTGGATGTACTCACCCTCTGGGAATGTCTGCTGTGGAGGTACCCTTGGTACGTACCTCTAAAGCCTCTCATCTCTGATACCACATACAAGCTGATCATGCAACATATCATCTGAAGACGCATCAAACTGACTGTGCTCCGATAATGTACATAATTCAGCCATGATTTTAGTTATCACTTCTCTCTCCCTACTTCTCCCTGATGTGCGTGTTGCAAAATGACTCCATGGCGTGATCCAAGTGGTTAAGTAGAGCTGAGCAAGTGGTTGCAATATGAAGGCTGGGCTGAGTGGAAATGGAGTGGGAGGGGATGATAAACTGGGAAGTGAATTTATCTTGCCTTCATTTAGTGAAACATGCCACCACTTTTGGGAGGACTGTACATGAACTTATAATGATCAGACCTTGGTGCCATGTGCTGTGTATGCACATGTTGTGTTCTCATCCAGACTGACATGTCTCCCTGCACGGATTGGTGACCTCCGTCATCTGAGGGAGTTCCATGCCAGATCCAACCATCTGTGCTACCTACCAGCCACTGTGCTCAACATGAGGCCGTACACATTCACAGGTACTGCGTAGACCACAAACTGCTGAACAGGTCATGCAATGGGTTGTACTATTTTGTTGTACTATTGCTGGGTGTTGTAACAAGATGCTTACAAATGTATTCGGGATGGCAGTTACATACGGTACCAGTTCTTGTACATTTTCACAAGTTGACATGCTTTATGCACGTACGGGTGCAAACACATGTCAAATGCTTATTTCTGTATCTATGAATAATCTCATACTGCTGTGTTGCGCGCAGCCCTTCTCTATAGGCCAATGACTTTGCTATGTTCATAGTATACACGTCTTAGATTAATTACTGGATTAATGCACACAATTATTACAGCAATAGTACTGACCAATGATGTGTACACATACATAGTAATCATCTTCCACCTCACAGGTCAGGATAATAGTTTCATCCGAGAGATGGACAGACACAAAGTGGCGCAGTTCACTTACTGCCCAGAGGTCACGGTGCCGTCCCTTCAAGAGCTGGTGTGTAGATTCATTGCAAACAGCAAGCACCACAAGTGGAGGAGAGGGGTGCTGCCAGACCACCTCACTAGTATGTCCATTTTAAGCATGTATTTTATTGTAAATTCCTGAGTGGCTAGGGAACTGATTCATGCTTGAAAATCTTGACGAGACACTAGCCGAAAAGAACTTGATTTAGACGTTTCACTGTATTTTATTTCAGTTCGTTGCTAATTTGTGATGTATTGCATGTATTGCCTTGTGCAGTACTGAACATGTACCACTCCTTTTTACATTGCTGACAATGACCTCCTCTCTCTCTCCCTCCCTGCCTCCCTCCCTCCTTCCCAGGACTCCTGGATGAGTGCAAGTGGTGTACAAGGTGTGGAGGACCATACTTTGAGCATGTATGGACTCAACTAGTGTTTGGTGTGCTAGTGGTGTCACGAGTACCCATTCTACATGAGGTCTGCTCACTGTGCTGCAAGGAAGATGAGAGTGAAGTAGACAATGAGCCTACATGTGTGATGTGATTTTATAATAACACAGGTTTTATCTCCATATTTATTAGCAAGTCATCTATTGTGATTTTATAGGTCCAGTTTCCACTGGATGCACTCTAGCATTTGAAATTGCATTTATACCACTGGTCTATCTTCGAATTCAGTTAGTGCTGCTCTGGTATGCCAGCTGCAATCCTGTGTGTTTTGCTTTAACAATGCCCCTGCGTGATCACATCCCAGACAACTGTTGAATATTCAACCTTTGATGACCGTACAGATCGAAGGGTTCAGCTAATTGATTGTGATATTATAACCGACGCAATGAATATCATTAAACTGCGTCTCTCACTGACGCGACGAGTAACCCGCCACACAACGCCGAAGCGCTGTGGTTGCAGAACGCGATGATGGCGAAGAGTTGCTCCGTGTTGCCGTTGTTCTTGCTCCTAGCTGTATTTGTCAGTAATCAGGTAAGCTTCGCAAGCGATTTGTAAAAGCCCAAGTATATCTATCAGACTGCACGGACCGGTAGTGCTGTCTATGTAGGGATGGCGGTGGTTGTTTGTATGCTGTAATACAATATTCAGTTCAGCGCAAGCGGATCTGTTGCTATGTGCACGTGTGGCTTCGCAAATATTGAACTCCCATCACACCTTCGCCTTATTAGCCAGGCCACCACAGAGCTAGCTGTTGGAGCCAGCGCGAGCGCGCATCGTTGGGGGGGCGTACTAGGACTGTACCTTTAAATAATTCATATATAGTTACTCGGGAAAGCAAGCCACAGTTAAAAGTATCGCACAGTGCTCTATTCTCGACAAGAGTGGCATTTGCGCCACAGCCACTTTGCGCAGCTGCATGTGCTGAATGCGTCTGGTACAGAGAGAAGTCAGTGGCCCATTTTAAAGGCTAGGATCAGTGAAAACAGGATGAAACCTTACGCTGTCATGTGTCTTAGCCATGTAGGCATCATCAAGACATGAGTAATGGGTTGAAGTACTAAGGTGCAGAAACTCTAGCAGTAAAGCTAACTTGTGCTATTCTGTATAATTATGTACATGAGACTGCAATCTGCTGACATCAAAATAAATATTCAGTAATACACATAGCTAGTTCATGTGGCATGCGCACAGTTGTGATTTATGTATGCATAAGTCTTATGTCAATAGTCACTAGCTACATTAAATCAATATTAACTTAATCCAAAGGGACATGACCCTTTGTTGTTTCAAGGGCTATGTCTGCTTCATGGATTGGACGATGGTGAGAGAATCGGCTGCCACAAATACACATGATGGCAGATCAGAGGATGGCAAAGGAGAGCCAGCATCTCAGCCAGCTCTCATGATAGTGGAGTATTGCTTGAGTTGCTTCTGTGCGGTTATTTCTGCCAAACATTTGTAAAACACTGTCACTTCACATCCCATTCCTCCTGTGGTGGCAAAACAAGAGAAATGAGGACACCATGCTCTATTTTATTCTTCACGGACATGTTGGACATCTTCTCTCTTCTTCAATGCCTCATGCTTCTTGAATGCCATGGTGATGGCAGGGCAATGGTTACTGAGCGTGTTGGGATGAAAAAATCCATACCTCAGAAACGTGTCCTGTTAATTGTGCATTCCAGAGTCCCCTTGAAGGAGATGTCCAGACTGGTATTGCCATCAACACTTGCATGGAATGTATTTGCAGTAATTGCAGTGGCCTGCTTTGGCTTATATACTAACAACTTTGTGATTGTCCGCTTTGAGCAACAAACTGCAAACCCCACTGCCCCCAGTCTATGCTGCAAGGTGTGCTTTATGTATTGCAGAGGATTGCATGATGACACTGGACTTAGGACTCAGCCAAGCCATGCCCAACAGGATGTTGATGCTTCGTATCAATTAGCTGTGCATTTGCCCATGGGAGTCTTGAAATACGGAATACGGAATAGAGTAGTGTAGGGTATTTCCAGTCAGCAGCTATTACTGGACTTGTGGATGTAATTTGACTTAGTGTGTCTATTAGCACAGCGCGAAACTCCAAACTGCGGTTACGAGTAGCTATACACCTGCTGCATTTCACATGTTAAAGAGGTCAGCCTGCAACATTGCTTACCAGTGGTAGATCCTCATAAGTGATTCGTGGTGTAACTGTTGCATTGCAAATCTTGAACTCCTAAGAAGTACCCTTGTAATGGAAGAAGCTAGCACAACAATCCAGTATTGCCATTGGCCATTTAATGCATTACTTTGCAGTACTACCTGTGCCTAACACAACACCAAATTGTGCACTTGCTGAAGCTTACCATTCCTGAAGAACCACCCGCTTGAACACATGAACCAGTGGAGGGTATGCCTCGTTTTCCTTCACAAACTATGACTGTGAACTTGCAAAGGCAGAAGCCTAAAACAAAGTGTCCAGAGTGGAATGGTGTTTATGAGGAAGGACATGACATGACAGCATGAGCAGAGTACATTGAATGCAAAGAATAGCTCCATTGCATTGTACAAGTACTCCTCAAAAAGCATGTTTCTACCTGCTACTTCTGTGCTATTGATAGTTTGTGTTGAGCACAGTAGACATCTGTGGACACTGTAAAAGCTGCATTCCACTACTTTGCACTACTCTCCTAGCACTTTTCTACACTCGTCTGGAAACACCCTCCATGAGAGTCCTGTGATTGGGACAGAGTTTCTCTGCGCTATTAGCAGCAAGAGCCTCACTCGGTTCAGTGTTGCACACAGTAGTACCCTGCCTTCCTCCAAGGTAGGCTAGTAGCACGTCAGAGTCCCACCTCGCCTCGTCTTACGTGACCGGAAATACCCCACGCTGCTCTAGTGGAATAAAATATTAAAATGGCAGACGACTCGTACACAAACAAGTCTTGCTGGCATGAGCTTCTCCTCAGAAAGGTTCGAAGTTTCAACCAAATGAAGGGAAATGGGCATATTGACAGCTCTTTGGAAGTGGTTCATACAGAAATGCTTCATTGAATGAAAACAGCAGCATATTGCTGCTGTTTCCTCACAGAAAAACTCGAGAAAGGCACCGTACAACCCTCCCACCTTGAAGATTGTGAGAGTGGTGTGTGCATGTATGTCACTGTGTGAGTGAATGGAGTGTGATGTGTGTATGTGTGTGTGTGTTATGGTGTAGTGTGTGCATGTGTGTGCATGCAAGTATGTGGAGTGTGTGTGAGTGAGTGCAGGGTGATGTTTGTGAGTAGTGTGTGAGTGAGTGCAGGTGATGTGAGTGGAGTGCAAGTGAGTGGAGTGTGTATGTTATGTGTGTGCATATGTGCATGTGTGAGAGTGGAGGTGTGGGTGCATGCGTGTGTGTGCATGTGGGAGGGAGTATCTGGGGGGGGGCAATGACAGACATATTCTTTCCACACCTAGACCTCCTGTGCTGGGTGTGGGGACAAAATCTTTGGTATTGCTCCCCTCCCAAACTCCCTCCCATACATGCACACACACACACACACACACACACATGGATACATACACACATCACACTCCACTCACTCACACACAGTGACATACACACACACATCACACTCCACTCACTCACACACAGTGCCATACATGCACACACTGCACCTCCACTCACACGCACATGTACATATGCAAACACATCACATACACACTTCACTCACATCAACCTCCACTCACACACACACTCCACTCACTCACACATACACACACATGCACACACAGTGACATGCACTGCATGAGATAGAGTGTACTACATACCAATAGCTACATGCATAGACTGTCTCTATGAGTGGATAATGAGTTGTACGGTGCCTTTCTCGAGTGTTTTTTTGTGAGGAAACTGCGATTAGGTGCTGTTTTCATTCGAAGAAGCATTTCTGTATTCCATGTTTCCCAGGCTCCCTTGCCCGTGGGCCCATTGGAGGAGCATGGTAAACACATCCTGTCGTGGGGCTCGTGGGGCGGTGTGGCTTGTGTGCTGTCCAATGTCAACTGTGGACAACCATTATGCAATCCTTCGTAATAATGTGGAACTAACCTTTGCTGTGAAGTATTTATAGCTTCTCCTATGGGACACCCCACTTGCCACCCACATGGCCACCTGCAAGTGGAATCACGTGCACCTGACAAAGTAATATATAGGTGTACATAGTTGAGTGACCCACCACATACATGTGCTATTTATGGAACACATTGTAGATTCATGACTTGTCAAGAGCACTGTGTTAAGAAGCACACTTGTGCATCTACAGTATGCAATGTTCATAGAGACATCCACCCACTGGTTTTATGTACAGGTGCTCTGAATATGCATTTGCTTGCTTATCAGGTGTATCATATTTTCAATTTATATGGTTTGGTACATCATAACATGCAAGCATTGCACCAGTTTCACCAACACCTGAACAACCAACACTCCAACATCCAGTTCACCATGGAAGAGGAGAGTGGATGCGAACTGGCCTTCCTTGATGTCCTTGTCACCAGGAAGGATGAGAGACTACTGACCTCTGTTTACCGGAAACCAACACACACAGAGAGATACATTCCCTTCAACTCCCACCACCACAGGAAGACTATCACTGGTGTACTGAGAAGCATGAGGGATCGAGCACATCGTATTTGTGACCCTTCTACCAAGCCACAGGAGTTACACCACCTGGAGAACGTGTTCGAAGCCAATGGTTTCCCCCCAAATCTGGTGAAGAAGACACTCCAGGTCCCTCCCAAGTCAGCGCCACCCCCACCAACGGAAGACCCCCAAACAGAAGAGCCACAGAAGACCCTGTGAACCCCCTATGTCCGTGGTCTGAGTGAGAAGCTGGAGAGGATTTGTACATCTCTCGGTATCCGTTCGGTCTTCACCCCAGCACGCACCCTGAAGCGGACCTTAATGAAGGTTAAGTCATGGCTCCCAGATGAAAAGAAGAAAGGTGTGGTGTATCAGATCCCCTGCAACAACTGTAATTATGTGTACACAGGGGAATCGAAGAGAACTCTGAAAGTACGTATGACAGAGCACAAACGAGCTGTGAAGATGAGTGACCCTAACAACGGTATCGCGGTCCGTGTGGCGAAGAGTCAACACAGTATTGATTGGCCAGGAGCCAAGGTTAAGAGAACGGTGCAAGGGTACTGGGAACAGAGAACGATGGAAGCTATTGAAATCAGAAGAAGCAAGAGGTCCATGAACCTAGACAAGGGCTTACTACTCCCCTCACTCTGGAACCCGGTATTGGACCAAACGTAACATCACCCCCACCCTCCATCCATTATTTCTCTTTAATTTACTTTCTTGTTTGTACATTATTATGTAACTTTACTTGTCAGCTGTAACACACCCACCCCACATTAGGCCACACTAGGACACTACCTGTCATTACATCATCACAGTTATTGTAAATCAACCAATCCACTCCTTACAGTTGTTTATCCTAAGTTTTGTAACTCAACCAATCAGATTACAGCATTTTGTGTACTTAAGAGTCTGTGTTGTTATTGCCCTTAATGTTATAAATAACCACCTCTCACCTCACCCCCTTATCCTGTACGCAGTTGACAAAGACCTTCGGGTCGAAACGTCCTGCAGTTGATTGATTTATCATTATCAGTTGTGTCTTGCTCAAGAATCTCGTATCATCGTATTATCAACGCAACTATGAGCCTCTACAATATCAAACATTGTCTGTGTTTGTGAAGAACTGTATGCAGTGTACATTACTATTGCATGGAGGCAGATGACTGAATAGAGCTAGGCTTTGTGGCTGTGTGTAAGAGAGACAAACGGTGCCAGTTAAGGTGCTGAGACTGGAACTTACTTGTCTTCAACCTTAGCACTTCACCTCTAGCTCTTCCTAAGATACCATGACTGAATCTAGGTATCCTTCATGCTCACAGGGTGCAAGGACTATCCTAGTTCTGACTGTCTCATGTATCGACACCCCATTATGTAGTCAATTTACAAACCATGCCAATTTGGCTTAGTGGCTGCTTAAAGAATCATCCTGTATATGTGTGAGCTCACAGTACAGAATAGCACTCATTCTCTCAAATTTTTCAAGAATTTAGTGATTGGTTGTATGAATTAGTAATGGCAGATACAGAATTGTGTGTGTACAATCAGGTGTGTGTGTGTTTGTTGGCTGAAGTTTAAGAGGAGGTTCCCTTCAATCATTTTGTGCTTATGTTCTTTAAATGGTTGTTCATTTCACAGGTGCCAAGGGATGCCTGTAACATCCCATAACCAATGTGTTCCTCCTCCTGTTACTGCAGCCACTGACAGATGCAGATGGTAGACTGTCCATCACATTCAAGAAGTTCACTAACAATGCCAATACAGCTGATGACAACGAGTACTGCGATGATTATTGGGGTTCTGATCAGTGTGATACCCGCGTCTACGCATGTCTGGTCAATTCTGAGTGCTCCACTGGCGGTAGGGACATATCAGGCAACCATGGGTACCATAGTGGAAGGAATTTGAACCAGAATCAATTTGAAAATACTAACCCATTTAATGCTGACTACCCGGTAAGCGTGCTTAATAGTTATTGTTATTGTGGAAGAGTCCAATCTGAGCACCTGTTAGTCCCTAGACCTGACCTGACTGACAGATGTATACATACATATACAGGAAGGCCTAATTATATCCAAATTAAATGTAACCTAGGTGTAGAAGATTATGTTATTATTGCAAGATCAGTATAGGGGGAGAGACGTGCGATGGCCGGTCTGTGAGTGGGATGATTGTTGCTTGCTGTTGAAACTGGCAGATACACTAATATACCATTCAGGGAGGGGTTACGTTAGCCATACAGCTGCAAGCAGATGGAGGACTAAGTCCACTTCTTGATCATCTGTCCTGCATTTAGTCACATTAGAAATCATTTATTTTTATAAGCACTGTGCCACATTAGATGCCAAGTTTATCATTATTCTTTACATGTAATTTATAGAGTTGATCTCAGTTCTATCATCATTGCAGTGCTAATCTTGGCTCATATAGTAAAGGTCCAATGCCATGGGATTGGTACTTAACAATGATTGGGTGTAATCATGGCATCAACTATCATTAGTTCAGAATGTTTCATTGTAATGATCTCTTCAGCTGGTCCAAAACTGAGCAATACAATCATGACTCACGTATTGTGGGTGAGCGGTGTCAAGGGATAATGACACATTCATATGAGAGGTTTAATAGTAGAACTACCAAGGATTGTGTAGGAGTGAGGAATCTGCTGAGCTGTGGGATGATGTGGGCTGAGATGGCAATAACTAGTGTTTAAAATCTTTTTTGGACTTAAAAAAAGGATTTAGGAATGGCCAGCAGAAAAAGCACAGAAACAAGCAACAGTAAGTCAACACCATGATAAACAACATTTCCATGAAGTTTGCTCTGCATTCCTAATTCCTTGTAGCTACAAGGGACTAGTTAGGGATGGAATGATGTGGGCCTAGATGGGGTATAATACCATACATGGTCCATATACATGGATGTGTTGTGGAGTCCTCTTAGGATAATGTATCTGTGATTGGTGGTTGTGCATGATTCTTCACTTCTTTCATGTGCTCACTCAGTAAAGTGTCACTTCTGCAATGTTTTTGCTGAGTACAATCAATCAGTAAATGTGTGTACAGTAGGGAGATGGGTGGAAGTAGATGGGGAGACCCTTGAATAAATGACTGAGCTAGCATAGGACAGCAATGACTATCATTGGGCATTCATGGGAAAGCCTACACAGCAAACTGGGAGGTGCCACACCAAAAGCAAGTTGAGAGACACTACTGGCAGAGAAGGGTCCTGGGTGCCTTCCACTTCTGTGAACAGAGCAATGTAGCACATCAAACCTGATCTGTGGCCTAACCATCAACCCAACCTGTCCCCCTTCCATACGAACAACATGTCTTTTGTCTGTGAGAGGCCCCCATCCCACTGCATTCCCTCACTAATCTGACCGTGTACCCCATCTAAGGCCACATCACCACACTAACTAGTATTCATTAACAGACCATTTAATTTATGACATTCCCTTGACATTACCCAACAGCATTTGATGAGTCTGGCTTGTACAGTATGTTGCTTCATTTGTACCAGCTGAAGATGATCTGCGTTTAGAAATTTGTAAAGTATTTCCATGCCATTGAATAGTTGATGCTGTACCTGAACTCATCAGTTGCCCTGAATATACTGTAACATTGGCTACAGCATAGTCATCTGTAATACTTTGTAAGAAGTATGATAACGAACTTTCTTGTCTATGTACAGCCATCAGGTGTTTATCTGCGCGTGGACGTGTGGGATGATGATTATGGTAATGACGACAAAATTGACAAATGTAGAATTAGGATCCATAATCTTCAACCAGGCACAAAATATTCACGGAATTGCAATGGAGATCGATCTCACAGTCCAACCAAGCTTGAGCTTGAATACAAATTGACATGCGATGGTGGATTTAATGGACCTGACTGTGCATGTGAAGACCCAGCCCATGGACGTTGTAAGGATGATGGGACTTTGGAATGTGAAGATGGATGGGCAAGTGAAAGCATGAACTCCAGATGCGGATGTGAGATACCAGAACATGGCACTTGTCAGGATGATAATAGCTTGGTATGTGACCCAGGATGGGGGACTGATCAAGACCCAGCAAGGTGTTCATGTGAGATTCCTGAGCATGGCATTTGTCTGGATGATGGGACCATACAGTGCGATGTAGAAAATGGAGGTATGTGGGGAACCAAAAGCACCAGGTGTGACAGATTCTGTGAACCACCCACCAATGGATTTTGCGATTTCTCACTGCCTGATCCATACATTCGCTGCTCGGAGACTTGGCGAGGACCACCAGAATGCGAGCAATGTGAGAGCCACTTGTTTTGTTACCATTGCTGTGTGTATACATGTTTGAAATTGAATTGAAGTATTCTCTCTGCATAGATGATTGCCCTGTTGAGCGAGAAAGTTGCAACAATCAGTCACTGTGTGCAGAGGATGGCTGTGGGCATGGAACTTGTGTTCGATATATTATACGCTATGCGTGGACAATATTTGGAGGATTATATCCAGTTTATGGAAGGCGGTGTGACTGTGAGGAAGGCTGGGAATCCTCCAATTGTGAACTAGGTGCGTACCCAAGTTCTGAAGGCAACATGTGTCTACAGTAGATGTATCTACAATACACCTAGTAGACAGGCATACAGGGGGGTTCATTGGCTTTGTACTAGCCCCTCGTCCAGGATGTGTAATGCATAAAATTAAGAACCTAACCATTTTTTGGTAGTGCAGTCCTAGCTGAGGGCCAGAAGCATCATTTTTGAAGCTTTGTTACTTCACTCCACCAGTGTCAGTATGCATGTATGACCATTTACAGTGTCTGCCATTTTGTTGGCACGTCATTGGGTCGAGAAATTTCCTTCAGATGTTTCTTCCCAGAATAATGTAACCAACCCTCTTTGTCAAACCCTGCAAATAGAGCTGTTACATTACTGCTACGTAATAGAAATTGCACTTACCAGACGTGTTGATGCAAGTCTTCCAACCCTGGAGGGACAATGAATTTGCCTATACCGTATAAATTCTAATATAGGCGCCCCTTAAAAATAATTCCACCACTGACAGGCGCTTCTTATTAGAATGGATAAAATTGTGCAATGACCAAGGGGCGCTTCAATTGGAGCGGCGCCTAGCGCATGTAATTAGAGCGGAATAACACTGTTGCGCACGCAGGTGTGAAATTTGTTTACATGGCAGGCTCTGGCTCTTTCTGTCTGCCTCTCGCAATTCGCTGTTTCTTGGGTCCTCATTTAGCAATACTCTGTTCGAAGCCATCATCATGAAAGTTCTTTAGCCACCGCTGGATATTCTTTCGCGGAATGCTGAACTTCGTTTCAGCAGGACGAACTCCGTGGTTCTTAACGTAAAGGACAACGCGCTGCTTCTGCTTAGCAGTGTATTGACATTGAATGGACTTGGCACTGGGATCCTCACCATCAGCAACTACAGGTGCCACCTGGATGTTCTTCGGCTTGTCGGCCTTTGCCTGGCCATTACTCAGGGTCTATGGTTCCAGTGGGCGCTTTCTCGGTCTCCCCACAGGTCGCTTGACTGTCTTCCTCCCACCGATCCCACGTTCTCTGGTTGAGAATGAAGCAGCGATGTAATCCTCCTGGCTGACACGCTTAAAACATCTGTCAAGGTCGCCATCTCACGTAGCAGCAGCAGCACAGGTGTAAGTGGGAAGTGCGAACTACCATACTTCCGCTCCATTAGTTTAGGCGCCACCTAAAATTAATTCCAACACCTAAGGGCGCTTACAATTGGAACGGGAAAAATACAGTATGCCCCTAGGGGGCGCTTTAATTGGGGCGGCACCTATATTAGAATTTATACGGTAGTTTTTGCAGGATCCATTTTTCATATTTGCAGGCCCTGTCTGAACATTGTCTGGTAGTGCAGTGTATATATTGTATTATTCTACAGGTTGTGTTTGTTGCTTATGATTGCTAATAATTATTGATAGTGTGGAGAGCCTCTGTGGCTGGTTAACCATGGGTAGTGTTGCACCAAACCAACCTACACGGAAAGGAGAGGGTGGAGGAGGGGGAAGAGGGGAGGAGAGGAGCGGTAGCTCCACTCTATTGAGTTGTCACTTGCTTCACTGTAGCAGGTGGGTTTGGTGTAATTCTACTGGTAACTAACAAATCAGGTGTCCTTTACATGTGGTGCTGCCCAACTCCTCTTCAGTATGCATTTTATTGATAACATGCTCATTTGTTCCCTTGTATATTTGGCTCTCTATTCATAGACATCAATGAGTGTGATATTGGAACACATACTTGTGAACAGGTTTGCGTCAATGAAGATGGCTCCTACTCCTGCGAATGTGACCCTGGGTACAGCTTGGATGATGACGGACAAGGTTGCACAGGTGAGAAATATCTTCAATCGTACATCCAGCCACTGTGGAGTAAATGCACTAATTTTTGTATTTGTGGTACAGAGACACTACAACAATATAGACAAGTGCATATGCTTGTAACGAAGGTTAGGATAGTCTCCTGCTTGTTGAGTTCCCTATAGGCAGTAGTTAGTTACTCTATGTCACAGATAACATTGGTAATGTTACAGTCATTCTTAGTTGTACTACGGCATAATTATAGTTGTGAACATGAGCCTAAAGTGACTTGAAACACTGCTGTGATAATGGTTGTTACAGAACTCATTATGATGATGGCAGGTGTGATACATACATGACCAAGTGTGAAAAGAATGGATGATTTTCTTTAGTCTAGCAAATGAACAGATTATCCAGCATAGGAGCCCGGTGCAATGGATATCTCTGCAATGACGCCTCGTCCCTGTTAACTCTATATGCGCGTACTTTAAACTTCGTGCCATGCACTCAGTACGCGTAGTTAATATAACGGCGCACAGAGACTAAATCACTTGAGCTACGTGTGTGCACTTTGTAGCATTTTCCCTGCCGGAGAGGGCAAAGATGATGTGCGGATAGTTCGACGCTGTGTCCGAGAAGATGGAGGGATGCTCATTGGCTGGTTCAAGACCGCGTACACAAGCGTGTATGGACAAGAACACGAAAAGGAGGAAGTCGGCGAGAATGGCAAGTGTGCGCATGCTATAAAGCCTAGAGATTGCTTCTGTTGACTCTGCAGCGGTTGAAATTCTCAAAAGAGTCTACAGACTCTTGTTCGAATTGCCTCTGTTGCATAGTGATTGGTATTAGGGAGAAAGTGCACAAATATGTGCAAAAAATTGTCAAGTTTACTCATCATTTGCGCCTAAAGGGTTAGTATATAAGTACTAGTTATCATATGGCTGCAAGGGCATTCATGAATTTATCACACGAGTGCGCAAAGTGTCCGAGTGCAATAAATTAGCGAAATGCTCGAGCCTTATTGATCATTTGAGAGCACTAAATTTAAACAGCGCAATGCCTGCCAATGTGGGCTAAATGTTTTGGTGCTGATCAGTAGAAACAGGCCAATGAGATTCAAGGGCATTGTGGTCAAACATGTTGGTAGCTATGTAATAATTTGCTCAGTGCAGTGGAAAGGGAATGTAGCACTTCTTCCATTCGTTGTCCCACTGAGCACAAGACTGTGACAGTCACCAGGCTTCTTTTGTGTACCTCCAATGGCTTTCCTTAGGCTAACCTTCAAGGCAAATATTTCACCCAGTGTGCCACATCTTGAGCTGACATGGGAGTAGCAGCTAGTACACAGCAAGCAGTTTTGGCATTCTGGACACAACAAAAGACACTGCCACTCACTCCATATGCCTATCCCGTGCAGTTGACTTCTGCTCTTTGGACAGATGTTGACTTCTGCTTTCTGGTATGGATGTGGAAAGCCTGAGAATTTGCCTTAAACAGTGTTGCTGACTGGCTTGCTACTTGAGAGAGCTGGATCTGGCCTGAACTGAGTCAAACAAATTGTTTTAGGCTAGCAAGCTGCATACATTCAGGCCTGGATCATTAAGTTGAAAGTTGGCATTAGCTATGTTATGTGCACTAAAGTGTGCATTAAGCGATTTAACCCTCAATCATGTGACCCATTGTAAAGGATCCCATTTGCTGGAGGTCACATGAACAGCACTCATTGCTCATAATGTAACCTCCTAAATATTTCAAATCTGATTTTCACAGTATCACTGCAAGCATGTTTTGGGTTGCCCAAATTTTGTTGACTCTGAAGTTCAGGTAGCTAAGCCCTTTCAATTTGCTGATGGTTAAGAGCTGTTGGGTATTGTGTATTATAGGATGCAAAGTTTGCTTGTAACAGAATGAGATATCATCTGATGTTCAGATTACTGACTTAGAGGAGCAGAGAAGGAGAGAAATGAGCACAGAGACCATGTCTCAGTTAGTCTCGCGTAGCCCAGACCCTTTCCTCCATTTTCACTGTTGCATAATAGGTTATTACACAATAACCGGAAAGGAAAGGGTCTGGGCTACGCGAGACTATGTCTCAGTGTGCCCACGGTTTCAAGGTTTAGCAGTAATATATTCAAACCCAGGTTGAGGTTGATATGCCAAATACCAAACCTCCATGCAATACTTAAGATCCCATCACAATCATGTTATGTAGATATACCATACTTTCAGGGGATACATGTATATTGGTGTTAGATTCCCTTCAAGGTGTTTAATTTTTAAAGACGGATGTGCATGGTTTACATATCTATTTGCTACAGACATCAACGAGTGTGAATCAGATGTTCTAAATGATTGTCAGCAGCGATGTACGAATACTCCAGAAGGTTCCTACACTTGCAGTTGTGACCCCGGCTATGTTTTGATATCTCCTGATAACAAGAATTGTGCAGGTGAGCTTTGGACACATTTATAGTTTGTGTCATACACTAAATGTCTGTGATTACAATGTACATGCATCCATACATGTACTGTACATGTACTTGAAGCTACAGTAATAGAATAAACTGAAGGCAGTATGACCATTGCTTTTGGTTGGGGAAGGAGTCTCAAGATTAGTCATGTGGTACAGTTTGCAATACCAAATTGTTTGGCCCCAATATGGCCTTCTTCAGTTGCAAACAGGTGCAAAACAGTTCTGCAAGACAAGAAGCAACAGGTGCATGTGGGACTTGTCCAATGTAAACAACGCCGGCTGTCGCCATGGCCAATTTGCCCTATGTTTATGTTTGGTTCTACCTCCTACAGCATTAGCTGGATCAGAATGAAACACAGGCCAAATGAGAAAGAACAAACCACTGCTATTTATAATGGCTTGAAAACTGAAAATTGAGAATAATTTCAGCTAAAATATTGGTAAATGCCCAAAAAGTCGAGATTCTCACAACAAAGTGCATGGAGCCTTCACAAATGGGCTAGTACCTCCTGAGCAAGCCCTCGTTGATCACTACACCAAACTACGTACCTGGCCTTTTTATGTCTCTTCAGTCATTGCCCCATTAATTACCACACCACCGCATCTTTAGATTCTTTAATCTTCATTCCCTACTAAGGGGAATCCCCTAGGTTTCCTTGAGGCAGTTTCATCCTATTTCTTGACCCAGCTAGCCACATCAGTTGGGTTATACACATTGACTAATGTGACATGCTTTCACTGGCTTGGTAAATTTTCTTGTCATCAGTGTATTCATCAGTGTACTGCTTGGTACATGAAGCAGATCATTCATAGAGAAGACGTGATCCAGTATTGATCCCTGTGATGATCCTGTTTAAGTGTCACTCCAAGCAGGCAGCACAGCATTCATCAGAGCCAACACTTTCTTCCATTTGCATAACAGTAAAGCCATCACATTTCATCTGCTTTTGCTGTATGATATTGCAGCTTCCTGTGTTGAATAGTGTGACTAACTGTGTCAAAGGCTTAGCTCAGGTCAACCATGATTGCTCCCATCAGCTTATTCTCATCGAATGCTGGCCGGCTACCATGCAGTCACCAGTTGTACTCTTAAGGGTATCCTGCATTGTATGAAGTGGACTAAACCATGAACCAAGAACCGTATATGTGGTCTGTGTGGTCTTATCTCTACAGTATCACATGATGTTCTAGTGATTGCTGGAGACTGGAACATGGACACTCGGCGACCATGCAGCTTTACGGACATTGTACAATCTTTTCTTACGGAGTTGGACCTCTCGCTTGCAGATCTGAATTATGCAAATGAGGTTAGTTTTACATATATGGGTCATAATGGGTCCAAATCATGGATTGATCATGTAGCTGTCTCTAGCTGTTTTCTCCCATTAGTCAGCAATGTTCATGCAATCAAGGATGGCAGGAATTTATCTGATCATAATCCTTTAGTCTTCTATCTGGACTTGCCATGCACTGTAGCTGACCATACATCTTCTACAGTCCCTGAACCAACCACGAGGGCCTGGTACAGAGCCACTATTGATCACATTGACAAGTACCAGACTACAGTTGAGCACATGCTTGAGTCTCTGAACATGATGTTGGATGATGCCATTATCACCTGTTGTGACCCAGCCTGCACAGCTCATCAACAACAGCTTGAGCAGGTGTGTGATCAGCTTGTTAAGTGCCTTAAAGTTGCTGGGAACTGCTCAATCCCAGGCAAAGGCCCTGGCAAACGACCTCGCATTGCTGGGTGGTCACAGTTTGTCAAACCTGAACTACAGGCTAGCCAGTGGTGGCATAAGCTGTGGCTTGAGGCCGGTTCCCCTTCTGCTGGTGTTCTGTTTCAGCTTAAAAAGCATTACCACCGCAGATACAAATACGCTGTACGACGTGTCAGGAGAAGACAAGATCAGATCAAACGTACAAAATTGGCTGAGTCGTTGCTCAAAGATCCCAATCGTGGTTTCTGGTCTGAAGTGCATCGACACTTTGGTAACAGCAAAGCTACTCCATCTCCAGTTGTTGATAGTGTTACTGGGTCTGACAATATTGCCAATCTGTTTGCCAATAGTTTTAAACAACTGTACAACTCCACAGACTCTTCCGCCGCTGAGGAACTGCTGGATAATCTTAATTCAGCTCTAACTTCAGCAGAGATTGAGCACATTTCTATATCACCTGATACAATCCATGAGGCCATTGGGAAGCTTAGGCATGGTAAGATTGGTGGTGACACATTGGCTTCAGACCATATTCTGAACGCACCTGCCTCATTACATCAGTTTCTGGCTCGTCTGTTTACAACACTACTGAGACATGGCTTCATGCCAACTGCACTGCGAGATGCCACCATTCAGCCTATTCCAAAGGGCTCTAAAGATCCTTCCCACTCTGCAAACTATCGTGGAATAGCCCTTGCTTCCTCCCTAAGCAAAGTCCTAGAGTGGTCCATTCTGATTACCTGGAATGAATTCTTTATCACGAGTGATTTACAATTTGGCTTCAAATCTGGCTTTTCTACTACCCTTTGTACTGGTGTCATGAAATCTGTTATCAATCGCTACTTGAATAAAGGTTCTAAAGTGTATGCTTGCTTGATTGATGCCTCAAAAGCCTTTGACACAGTTGACCACGGCATCCTGTTTTCGAAATTGCTTGAAAGAAGAATGCCCAAGCCTATTGTACGTCTGTTATTGCAGTGGTACAAGTCTCAGAAATTGTGTGTTCGATGGTTGGGTAAATCCTCTGACCACTTTGAGGTCTCCAATGGGGTTCGCCAAGGCGGTGTCCTTAGCCCAATATTGTTCACAATTTATCTTGATGGCCTGCTAGATTCACTTCGTACTAGTGGTCGTGGCTGTTACTGGGAGGATCACTTCTCCGGGGCTTTTTGCTATGCCGATGATCTAACCATTCTTGCTCCATCCCCAGATGCCCTTAGAAAGATGCTTGCCCTATGTGAACAATATGCTCAGGCTCATGGGATTCAATTCAATGCTGATAAGACTCAACTTATATGTTTTAGACGTACTGCAGGTTCTGATCATACCCGCTTCTCACTCTGTGGCCACTGCCTGCCTATGGTTGATTCAGTCGTTCACCTTGGGAATACTTTGCAGTATGACTTGTCTGATAAGCTGGATATTCATTTAAAATCAATGGCATTTATCCGCCAGGCTAACTCTGTCCTGTTTCGATTCAAGGGGTGTAATCCGGAGACAAAGATGAAACTATTCAATGCATACTGTCTTTCACTGTATGGGTGCGCATTGTGGAGGCTCGATGCCCCAGACATCCGATCTCTTCATGTGTCGTTTAACAATGTTATCAGACGAATTTGGAATCTTCCACACAATTGCCATACGTCTATTGCCCATGCTGTTGGATTTACTAAAAGCATTTACAACATCATTTATTCCAGATTTATCAGACTACTTTCCACTGCATTATCTCACTCATCTAGTTTCATTCGTTCTGTTTTTCATGAAAGTTCTTTAGTATGTAATTCAGGTTTTATAGGGTACAACTGTATGTTTGGTCCTTCTCATTGTAAATCTTATTCCACCGATCATGTTGCTGTGGGTCATCTAATTAGAGAGATCCGAGATACTCACTCTGTAATTCCCCATTTTGCTCAGTCAGAATTAGACTTTATTGTATCCTCAGCCTCCACCATGTAACTTAACTTGTGCTGTGTCTGCTCTTTTGCACCTTCACTGGTGTGTTTTTCAATAATAATAATAATAATAATATGTATTTGTGGTAATAATTGTCTATGCATCCATAATATCATGATAGTTGCATGCAAAGATACACAGAAGACTTTCCTTTCAACATGTGTTTCTCTACTTGTAGATATTGATGAGTGCAGAATGGATAGTCTGAACGAATGTCGTCATTATTGCAACAACACAGTTGGAAGCTACACTTGTTATTGCCGCAATGGATACAGGCTTGATACAGATGGCTACCAGTGTAATGGTATGAGTTCTGCTGACACTGCAATCTGCATTCATGCACATAGGCATTTTACCAGCTCCTTTTCTGCCATATTAACCAAAGAACATATTTCAAGTTAAACAAGTATTTCGAGTTAAAAACTCATGGGGCTGCTGCCCTAACTCGAAATACTTGCTCCCTCTGGTCGCTGCGGTGTTATCAATAGTAGCTATTGCAACCAATTTTGTGTAATTCATCAACACACTTCATAGTCAAGAATGAACACTAATGATTGAAGCGGATATGAATAGAGCCAAAAATATTTTGACACACATGTGCGCAATGGCACAGTACATTAACTTGCGTACCTTGCGTATACACAGTTTGCACATTCTCAGTTGCCAAAAGCACAATAAGGTACAGGTACGTACACACACACACACAGACAGAAACACGCATGTAGCTAAACACACACATGCAAACATACGTATATGCTCTCTAAAAGACATGGAGAAGGGGAGAGGGACATGGACGGAGGGCACACAGATAGCTTCAAGTGCTTTACAGCACACCCACAGTCATTGCAGCTGCTAGGGTTCTGTTGTGGCAGAAGGCAGTTTGTTTGACCGCACTACATGCACTGGACTGGAGGAAATTTTGAAGGATAACTGTGTGCACTTAAGCTTTAAGTGCTATGGACTCCTTGCCGCTATTACGCAATAAATAAATATATTGCGCAAGCTCATCTGTGGTAGGCAGAAAGCAGTGACTCGCGCGCAGCTGGCATAGTTCTGGGAACAAGATTCGCTCGCTCGTCCTCAAGAAGAGTTCAAAACAGGCAGTTTCATCTGGATTCGCATCTTTCTTTTCTGTATGGCAAGCAAAGATGATCTGGAAGACAGTTTGTTGGCGGCTGAAGACTGCAGTGACGCGGAACGGCAGTCTTTAACTCTTCGCCTGACGACTCGCAAAGTTCCCGAGCTACGTTGTCTAGCTAAGCGGCTATTGATTAAGCTGTCCCACGTCTCCAGGAAAGCCAACATCGCCGAAAGGATCGTCTGCATGGCAGAATTGGGCTGTGTTCATCGTCCGGATGAAGCCAAGAGTGCTGATTTGTCTGGCCTCACCTACCTCACTGACCACGTCAGAACCAAGCTCCAGTCTCTTCCAGGATTCTCAACAGTGACTGATTGGGCAAAACAAAGGCGTGGAGTGCTGGTAGATTTCACCTTTATGAATTTATTGTTGTATTTGGTGCGTGGAAGAGACAAAACCTTTGACATGCAGTCCATGCGAGCATTCAAGTCCTCAAAGCCCACGCACACGGACTGGTACCTGGACTTCCGGTCCCACCATCCATCTCACGTCAAAAGAGGGCTGGTCAGATGTCTGTACGACAGAGCAAGGAGCATCACCACCAGGCAGGAGAACTTACAGAAGGAAGAGTGTCACCTCACCAAGGTGCTGAGACAGAACGGTTACCCCAGTAACTTCATCCGCTCCTCATCCATTCCTTCCAGGCAAGATGTGGAGACCACTGAGGCGCCACTGCCGGAGGAGGGACGCAGACCCCCACTGGTGATGCTTCCCTACACGGAAGGAGTCAGTGAGGACATCAGGCGGGTCTGTAGGAAGTTCGGCATGAAGGTTGTCTTCAGGTCTGGACTGTCTCTGCGTTCCATGCTAACCAAGGTGAAGGACACACTGGCACTGGAGAAGAAATCCAAGGTGGTGTACCAAGTCCCATGCAGCTGTGGCGAGACCTACCTTGGGGAGACACTGAGGGGGCTCGAGACGAGAATGAAAGAGCACCGGGATGCCTGTCAGAAGGGGACACTGGAGAAGTCAGCCCTTGCAGAACATGCATGGGAGAACCACCATCCAATCAGATGGGAGGAGACAACAGTGATCGACCAAGCCAGGACCCCCAAAGAACTGATGCTCAAGGAGGCAATCCACATCAGGCTGAACCGCCCCTCCCTCAACAAGGATGGTGGGCTGGAGCTGCCTGGATGTTGGATGGCCGCCTTGAGGAAGGCAATCCCGCAACTTCCGGTGACACCCCTTGATGTGGCTTCCTGTGACAGCGCATGATGAGATGCTATAGGCTATAAATATGATCAGTGCTCACGCTGGCATATCTTCGCCCTAAAGAAGACCAGAGCATCTGGTCGAAACGTCGGCAAGGTTTTTCAACCCTGTTGTGAAGCTGGTATTAGAGAACCAACCCTTTCTGATGCCTGAGCCAGCTAGGGAGCCCTCACTTCATGATCATTCTCTTCTTCCAGTTTGGCCACCTTCGCTTCTAGCTGTACACAGCGGGCTTGCAAGTCTTCATAGCTACCACTTGCTAAAGGATCTGTTTGGCAACCTGGAGGGGGGGGGGGGGGGGGGAGTATGAATAAATCGAGATTATGCTTGCTTCATTTACATGCACAATGAATCATACATTAATAAGCAGCAAGCAAAGACACACAAATATCTAACCTGTGCTTTCCAACTGAAGAGATGGCAGGCTGACACTATCCCCATTCAGTTTAGCTAGCTTGGTTGGAGGTTCCCAGATGGACTTGCTGTCAGCACAAGGATAAGAATGTTCAATGGAGACGATTCTTCTAAGGGCAGATATGCTGGCGACTTCTGCTGCTTTTTCTTCGAACTGATGATGTTTGCGATCCTCTCGAGCTGAAAGGCGTTCAACTCGGCTGACAGATTGCTCTGTTGCTGTACTGGCCCCTTCCGTGATTACTTCTCCCGTCATATTCAACGTAGGAACATACCCAGGGTGTGTTGGGTTGTCGTTCTTCTCTCCAGAGACGAAATGGAGAGAGCAAACTCTATCTCCAGCGGACGGTTGCCGCGCGGAGCCGTTAATGTTCACCCTTCGAACGGCAGCTATCCATCTTTGCCTTCGACTGCTGTCCTTCGGAAATCGATAAAAGCGGTATGGCGCATCCTTACAGTGACGATTGGTGCAGCCAACAACGCAACGAGACGTCGGCGTGGTAAAACAGTCGACTGAACGGCGTGCGCGGCTGCTGATTCCTTTGCCTGTAGATTGGTTCAGCGGGTCTCTTGCCTACCACTCGATAATATGAATACCTGGGCATTATGGTTACCTAGGCAACGGAGCTAGCGGCAAGGAGTCCATAAACTGTTAGCAAACATTTGCATACAGAATTCGTGGAGCTCACCAAGTTCTACATTGCTCCTGTCACTTTTCTGAGACAGGGAACTGAAGTCCTTCAACAGGGCGGCCATGATGTACAAAGAGTCATGTGAACCAAGTCGCCGAACTGCTGGGTGCTATCCTGCTGCTTTCTGTACGTCTTCAGACCAGAGGTGGTGTGGTTGCCTGTTCTACAACTTTCAAAGGCAGAAGACGCCTATGTTCCACGTGGAGTGATGTTTGGAAGCTGGTTTCAAAGTCCTTCCATTGGTCGTTCTGGCATGAGAGAGGTGTGCAGGCTAGAACAAAGCTAGGAACAAGCCAACAGTGCTTGTTGCAGTCTTTGTTTTGCTCGTCTATAAGTTCTCACGACACCATGTACGCCATTCGCTTTCATTAAATTGGTGTGACAGCCTCTCTCATACATACATAGCTATGGTATCTAGCTTCTGTGGAGTGTTCCACAGACTTTTTGCAGGCACTACATACTTGGCTCTGTAGACTGTATATACATGTTCTGCAGCAAGTTTCGTGGGCATTCAACGAGTATAGCAATGACTAACTCAGGACTTCTTAGTAGATATGCAAGTTGCTACATAACATGTACTGTATTTTGGAGGGCAGTCCTTCTGCTCACAGTACTACGTTTATCTAGCTCCGTCATGACCATTTTCTTCTTTCCCCCATTGTGAAATAGACATTAATGAATGTAACGAAGGTATCTCTGGCTGTGATCAAATCTGCACAAATAAAGTTCCTTTCTACTCCTGTTCCTGCAACGATGGCTACTACCTAGCAGCAGATGACCATGACTGCATCGGTGAGTGTGCACTACTTACATGTGCAAGTACATATCTACATCTGATAATCTAGTCTTGTCACTTACCAATATAATGATGCTCCCTTTTCTTACAGATGTCATTGAGTGTAATGTAAACAATGGAGGCTGTGGTCATGCCTGTCATAATAGCATTGGGTCCTATAACTGCTCGTGTTTCACTGGCTATCAACTGGACGGAGATCAACATGGCTGCTCTGGTATGTACATGTGAACACTGTTTGCATGTATGTATGTTGAGTGAGTGGGGACAGGTGTGTGAGTAAGTGAGTGGGTGATTAGGTGAGTGAATGGGGGGGGGGAGTAAGTGAGTATGTAGGTGAGTGGGTGCATTAGGGAGTTAGTGGGTGATTGAATGGGGGATGAGTGTGGGTGGGTGGGTGAGTGAATCTAGTACACTCAACTTCTCACTAGAGCTGTGTGTGTATCTAATCATGTGATATACAGTGTACGCATACATAATGTGTTAGCGTAAGTGTACATGTGTAAAGAGTGCATGATTGTGTAAGTGGGCATACAAGTGGATTAGTCTCGCATAGCCCAGAACACTTCTCCACTTTGTTTTTGTATTCTGATGTCATCGGTCGAGGAGAAGGGTCTAGTCAACAGCCTATACTGTTTTCATTCAGAACCTCATAAAAACAAATGTGGTAAATTATGCTAAGCATAGTCATGTTGTGTAAAAGAATCAAAGTGCAAAACTGGTGTAAAGTGGCTGAGTGAACATGTGTGGAAGGTAGAATGGCAGTATTCGCTTAGGATCTCTAAGAAACATCATCTTCTCGCTCGTATTGGTAACACTGTCCTGTATACAATGTGGCTTTTGCATGAATTTCATTATTTCCATGGTTACTGAATATCAATGAGCCACAACTTCCGTGGGGCTCACAAGAAAATGGTATACACAGTTGACTAGAACCTTCCTCCAATTACACAATGGTAAAGGAGGAAAGGGTCTGGGCTACACATCTTCATAGTATGTGCATATGCATGTGAGTGTGTGAGTCAACATATACTTACGACAGTGTGTGTATCATTTCTACTCATGAAATACAGATATTGACGAATGTGCTGCTAACAATGGTGGTTGCTCTGCATACTGTAACAACACTGTTGGCAGCTTCTTCTGCTCTTGTCCATTTGGATACTTCCTGAAAGAGAATGGGGTGGACTGCCAAGGTAAAGTTCTTTAGTGCATCCACCTCTACAGTCATTACCCAGCGTGGATGCACTGGGTTAAGTAATCAGGTCTGTCTGTCTGTCCATCTGGAGTCCATATGCATACGTACAAAAAGTGAAACTGCAATCTATATAAGGCAATACGCCACTGCACACTGGACACCAGTAATGAAAATCAACATTTTATGCCATTAGCTGCGGAGATTTTGATCTTGTACCTTCGCCCAAGTTGCGCAATTAAAATGGCGGTGCACAAGAAGATAAAAGTGCCTAATGTTTTGGCACATTTTGCTACTGTCTGTAACTTAACAGCAAAGAGAAGGAATTCGCCGCTTTTCGTTGTCTTTGTGGATGGTCCACAGTCTGACTTGGGCCTTTTCCAAATTCTGTGCTAGGGATAATGCTACTGGCACGGAAGACAGTGAAGTCAGCCAACATTCATTGGTACCCGCTCAGTGTACAGTGCTCCACTCCTAAAGAGTAAACTATTTTGTTCTGTGAATAATGGCTTTAGCAAATAATTAGATGAGCAATACTGCAGCTTGAAGAAAGGAGGGTCGCAGGACGTTTCGGCTCGAGAGCCTTTGTCAACTGCTTACAGTGAGGACTGAAGTGAGTGACTGGCTTATATACAAACACAACGACCCTGCGACCCTCCTTTCTTCAAGCTGCAGTATTGCTCATCTAATTATTTGCTAAATCTACAATCGCAGCTATGAGCCTCTACCGAATCATTGAATAATGGCTTGTTTGATGGTACTAGGTGATGTTTAAGGCAATTTATATTGTGGAAGAGGTCAACAATGGACAAAGGTAAACTGTGTGGGTGGGAGGAGGAGTCACATGATACGCCCACCTCATTAATTACAAAAATGTGATAAAATGTTTTTAGGAACAATCTCATGAAGGGATAATAGTTAAGGTCCGCAATTAACGGGTAGTGGTAATCATCTGAAACATAAGAAATTGGCTGTTGTCGGAAGCTCTAGCTATTAACCATAACATAAGTATTCCCCAAAAAACGATTTTTAGAGGTGTCAAATTTTTAGGAGCTAACTGCCGCAAGAATGCGAGTTAAGATGCGGATGTTGTTCCCTTGATAGGTTGATGATTGCGCAATCCAATGATACCGTGTTGCAAAGGTCCTCGCATGCACACAATGAGTATTACGCTGTTTCAGCAAGAATTTCGCAACATCTCTACTCTCAGGGTCAATGATGATGTCATGTTGCACAACTCACGTGACCAGTAAGTATGGCTGTGCGGCGGACGAGTTGGCAGATTATCATTCTTTTGCCGTTTACTACCCTTTTAAGGGGCACATTCATCTTTACGAAGTAGACTGTTGTTCTCTTGAGCTCGGTGAAGCTGTTGTTGTGATGCGGAATCCGAACCAGTGGTGATGTGAACATGTCGTGCGCGCACGGTAATTAAAAATGGCGTCTTATTCCTATCCCTTAAGTATGGGAATGGCCGTTTTCACCTTCGCGCGTTTGTCTGCGTAACGATTATAGCGAAAATGTGTCAAAAGACTCCCGGTATGATGAACTCAAGTGTTACTTTTATGCAAATCAACTGTACCCCTAAGTTATTCAAATAGTTTACTCTTTAGGAGTGGAGCACTGTATCTCCAGCCCAAACAACCTAACTGAAATCTGACACTATTGCGAAAGAAGGTTGTGTATCCTCCTTGGGCTTGTGAAAGCCTCTGTGTGCGAACCTGAGTCCGAGGTATGCCTAGAAAGACAGTGCGCAACTTTTATCACCTTTCTGCGTGCCTCGGATACGACCAGGAGAGAAGGTAAGGCTTTTTAACCAACACCTCTGGCACTGCTACAGTAGTTGTGAAGTTGACACTTTGGTCAGACTATCGTAGCCTGAGAAATGTGCACATAAATTATGCCCTTTGCCATAATGTCTAAAGTGCTCATTGACGCTTACATGACCACTTTAGACATTATTGGTGCTTAAAGGGTTAACAGTGGCTGTATAGCTGTCTGAGCAGCAAATGTATTAAAGATGTGTTTCCTGTGGTGTGCCATTTTGTTTTCTAACCTTCATATTGGAGCCGTACTGGATACAGAAGCTGACAGTTGTCTTTGCACATGCTCAATGAAACGTTTACCCTGGAGGTGTGATAATAGACACAGCAGTGCAAGTACACCCCAAATGTTTTCTTAGTTGTGTCAGTTTAGTCTAGTACCAATTGAGAATGATCTCTAGACTAAAGCAACCTGCATGGGAATTGATATATTGTGAATCAAGCAGTTGCGATTACACTCAACAATTGTTTGACCAAATGTGGATGTTGTTACCAGTGGAAAAGAAAATATTACTTGCAAAGGGTGTTTTTGGTGAATATATGTGATGACATAGATTTGCACAGGTGGGAGCAAGTGCATGTGTATCTGAATATGTGTGCATGTTTAGGCAACAGATAGGTATGGAATGTGTATGGTGACCACTGCTGTATCTGTGCTTGTTCCTCTGTGCAGAGTTTGAACTTGCTTCTGCATTGAGTGCCAGTCCTCCTGTTAATCCTACCTTCTTGGCAGACATAACAGAGGTGTCTCCCAGTCCTTGTACCACCAGTCAGTGCATCATCGATATCTTGCATGGTCTCAACACTGCTGGTTATTTTGACGAATCGACCTATGAAGATCCATTGTTTACTGCCATTTTCGATCGTAACAGAGTTGTTTCAATGACTGATGTGATGAAAGCTGTCTTTAGTGCCAACCTAGAGGGCACTGCTTTCCCATTCAACCCTATTCTGGGCAGGTTTACATTTAACCGAGTGTATCAAAACTCATCTTTTGAGCCACTCTCTGTTCAGGCGCAACAAGAACTATTTCCCACAATTTTGACTACTAACGACATGAGAATGACAGTGACAATGCTTGGAATATCCAATCCACAGATAACTGGAATACTTCTGTCAGGATCAGGTCTCCTAGGAGACATCCCTCTCAGTGATGTGACACTGGACTCTACTCAAAGGAAGTGGGTGCTGGAGGGGAGGGCAAGTGTGCAAGATATGACGTTTCGGACATTTATTGACAAGCTTCACAAGAATTTCAAGACCACCCTGGCTATATCATCATGGCGCATTGATATCACATCTGTTAAAGCCACCTTTGATACTGCACACCGGGACTTTCACTTGGTCATGAATGTCAAAGGGACATTACATATTGGCAGCTGGTACTCTGCAGATGTGTGTGTTATTGGTAACATGTTTGTGCTTGATCAACAGAAAAATGAGCTGGCCGTTGTGACTCATTGTGACTCTGCAGTGAACAGCCATTTCACACTGGGTGAGGTGTTGCAGAATGTGGCCCAAGTGAATATCAATCCAGTGTCAAAGCTCTTCAACTGGGAGATGTATCATTTCCGCCTCTTTCTCACTGGGACCCCTTCATTTGTGCTGGAGGAAGAAGATGCCCAGATGATTGGTGTTAACGTCACATGTGCTTCTGTTCTTGCTGAAGCAACAGGGTCTGGCATCCTTGTTGATTTGCCAATGAATTCCTCAGATGCAGCCTTCGAAGAGAGGTACACTCCTGAGGGCAGAAGTGGATGGTGTCATAGAGGCACAGAGCCAACCAGGACAATTCATGAGATGTGTCGTATGGGAAGGCCTGTCTTCATTCGATTTGATGGAGACACAAGTACCTTCATTCCTCTCAAGTATTCCAGTGTTTATTATCGGACATTTTTCCCACCAAGACAAACTAACATAACAATAGAAGAAGTGCTAACTATTGGGTTGGGCGAATGTGGCATCTACACATCAGTGAGTGGATTACTTAACGGAAATGGCATCAGTGTTGATTACAATTACAGCTCTTTCAGTTATGCACACCAGAACCAGACAATTTCTGTCCACACTCCCGTTGTTGGCAATATGACTTTTGTTAATGGACATATCAACATGACAGATTTAATGCTTGAGGTGAAAGTTGACTTCATGAAAATGCCAGACCCTGTATACTCTGCCAACATACAAGGACAGTTTCACTTGCTGGGTCGCACCTTTGAAGGAGAAATCACCCTAAGCGTGGAGGAAGATGCATGGGAACTTGAGGGCTGCGCATCAAATATGACCACACGTGCGGAATTTATGACTGCTGTCAATGTGTCAGCTCCCTCCTCCATAATCATGAAATTCTTCAATCTTGCTGATTTTACACTGCATGATCCTTGTGTACATGTGTCATCTACAGAAGACAATGTCCATGGGGTCATTGAAGGTGGTGTTTGCTTTGGAGGTAAGCAGCATCCAACTCCTGAGGATGCCTTTAGCACTGTAGCATCCTTTACTCAGTGCCTCTCCACGACTGGCAGCCAAGTGATGGGTTGGGAATTGGTAGGCTCCCCTCTGTCTGGCCTCCTGAGACCTGTCCTGGGAGATGTTGCTGGACAGATACCATTCCTCAATGTTCGTGTTCTCACAGCTCTGATCTATGCAGAGGAAGACTATGATGGTCCTCCGCCTGTTGGAGAGCTATTGAGCACACTGGAAATCTCTGGAGGTCTATCGATAGTGTTGAGAATGTCATGGCCAACCAACTGCGGAGATATGTGTGCATATCTGAGGAGTTTGTTTGGCGATGCATTCTACTTTACACTGGAAGTCAATGTTCAGTTTGCACTTAATGTGGACCCATCTGCCCTGCTTCCCGAACCTACTCGCCCTCCACTACGTCGTCAAAACGCACTAAATCTAGAGCCCGATCGAAGCCTGCATCGTAGTGATGCAACAGTTTTGCCATCTGAACGAAACCTACACCGTAGTGACGCAACAGTTCTGCCATCCACGCTAGAAGAAAAGCAGAAGTTGTCATTTGCTGACTTTGAAGGTGTCAGTGCTGCGTTGGCTGTAACCATCACATTTAGCCTATCAGACTTTGACTTTGGAACGTACAGTTTCACTGGCCTACAGTTCCAAACTGAAGTTGGAGTTGACTTCTCTGAAGAACCACCAGCAATTGAGGTTACCATTGCACTGAGTATGACTGTAGTTTTTGTTGACCCTGAGCTAACCCTGTTTGGAGAAATAGCACTCATACTTCCAGACCGTGTCTTGGAACTGACCGCTGCAGCTGAAATTTGCTGGGATGTCACGGACACATTCTCCATATGTGACTTCTACCTGTTTGTCAGTATTGACATAAAGGAGCCAAAGATGTCCGGTTTTGCACTCTCGGTGACCTTTTACCTAGGAGACAGAGTCTGCACAGGTCCTGAAGATAGGCTTAAAATCACAGCGGCCTTTGGCATACAGCCTAGCTTCATGTACCTTGATGTTGCTGGTAATTTTACCTTTGGAGGCATCATGGGCTATTACTGCATTGATACCCAGAACTGGCCAGATGTGATACTTGTAAGTGGTTTTCCAAATGGCTTCACTCTGTCCTGGGCTGAGGATGAAGTGTACATCAGTTACTATAACATTGAAATCCCACCAGGCTGGTACTTCAGGGGAACAGTCAGCATCATGGGCTATGAAATTTATGGTGAAATTCATGACAACCGTCCGGAATCAATGAGCATTGCTGCAGTCTTGGAACCTGTTGAGCTTGCGTATGGCCTTGTGCAAATGTCTGCCTCACGGTATGATACCAGAATGGGTCCATACTTTTATGCTTTCTATGATATTTCAACATTCCCTCCAGTGGTAACAGTCAACATTTCTGGCTACGTGGAAGTCCTTGGTCTTGGTCTGCAGGGAACAATGGTAGTTGACAATTCCCATTTCTTTTTGTCTCTGGATGGCCCGCTGTGGGGAATATTGGAGGTTCATTTGGAATTTGAAGCCAACTACGATGTAGGTGACTTTGCCAACCTTGGCTACAGGGTGTCTGGCTTCGTCCGTGGTACTTTGAAAAAAACTATTGAAGAAGCTGTGAACAGTTTTTTCCGAGGTAGAGTGGAGTATGTAGAAGAAGTGGCAGGAGAACAAATAGATTATGTAGAGCTAAAGAAGCAGCAACACCAAGGTGCAGTAGATGCAGTAAATGCTGCAGATATGGATGTGGAGAAGGGGAAGGCAGAAGAACGTTCTAGTTACTTCGATCTGCAAGCTGCTGCAGACAGTCTAAATGAATGGTGCCCTGCTGATAAAGATTGTTCAGGTGAGGCTGCATATTGTTTGTTCTGCAAAATTCTAATCTGTTTGAAAGGATGTGCATACCACCCCCACCCCCTCCCCACGCACAGTATTACGGTATAAGCATAGCCATCTCATTTTCCACCCATGTGGCTGCACCTTTCTTGCTCTAGAACAATCCTGACAATATAAAGTGCCTGTCACCTCTTCTTTGTTGCTGTTGCTGGTACATTGCTCCTTATTGTCTGTGAATTCAAACATTGCCATGCGCTTACCAGCAACAACAACATGGATGAGGCATGCAAAGGGCCTGCTTGGAGTGTTGGCTTGATCTAACTGGCAAATGGAAGCTGGACTTTTGACATACATTTTGTGGCTTGTGTATTCACCATCCATAGTGGCAGAAAATGGGATGGCTGAATTAGCTTACCTCACCACCACATACACCATCAATTCAATCTACTTACTATCATGTTTCATTGCATAATAGAGAGGATTGAGCAAATTGAGAGACTACAGTAACTGTTCAAATGTAATGTAAGACTGCAATGAGTGTCTGTGTTGCTTTTCACACTACTCTAAGGCTTTTAATTGCTATGAGATGTTGCATATGTGGCAGGCACATTTAGAAATGACAAGTTATTTCAGATCTGAAATTTCTCACAGGAAGTCGGCAAAAATTGTAATTATATTTCCATTTGTAACTCGGAAGCTATTAGTCGGATCGCATTGAAACATTGTGCACCGAGGTGTGTTCTTGCTGCCACGTTCGAACAGTCAAAAAAGTCTTTTGTTTGGCAAAGTTATGGGCGAAAGTTCACTCACAATCGAGTACGGCGAAAGTGAGTATCTTTCAACAGCAGTGCTGCCTACTTTGGAAGCACTTACGGGGCATGTAAGTTGTACAACTGCCTCGCTGGCACAAGCAAGGCTGTTATCCACACTGATACTGTGATGTACTTACAGAGGACATCGAACAGCAGCCGTAGGCACTGTTGGAAGAAGACTACCTGAGCCCTACACAAGAGATGGCTGTAGATTGTGACAGACAGTGTGCGAAATGGAGAAAGAGACTTACAAAAGCATTGGCAGGTACTGTTCGTCGCTGATTGCTGGCTGTTATCGTTCTTGCTGCTATTCTGGGCAGACTGTGTACGTACGTACGGACCTTGTGAAGTTCTCATTGCAGTTGCTTTGTCATCTTCTCAGTGTCCGCCCGGCCGATGTCGCTACATTTCACAAGCTTCTTCGTCATTGGGCGTCAGGCTGGCCTCAGCACCTGTTAGTAGAAAGGCCTACACAAGCAGCAAGTTAAACTTAGGCTGGCACAGTCTCTGTCTGAGCGTATGCACGACACTGCATTGAAACAGCACAAGCAGAACTTCGTAAGGAAATAGATAAAGTCAGTACATGCTCAAAACAATGCGCAAGAGCGAAGGAACAGCCAAAACATAGTGTATAACTTCCACTCTTCGAAAAGTATACAGTCTAGTACACTCATTTGTACGTGGTAAAACGTATATTGATAATAGCTGTCCTATTGCACTATACATTAATTATATGTATTACAACATATTCCCGCAATATAAATAATGTATTCCTAAATGGCTGTTTCGTCCAAAATACGTGTAGAGAAAAAGCATTGCAAATCGTCACGCAGAAGTAGAAGATGATCTTGAAACTTGTTGGAATGTTAGATCTAGGTGTGGTTCTTCGGAAAATGTAAAAAAGTGGATTTCGCCAAGATAGGAATAACTTGCCATTTCTAAATGCACCTTCCACATGTATTAGATGCTGTACTATTTATTCTTTCCTCAGTATGTGCCAGCAGTGAAGCTTGTGTGGTTGTTGACGCCCTCGTTGTAGGCTTTCAGAGCCATGACTGCTGTTTTAAATATCCATCAGTCACATGCTATCTGTCGAATGTAGCATGCTATTTCATTCAAGAGGGTGCCAAGTGGCTTTTAGAACAGGCAGCTATTCTATGGAATAAAGCAGTAGAGTTTGTGAAGGATCTCCTAGTAATCCTTGTTGAGGCTGAGGTGTTTGAAGGCGAGACACAGGAGTGGCTGGAAAATGCTGTGGCTGAGTTGGACAGATATGTCATTGAGATCCCTGAGGACTTCAGTTTATTCTCCAGACTGGGTTCACTGATTGCCTCATTCATAGGCTCCATCATTGACTTGCAGGAAGTGGCCTGGAGTGTGGAGTCACGTCTCTTCAGTAGCTTGAAGTTTGAGGTATGTGTTACTGTGGGCTTCTTTGGCAATGAACCAGAGACGTATGGACCAGTCGTTTTCGAACTACCCAGTCCACGTGGTCTAGCTAGAAAACTAGCTTGTGCGGCATTTGGGCTCTTCTGTGATGGGCCTAGTACCTTGGATGAGAACTGCCAGATCAGGAAGACCCGGTCACTACGCAGAAAGGACAAGCCACTAAGGTTTGACTACACTGAATACTTGATTCCTGCTAAGCATTGCATACACCAATTGCAGGTTTACTTAGTGTGTCTGAGTGGGAAGTGATTATATGTGCATGCATGCATGTGTGTATGTGTGCATATGTGTAGTATGGCATTGCACTGCCGCTACCAGCCAACCAACACAAGCTCACTCCCTGCTTTCCTTTTTGGGCTGAAGCCAGATGGGTGACCATTAATGGCCATGACCAACCACAGCGCCCTGTCCATGTCCTTAACAGAAGTAGACTAAGTGTGTGTGTGTGTGTGTGTGTGTGTGTGTGTGTGTGTGTGTGTGTGTGTGTGTGCATGCATGCGTGTGTGTGTGTGTGTGCATGCATGCGTGTGTGTGTGTGTGTGTGTTCAGATGAAGCATGAACAGGTTGATGGGCATGCATGTCAGTGTATCATATGCACATTAGCTAAACTAACTTTGACCTCAACTTGACTACAACTCACAGTACTAGTGTGATCCTGTGTAGCTCTGCTGCACAAGAACAGAAGTGTGCTTAGTTAGCTACGCACTCACAGCTTAGCATACAGTAGAATGTAGTATTCACTACAGTCAACGACACTGCACAGTTAGCTCATTTGCATTACTTGATAACCCTGTATACTTGTGTGTGCTCAACATTCCACTCTCAGACTTGCTCAGTACTACAAGCGTACCGGGAACCCATTTGGAACAAGGATAAAGTAGTTTGCAGACACAAGGCATGCACCTGTAGTGTACACTGTATAACAGATGGAGCTATAGAGCGCTTTAGATACTGATCATAACGTAGCAGACAGCAATGTATATACGGTAGACTGTAGTACGTGCATACTGCACATGTACATGTAAATGATGTTTACGCTTGCGCTGCTGTTGCGCAATGATTATAAAATGGCTGGGATAGGGTGGTTTCAGATGAGCAGTTGCAGTTGAATTTGTTGCGTCAGGTACGGATGTCCTTCTCTGCAGTCGAAGGTTCCTTGACCCCCTGGATACAAGTGTCTGCTTTTAACGTTATTGGGGCGCAGTACCGTGGACTGGAGATCAGAGCGCGGAACGGACGCAGATGCACTAAGCCATGTCTGGTCTGGGCGACTGTAGCACTGTGCAGTGCGGCAGCTGCAACAGTCAGCACTGTAAGCATTGCATCGTGTGTCTACCGTATAATAGTCTTATCAATCATTGCATTCATTGGTGTCTATGGTTACAACTGTCTATTTACGGTTGCTCGGAACGCCTGCGGATTGGGCATTTCACGTGCTAGTCATTCGGACCAATGAAATACGCGCTCTTTTGGGACGTCATCGAATTTCATTGGTCCGATTAGGCATTTCACATGCTACTAATTCGGACCAATGAAATACGCGCTCTTTTGGGATGTCATTGAATTTCATTGGTCCTAATGACTAGCACGTGAAATGCCCAATCCGTAGGCGTTCCAAGCAACCGTAAATAGACAGTATATAATTCAGTTTGTTTGTTTGTTTGTTTGTTTGTTTGTCTGTTTGTTCGCGATTCGGGCAAACACTACTGCACAGAACGCCACCAAACTCTCAGGGATTATAAAATGGGGCTCCGCGAGTGTCCTCCACGTGTTGAAATCGCCCGTCTTGCAGTTCTTGAAGACATATCCTTCTATTTCTGGTTTTTTGTTCGCAGCTGACGGCCATTTTATTAATTATCGCTCCCTTGACTTCCGGTTGTCGGACGATTTGATTTGCTGTCGTTTCAACGATCGACTTTAAACTCGGCCGTCGTTCTAGCAGCTACCTTCTGTTGCTACCAGCTCACATACGTCAAAACTGGCTGGGGCCGACTCTCTGTTGTGCGACTTGCCATAGCAGAAGTCCGCCGAAGGCGGGCGACCTGCTAGTAAATAAATAAAACAGTATTATGCTATTGACCTTAGCCAAGATCTTCACAGTCGAAACATCTTGCCAATTGAGTTGCTCTTAATGCTACATGATTGCTCAGTGAAGTGTTCAGTTCCTCTTCAAGTGCACTGTACCTTAGTCATGAGCTTAGACCACACCATCAAGTAATCAACTGAATTGATGTTATAATCATCATCATTATCATCATAATTTTATCTAAATAATCTCCATGCAGGAGGTTGTTCTTTCTGTAGTTATTCCATTTTCTTCATCGGTTATCCTCTTCCTCTTCCTTCCATGTCAGCATCCTATTCTCTCCTGGTTAGTCCATCTCTGCCAAGCCTTCTCTCCATCTCAGTTAATTCCTTTGCAGTTTCTCCAGCGCCTCCTCTTGCTTTAGCTAACCTCTTCTAAGTATTACATTTGTCACCCTGTCCCCCCCCTTCCATTCTCTTCTCTACTATCACCTCGATGTATTCATACCATTACCTGTGCAGTAGACTCCTCTTGTTTGTTCAGTGCCCATGTTTCACTTCCATGCACTAGCGTAGGTATCATTTTGGTGTTGTATACGCTCAGCTTCATCCTCCTCAGCTCCATCTGCTTCCAAACCAGTTCCATTAACATCATGCATACCTACATAGCTGTTTCTACCTCATATCTGTGGCTGTATGAGAGCAGACAATGTGTCCCCTTGTGTGGGCCTGCATGACCATTCCTGAAATGATCCTGTGGCCAATTTGCAGCAGAAGTAACTTCTGGTGGATCCTCACTGTCACATTCGCTGGTACCCACCTCCTCAGTGGTGGATCTAAGGGGGATCCAGGGGTGCAAAAGAACCCCTGTTTGCTAGTCATATGAAGGATATAGGGCAGTTATTAGACCAGATATAGGCATGGTGGTCATGCTTCAGGGGCACTGTGTTCACCTAGCTACTTTTGAACCCCCTTTCAGAAGTCCTAGATCCGCTACCGCTCCTCAAACTGTGTGTGTGTTTGTTGCACTACAGGGGCTGATGGTACAAACTGCTTCACTCGTTCTCCTGCTTCTCAGTGGATTAGGTCTTCTTGTTGAGAGCAGATCTGTCTACCAAGGTGAGTACACACCCTAACAGACACCAGATAGGGCCTCAGTCTTGAGAGGCACCTGGCTGCTGCTGCTGCTGCTGCTGCTGATGCTAGTGCTTTTCACCCTTTCCTTTCCAGAGACTGTCTTGTTCCTGCAGTCAGTTGGCATTCAAATTAGTAAAGAGAACAGATTTGGACTCAAGTCTTGTTATTTTGTTCCATTGTCCATTATCAAAGATGTTGTCATCAATGAAACCATAAGCAAGGTGAGTGTGCTGTGAACACACTGCTCCTGGAATGATTATGTAACATGTCCCCTTTTACACATGTACACACATCTCTGCATGAATACATAACACATAATGTACTCCCTCACCAAACACACATTAACACACTAACAAATGCACTCACATGGACTCATGTACACACACACACACACACACACACACACACACACACACACACACACACACACACACACACACACACACACACACACACACACACACACACACACACACACACACACACACACACACACACACACACACACACACACCAGTACTCAGTTGTGCCATATCTAGCTTTGCTGCTAAGCAAGCCCAATGAGAGAGATGCAGAGACGGTTGCACGAGTTGTGCCATTGTTTGAGGTAAGTGCTGGTGTGGTGAGGATATGGTCGTGCCAGATCTCTGATGACCGTCTTTCCATATACATCCAAATGCATGCACACATACATGCACACACACACACACACACGCACGCACACACACACACACACACACACAGGACCACAGTTTGAAGTATGCTGAAATGATTTCACTTTATCAAGAAATTCAAGCCCTTATTTCAACACGGCATATCCATGCAAGTAGTAACCTTTAGCCTTGAATAATTAATTTCCAATATTATGTTGCAATGCTGCTGATGTCCTGTTGGGGAGTAGATGTACACTGTGGCTTTGTGTACGGGGCAAGTGCACTAGTACCACTAGTCTCGTACCCAGACCCACTTGGCGGCCGGAAGTGGGTCTGGGTACGAGACTATAGTACCACAGGCTGCTCTCCTGGCGTAAGGCTTCTCGAGTCTTGTGTGTAACGATTACAATCGGGACCAGGGACGGACAGTCTGGAGCCACATTGCGCACAAACAACGTATAAATTAAGTGTAGCGCATGTTTGTGCAATCAACAATTGTTAAAAGCGTTGCCTTTCTGTCTACGGCACCCTTCTCAGTAAACATCATCCCGTCGAGACAGAGGAGGCCGTCTTGTCGGGTATATAAAGCACAGGGAGGTGGATGACATGGTTGCAGTCAGTGCTAGTGTGTGTTGGAGAAGTGGACATGATGTTGATCAGCAGTTTCAGTGTGTCCGAGCCTCTTTCGAAGCGCTCTCGGTGCGTGTCAGCGGACGAGGACGACGCCACCGCAGCGCTGCCGCTGTACTCCTGCAGGTAAGGCTGACGGAGCACGGAAGACACACACGGCTGCTGTAAGGATAGCGTAGTTGTTGCATGTTACACGGAGCACTCACCCGTGTGCTTTGTCAAAACGCGCGCCGTATGTCTTTATCTCCTCCAGACTTCAGCAGTCGTTGGTTCCTCAAACATGCGGGGCGAGAGGAGGTGAACCCAAGGAGAAGCATGTTGAATCGCACTTGGCTGCGTTCTTCCGTTTGTTGGGTGAGTCTGTGTGCGGTGGTAACAGCGTGTGCTCGCGAGGAATCATCTCATTAATAGCTATTATTCCATTACTGCAGAAGATGACCTGGTCCAGAATTTCTTGTGGATTGACAGTTGTGCTAAAATTGCTGACAAAGTAAGTCCATGTGTTTGCATGGCCTGACGTGTGAGTGCCCTGTGGTCATACATGGCAGCATAGCACCTCCTCCATGGGCTCATGTCTCTCTGTTTCTCCCTCCACAGTACCTGCTTGCTATGGTGTATGTGTACTTCAGAAGGGCCAACCTGACACACATGTGCACACAGAGTACAGCACTGTTTGTCAATGTGTGTCACTATTTGATGCTATAATTATCAGATTGTACGAGCATGCAGCTATGTATGTGTACAAGCTGTGACCCACTTGGTCATGTTGTGTGTGTAGGTACCTTGCCAATGACATGGAGGAAGATGAAGAAGAAGAGAAGTACGAGATCTTCCCATGGGCTCTCGGCCTTCATTGGAGGACATCGTTCCCCTCCTTCCTAGCTCTCCGTTACCAGCTCTGGAAGAAGATGGATTACAGGGCAGTCGTCAGTCGCAGAACATGTGAAGAGGTTTGTACAGAGAGGGATATCAGAGAGAGTAGTATGGTATTGCTATGTGTGTTGTGTGAGCTGTTTCCATTCATCCTTGAGCTTCACATACATACAACTGCTACTCCACCTCCTCATGTATCCCTCAACATAGGTATTTAGGTTACTCCCTACTCACCCTGCCTGGTCCCGTGAGCGTAACCCTCACCACGGAGGTGCCCACAGAAACTACACACAGACTATCCCTACCTACGGCCATTTGTCTCCAACCGAGTGCAATGACTGCGACAACCTGCGAGCAGAAGGGAACAAGACGGCATGTGCAACTGTTGAAAGAGACTTACTTGCGGAGCCAAGTGTGATGCCAGTTGACTGTGGACTGCTCCACAAAGCTGAGGACAGGAACATGGCAGCCACAATGGAAGACATCCTGTGTCAGGAGGTGACAATCGATGTCATTCCTGATTTTGACTTGTTGGATGAGATTGACTGCCAAACAAGCAAGTGGACGCAATCATGTGAGTGGTTCACTGACACAGATATGTCTAAGCCAAGCAAATGTGTCCCTTCATCACTGAACCCTTCATTCCATCTCTGCAGTTCCCATCTTTGCAAGTGCTTTGGACTTGCCTGAAGAATGATGAACTGACATTCCATTTCTGTGTTTGAGCATTCCGTTTAAGCACATCTGAATGGATTATTTATGTTTTATTGTACATGTCACCTCTGTTTATATTGCCCTTTAACTTATTCTGAGACATACTGTCTTTTGTCACATGAAACAGTGCCCACTGCATGTGTGTGTTCCCTTCGCCCCCTGTACATATTTTCATTGTCTTTGTTGAATTTGATCAATTGTGGCATTTGTTGCACTGACCTTGCATGATGACAAAAATGTTCTCATTAATTTTAATAGAGAATGCATCAATTGAGGTTCAGGTCATGTGCAATTCTCCAGTCTGTATCCAGTAGTACATCATGGGGGAATGTATGTTATGCAGCACTGAACTGTTATATGCACACATTGCCCTATTATACAGTGTGTGTATGTATGTCAGTGTATAACTGAATGGTGTTGGGAATCGTCCACATGCATAATGCATGCATGTACATAATTATACATAACATTGCATGGCAAATGGTGCGCATGCAACACAACTGGATCATCATGTAGTCTCGTACCCAGACTCCATGCACCTGTCTGCTGGCTGTTTAATTGTGACATCATGTGCAGATGGGAGGGACCATGAAAATGGTCTGAGCTAGTATGTTCACTCTGACTGCTGCTGATGAATGTAAGCATGATTTAGTGTGAACAAACAGTATTACATGCCTGTACAGAAAAGCCATATCTTGAAAATGTATGAACATGCTGGATGGGGAATTGAGGTATGCCTGTACACAGTGGAACTTGTCTAAGACGTTCGCTAAACAGCAACCTCTCTAAAACAGCCAGCCTCCCTGGCTCCAAATAGCACTAAAAGCATTGTAATCTACCTCTGTAGAGCAACCACCTCTCTATAAAGGTCAGTTAGAACTGGCCCACAGGCGGATGTCTTAGACAGGTTCCTCTGTTGTACACATGAAGTGTCATGTGTTGTCATGTCAATAGAAAGAAGATGTAGTATGACTGCTATTCACTAGCACATGCAGTAGTGTTACGTACATGTGTGCCACTAGCCTAGTTGGTGAACAGGCTGCATGTTGGTGACATGGATGGGCAGCACAATTAGCAGTGTTGTGAGAGGTGTAAGCGATTCATGTACCAATGACATGCCACTCACTTACAGTGATTTCGCGATTTCTAGTACCGATTGACATTTCCGCATTGCACTCGATCATGTGAGTAAAGTATTGGAATGATAGGGTCACATGTGCTTCAATCTTCATGTGAGCTTTTAATTCCAATGCTTTACTCATGTGATTGAGTGCAACGCGCAAATGTCAATCAAGACTAGAATTCGTAAAACCACTGAAAATGTAAAATTAATGACACACTATATAGACGGCCAGAGTGCTGACACTTTATGAGTGTTGTGTTCATATACCCACCCACACTCCTGTTGACTCCTCATCAAGCAGGTTAGGAGTCCATAGTAACTGTAGACTGTGTGCTGCACTATCCCATTTCAGACAATGTACTAGCACTGAATGTGTGTATGACTTGGCTGGCATCACACTGTACTTGATGTACTAGAGACACAACACACCATTTGATGTGTGATGTGAGGCAAGCATGAGACTATACGTATGCTAGCTACAGAACAGCCACAACAGTGACTGCACTGCAGAGGTGCTAACAGTTACACACAAAGCAGCTGTAAAGTGGTTGGCAAGGACATCAATCAACTCACAACACTCTTTGAAGATTTGATCTCACATCTGTGTGTATTGTAAACTTACATGTCTGAGCCGCCATCAAAGTGAGGTCAAATGTTCAAAGCAATGAGAACTGTGTGAAGTTGTGAGGTGTGACAATCACTGTCTACAGTGGTCAGTACATTGTGTGCTGGAGTATACAATACAGTAACATACATGAGTGCTGCAATGCACAGTACTCATCAGCATGTCCATCTGTCAGATACTTGTGCAATACATACAGTATATGTAGGCATCAAGTCTGTGACATGTCTGCCAGACACCGTACCTGCACTATACAGAAGCCCTTGGCATCAGCCCAACAAAATCAGTGCTCAGTTGCTAACATAATGCAGCAATTCACAATGATATGGCAAAATGTTTGTTCATGAACACATAGCCATACTATCTGAGCGATACTAGAGCTATATGTTCCATGTCTTACTGTTGAAATTAATTCAGCTACTTACTTAACACTAGTTCACAGATGACTATATAATTGTATGCACAGTCCAAAGTAATACTTTAAATCCTATGTACATTTTACACACTTTCAACAATAGATAATTATGTATAAGCACCATAATTAAGTGATGCATGCAGTTACAGCCGATTTCAGAATGGTTGTCCAAAAGGCAAATGGCAAATGGCGTGGTGTCATAGCAAATGGCAATACCGGACAATAGGAGTGACGTAATGGCAAGCAGTTAAACTAATAGTGACGTCATGCCATTTGGTCGTTCTGCCATTTGCCATTTCGGCCAACCGTTCTGAAATCGACTGTACAGACAAGCAGCTGTAAAGTGGTTGGCAAGAACATCAATCAACTAACAACACTCTTTGAAGATTTGATCTCATATCTGTGTGTATTGTAAACTTACATGTCTGAGCCATCATCAAAGTGAGGTCAAATGTTCAAAGCAATGTGAACTGTGTGAGGTTGTGAGCTGTGACAACCCTGACACTGTCTACAGTGGTCAGTACATTGTGTGCTGGAGTATACAGTACAGTAACATGCATGAGTGCTGCAATGCACAGTACTCATCAGCATGTCCATCGTGTCAGATATTGGCATGCACAAGACAACACTCTGCAGGCATCAAGTCTAGTCTGCATAGTCTCGCGCGCCAGCCCCTATTTCCCCTATTGCGCAAGGAACGGCGCCTCTGGTTCATGTAGACGGCTGGCGCGCGAGACTATACGGCACCCTTCTCATGCTCACTAAACATCATTCCGCCGAGACAGAGGAGGCTGTCTTGTCGGGTATATAAAGCACAAGGAGATGGACAACATGGTTGCAGTCAGTGCTAGTGTGTGTTGGAGAAGTGGACATGATATCGTTGGTCAGCCGTTTCAATGTGTCCGAGCCTCTGTCGAAGCGCTCTCGGTGCGTGTCAGCGGACGAGGACGACGCCACCGCAGCGCTGCCGCTGTACTCCTGCAGGTAAGGCTGACAAAGCACGGAAGACACACGTTTGTTCTAAGGATATCTCTCGTGTTGCATGTTACACGGAGCATTCACCCGTGTGCTTTGTCAAAACGCGCGCCGTATGCCTTTATCTCCTCCAGACTTCAGCAGTCGTTGGTTCCTCAAACATGTGGAGCGAGAGGAGGTGAACCCAAGGAGAAGCATGTTGGTTCGTACTTGGCTGCGTTCTTCCGTTTGTTGGGTGAGTCTGCAATTCACGGATACAATCCTAACAGTGTGTCAATCTGCGCAGCAATCAACAATCTGCGCAAATTTTGATTGCTATTATTTCATTACTGCAGGAGATGGCCTGGTCCAGAATTTCTTGTGGATTGACAGTTGTGCTAAAATTGCTGACAAAGTAAGTCCATGTGTTTGCATGTCCTGACCTGTGAGTGCCCTGTGGTCATACATGGCAGCACAGCACCTCCTCCATGGGCTCATGTCTCTCTGTTTCTCCCTCCACAGTACCTGCTTGCTATGGTGTATGTGTACTTCAGAAGGGCCAACCTGACACTGGATCAGTACACCAGAGTCAACTTCTTTGCAGCACTGTAAGTGGAAATGGTGATGAATGTGATGAAGAGCCCACAACACACATGTGCACACAGAGTACAGCACTGTTTGTCAATGTGTGTCACTATTTGATGCTATAATTATCAGATTGTACAAGCATGCAGCTATGTATGTGTACAAGCTGTGACCCACTTGGTCATGTTGTGTGTGTAGGTACCTTGCCAATGACATGGAAGAAGATGAAGAAGAAGAGAAGTACGAGATCTTCCCATGGGCTCTCGGCCTTCATTGGAGGACATCGTTCCCCTCCTTCCTAGCTCTCCGTGACCAGCTCTGGAAGAAGATGGATTACAGGACAGTTGTCAGTCGCAGAACATGTGAAGAGGTTTGTGCAGAGAGGGATATCAGAGAGAGTAGTGTGGTGTTGCTATGTGTGTTGTGTGAGCAGCTATGCATGTAGAGATGGCTTTTGTGTGAGTTAGTAACTGTTTCTATCCATCCTTGAGCTCCACATACATACAACTGTTACACCACCTCCTTATGTATCCCTCAACATAGGTATTTAGGTTACTCCCTACTCACCCTGCCTGGTCCCGTGAGCGTAACCCCCACCACGGAGGTGCCCACAGAAACTACACACAGACTATCCCTACCTACGGCCGTTTGTCTCCAACCAAGTGCAGTGACTGCGACAACCTGCAAGCAGAAGTGAACAAGACGACATGTGCAACTGTTGAAAGAGACCTACTTGCAGAGCCAAGTGTGAAAGAGGCCTACTTGTGGAGCCAAGTGTGATGCCAGTTGACTGTGGACTGCTCCACAAAGCTGAGGACAGGAACATGGCAGCCACAATGGAAGAAGACATCCTGTGTCAGGAGGTGACAATCGATGTCATTCCTGATTTTGACTTGTTGGATGAGATTGATTGCCAAACAAGCAAGTGAACGCAATCATGTGAGTGGTTCACTGACACAGATATGTCTAAGCCAAGCAAATGTGTCCCTTCATCACTGAACCCCTTCATTCCATCTCTGCAGTTCCCATCTTTGCAAGTGCTTTGGACTTGCCTGAAGAATGATGAACTGACATTCCATTTCGGTGTTTGAGCATTCCATTTAAGCACATCTGAATGGATTATTTATATTTTATTGTACATGTCATCTCTGCTTATATTGCCCTTTAACTTATTCTGAGAGATAATTGTCTTTTGTCACATGAAACATGCTATTATAGTCATAACCATGACATTTAGCACAGGAGTGGCTGGAAAACGCTGTGGCTGAGTTGGACAGATATGTCATTGAGATCCCTGAGGACTTCAGTTTATTCTCCAGACTGGGTTCACTGATTGCCTCATTCATAGGCTCCATCATTGACTTGCAGGAAGTGGCCTGGAGTGTGGAGTCACGTCTCTTCAGTAGCTTGAAGTTTGAGGTATGTGTTACTGTGGGCTTCTTTGGCAATGAACCAGAGACGTATGGACCAGTCGTTTTCGAACTACCCAGTCCACGTGGTCTAGCTAGAAAACTAGCTTGTGTGGCATTTGGGCTCTTCTGTGATGGGCCTAGTACCTTGGATGAGAACTGCCAGATCAGGAGAACCCGGTCACTACGCAGAAAGGACAAGTCACTAAAGTTTGACTACACTGAATACTTAATTCCTGCTAAGCATTGCATACACCAATTGCAGGTTTACTTAGTGTGTCTGAATGGGAAGTGATTATATGTGCATGCATGCATGTGTGTATGTGTGCATATGTGTAGTATGGCATTGCACTGCCGCTACCAGCCAACCAACACAAGCTCACTCCCTGCTTTCCTTTTTGGGCTGAAGCCAGATGGGTGACCATTAATGGCCATGACCAACCACAGCGTCCTGTCCATGTCCTTAACAGAAATAGACAAGTGTGTGTGTGTGTGTGTGTGTGTGCGTGCGTGCGTGTGTGCGTGCGTGCGTGCGTGTGTGTGTTCAGATGAAGCATGAACAGGTTGATGGGCATGCATGTCAGTGTATCATATGTACATTAGCTAAACTAACTTTGACCTCAACTTGACTACAACTCACAGTACTAGTGTGATCCTGTGTAGCTCTGCTGCACAAGAACAGAAGTGTGCTTAGTTAGCTACGCACTCACAGCTTAGCATACAGTAGAATGTAGTATTCACTGCAGTCAACGACACTGCACAGTTAGCTCATTTGCATTACTTGATAACCCTGTATACTTGTGTGTGCTCAACATTCCACTCTCAGACTTGCTCAGTACTACAAGCGTACCGGGAACCCATTTGGAACAAGGATAAAGTAGTTTGCAGACACAAGGCATGCACCTGTAGCGTACACTGTATAACAGATGGAGCTATAGAGCGCTTTAGATACTGATCATAATATATAGCAGACAGCAATGTATATACGGTAGACTGTAGTACGTGCATACTGCACATGTACATGTAAATGATGTTTACGCTTGCGCTGCTGTTGCGCAATGATTATAAAATGGCTGCGATAGGGTGGTTTCAGATGAGCAGTTGCAGTTGAATTTGTTGCGTCAGGTACGGATGTCCTTCTCTGCAGTCGAAGGTTCCTGCTCCCCCTGGATACAAGTGTCTGCTTTTAACGTTATTGGGGCGCAGTACCGTGGACTGGAGATCAGAGCGCGGAACGGACACAGATGCACTAAGCCATGTCTGGTCTGGGCGACTGTAGCACTGTGCAGTGCGGCAGCTGCAACAGTCAGCACTGTAAGCATTGCATCGTGTGTCTACCGTATAATAGTCTTATCAATCATTGCATTCATTGGTGTCTATGGTTACAACTTATAAATAAATAAAACAGTATTATGCTATTGACCTTAGCCAGGATCTTCACAGTCGAAACGTCTTGCCAATTGAGTTGCTCTTAATGCTACATGATTGCTCAGTGAAGTGTTCAGTTCCTCTTCAAGTGCACTGTACCTTAGTCATAAGCTTAGACCACACCATCAAGTAATCAACTGAATTGACATTATAATCATCATCATCACTATGGTGATCATCATCTTCATCATTAATGTTCAATTACATCATTAATTTATTAATTAAAATTTTCTTATTAATCATTCATTAATTTAAATTCATGCACATGATATGCTATGACTGTAACAGATGCATCATCTCTTTCTCCATTAACCCATTAGCTATCATTTTACTCCATTGCATGTGCACTTTTACTCCATGTGCATGCACTGTTTCTGTTGTTGATCATCATTATCATCATCATAATTTTATCTAAATAATCTCCATGCAGGAGGGAAATAATGAGGTGCTCAGAAATCTCCATGCAGGAGGTTGTTCTTTCTGTAGCTATTCCATTTTCTTCATCGGTTATCCTCTTCCTCTTCCTTCCATGTCAGCATCCTATTCTCTTCTGGTTAGTCCATCTCTGCCAAGCCTTCTCTCCAGCTCAGTTAATTCCTTTGCAGTTTCTCCAGCGCCTCCTCTTGCTTTAGCTCACCTCTTCTAAGCATTACATTTGTCACCCTGCCCCCCCCCCCCCCCCCCCCCCCTTCCATTTTCTTCTCTACTATCACCTTGATGTATTCATACCATTACCTGTGCAGTAGACTCCTCTTGTTTGTTCAGTGCCCATGTTTCACTTCCATGCACTAGCGTAGGTACCATTTTGGTGTTGTATACGCTCAGCTTCATCCTCCTCAGCTCCGTCTGCTTCCAAACCAGTTCCATTAACATCATGCATACCTACATAGCTGTTTCTACCTCATATCTGTGGCTGTATGAGAGCAGACAATGTGTCCCCTTGTGTGGGCCTGCATGACCATTCCTGAAATGATCCTGTGGCCAATTTGCAGCAGAAGTAACTTCTGGTGGATCCTCACTGTCACATTCGCTGGTACCCACCTCCTCAGTGGTGGTTCTAAGGGGGATCCAGGGGTGCAAAAGAACCCCCGTTTGCTAGTCATATGAAGGATATAGGGCAGTTAATAGACCAGATATAGGCATGGTGGTCATGCTTCAGGGGCACTGTGTTCACCTAGCTACTTTTGAACCCCCTTTCAGAAGCCCTAGATCCGCCACCGCTCCTCAACTGTGTGTGTGTTTGTTGCACTACAGGGGCTAATGGTACAAACTGCCTCACTCGTTCTCCTGCTTCTCAGTGGATTAGGTCTTCTTGTTGAGAGCAGATCTGTCTACCAAGGTGAGTACACACCCTAACAGACACCAGATAGGGCCTCAGTCTTGAGAGGCACCTGGCTGCTGCTGCTGCTGCTGCTGCTGATGCTAGTGCTTTCCACCCTTTCCTTTCCAGAGACTGTCTTGTTCCTGCAGTCAGTTGGCATTCAAGTTAGTAAAGAGAACAGATTTGGACTCAAGTCTTGTTATTTTGTTCCATTGTCCATTATCAAAGATGTTGTCATCAATGAAACCATAAGCAAGGTGAGTGTGCTGTGAACACACTGCTCCTGGAATGATTATGTAACATGTCCCCTTTTACACATGTACACACATCTCTGCATGTATACATAACACATAATGTACTCCCTCACCAAACACACATTAACACACTAACAAATGCACTCACATGGACTCATGTACACACACGCGCGCACACACACACACACACACACACACACACACACACACACACACACACACACACACACACACACACACACACACACACCAGTACTCAGTTGTGCCATATCTAGCTTTGCTGCTAAGCAAGCCCAATGAGAGAGATGCAGAGACGGTTGCACGAGTTGTGCCATTGTTTGAGGTAAGTGCTGGTGTGGTGAGGATATGGTCGTGCCAGATCTCTGATGACCGTCTTTGCATATACATCCAAATGCATGCACACATACATGCACACACACACACACACGCACGCACACACACACACACACACACACACACACACACACACACAGGACCACAGTTTGAAGTATGCTGAAATGATTTCACTTTATCAAGAAATTCAAGCACTTATTTCAACACGGCATATCCATGCAAGTAGTAACCTTTAGCCTTGAATAATTAATTTCCAATATTATGTTGCAATGCTGCTGATGTCCTGTTGGGGAGTGGATGTACACTATGGCTTTGTGTACGGGGCAAGTGCACTGGTACCACTAGTCTCGTACCCAGACCCACTTCCGGCCGCCATTTTATGGCGGCCGGAAGTGGGTCTGGGTACGAGACTATAGTACCACAGGCTGCTCTCCTGGCGTAAGGCTTCTCGAGTCTTGTGTGTAACGATTACAATCGGGACCAGGGCGGACAGTCTGGAGCCACATTGCGCCGGCCCACAAACAACGTATAAATTAAGTGTAGCGCATGTTTGTGCAATCAACTATTATTAAAAACGTTGCCTCTCTGTCTACGACAGTCTTCTCAGTAAACATCATCCCGTCGAGACAGGGGAGACCGTCTTGTCGGGTATATAAAGCACAGGGAGATGGATGACATGGTTGCAGTCAGTGCTAGCGTGTGTTGGAGAAGTGGACATGATGTTGATCAGCAGTTTCAATGTGTCCGAGCCTCTTTCGAAGCGCTCTCGGTGCGTGTCGGCGGACGAGGACGACGCCACCGCAGCGCTGCCGCTGTACTCCTGCAGGTAAGGCTGACGGAGCACGGAAGACACACACGTTTGTTCTAAGGATATCTCTCGTGTTGTATGTTACACGGAGCACTCAACAGTGTGCTTTGTCAAAACGCGCGCCCTATGCCTTTATCTCCTCCAGACTTCAGCAGTCGTTGGTTCCTCAAACATGTGGGGCGAGAGAAGGTGAACCCAAGGAGAAGCATGTTGGATCGTACTTGGCTGCGTTCTTCCGTTTGTTGGGTAAGTCTGTGTGCGGTGGTAACAGCGTGTGCTCGCGAGGAATCATCTCATCATTAATGGCTAATCTTCCATTACCGCAGAAGATGACCTAGTCCAGGATTTCTTGTGGATTGACAGTTGTGCTAAAATTGCTGACAAAGTAAGTCCATGTGTTTGCATGGCCTGACGTGTGAGCACCCTGTGGTCATACATGGCAGCATAGCACCTCCATGGGCTCATGTCTCTCTGTTTCTCCCTCCACAGTACCTGCTTGCTATGGTGTATGTGTACTTCAGAAGGGCCAACCTGACACTGGATCAGTACACCAGAGTCAACTTCTTTGCAGCACTGTAAGTGGAAATGGTGATGAATGTGATGAAGAGCCCACAACACACATGTGCACACAGAGTACAGCACTGTTTGTCAATGTGTGTCACTATTTGATGCTATAATTATCAGATTGTACGAGCATGCAGCTATGTATGTGTACAAGCTGTGACCCACTTGGTCATGTTGTGTGTGTAGGTACCTTGCCAATGACATGGAGGAAGATGAAGAAGAAGAGAAGTATGAGATCTTCCCGTGGGCTCTCGGCCTTCATTGGAGGACATTGTTCCCCTCCTTCCTAGCTCTCCGTGACCAGCTCTGGAAGAAGATGGATTACAGGGCAGTCGTCAGTCGCAGAACATGTGAAGAGGTTTGTGCAGAGAGGGATATCAGAGAGAGTAGTGTGGTGTTGCTATGTGTGTTGTGTGAGCAGCTATGCATGTAGAGATGGCTTTTGTGTGAGTTAGTAACTGTTTCCATTCATCCTTGAGCTTCACATACATACAACTGTTACTTCACCTCCTCATGTATCCCTCAACATAGGTATTTAGGTTACTCCCTACTCACCCTGCCTGGTCCCGTGAGCGTAACCCCCACCACGGAGGTGCCCACAGAAACTACACACAGACTATCCCTACCTACGGCCGTTTGTCTCCAACCAAGTGCAGTGACTGCGACAATCTGCAAGCAGAAGGGAACAAGATGGCATGTGCAACTGTTGAAAGAGACCTACTTGCGGAGCCAAGTGTGATGCCAGTTGACTGTGGACTGCTCCACAAAGCTGAGGACAGGAACATGGCAGCCACAATGGAAGAAGACATCCTGTGTCAGGAGGTGACAATCGATGTCATTCCTGATTTTGACTTGTTGGATGAGATTGACTGCCAAACAAGCAAGTGGACGCAATCATGTGAGTGGTTCACTGACACAGATATGTCTAAGCCAAGCAAATGTGTCCCTTCATCACTGAACCCTTCATTCCATCTCTGCAGTTCCCATCTTTGCAAGTGCTTTGGACTTGCCTGAAGAATGATGAACTGACATTCCATTTCTGTGTTTGAGCATTCTGTTTAAGCACATCTGAATGGATTATTTATGTTTTATTGTACATGTCACCTCTGTTTATATTGCCCTTTAACTTATTGAGACATATTTTCCTTTGTCACGTGAAACAGTGCCCACTGCATGTGTGTGTTCCCTTCGCCCCCTGTACATATTTTCATTCTCTTTGTTGAATTTGATGAATTGTGGCATTTGTTGTGCTGACCTTGCATGATGGCAAACATGTTCTCATTAATGTTAATGGAGAATTAATGCATCAATTGAGGTTCAGGTCATGTGCAATTCTCCAGTCTGTATCCAGTAGTACATCATGGGGGAATGTATGTTATGCAGCACTGAACTGTTATATGCACACATTGCCCTATTATACAGTGTGTGTATGTATGTCAGTGTATAACTGGATGGTGTTGGGCATCGTCCACATGCATAATGCATGCATGTACATAATTATACATAACATTGCATGCCAAATGGTGTGCATGCAACACAACTGGATCATCATGTAGTCTCGTACCCAGACTCCATGCAACTGTCTGCTGGCCGTTTAATTGTGACATCATGTGCAGATGGGAGGGACAATGAAAGTGGTCTGAGCTAGTATGTTCACTCTGACTGCTGCTGATGAATGTAAGCATGATTTAGTGTGAACAAACAGTATTACATGCCTGTACAGAAAAGCCATATCTTGAAAATGTATGAACATGCTGGATGGGGAATTGAGGTATGCCTGTACAGTGGAACTTGTCTAAGATGGTCACTGGGCTAAACAGCTACCTCTCTAAAACAGCCAGCCTCCCTGGCCCCAAATAGCACTAAGAGCATTGTAATCTACCTCTGTAGAGCAACCACCTCTCTATAAAGGTCAGTTAGAACTGGCCCACAGGCGGTTGTCTTAGACAGGTTCCTCTGTTGTACACATGAAGTGTCATGTGTTGTCATGTCAATAGAAAGAAGATGCAGTATGACTGCCATTCACTAGCACATGCAGTAGTGTTACGTACATGTGTGTCACTAGCCTAGTTGGTGAACAGACTGCATGTTGGCGACATGGATGGGCAGCACAATTAGCAGTGTTGTGAGAGGTGTAAGTGATTCATGTACCAATGACATGCCACTCACTTGTTGTGTAGCTACAGCGATTTCGTGATTTCTAGTCCCCATTGACATTTGCACATTGCACTCAATCATGTGAGTAAAGTATTGGAACGATAGGGTCACACATGCTCAATCTACGTGCGAGCTTTTAATTCCAATGCTTTACTCATGTGATCGAGTGCAACGCGCAAATGTCAATCAAGACTAGAATTCGTGAAACCACTGAAAATGTAAAATTACTGATATGCCACTCTTGTGTACACTAATAGACGGCCAGAGTGCTGATACTTTATGAGTGTTGTGTTCATATACCCACCCACACTCCTGTTGACTCCTCATCAAGCAGGTTAGGAGTCCATAGTAACTGTAGACTGTGTGCTACATTATCCCATTTCAGACAATGCACTGGCACTGAATGTGTGTATGACTTGGCTGGCATCACACTGTACTTGATGTACTAGAGACACAACACACCATTTGATGTGTGATGTGAGGCAAGCATGAGACTATACGTATGATAGATCCCGTTACCATGGTAATGAGCGTTCTATGCGATGTTTCTAAATCTCGTAGACTTTCTCTTGTATTTCGCGCGGGATCTAAATCATTTAGATACCGGGTGTCTAAATCCCGTAGATCCCTGCAGCTGAAGAGAACTGCAGCTGTAATAACAATTGTGGCGCCATAACATACGATACGATGCACAGGTCGCCCGGCTTACTTGTTTCATCGATAAATAGGGTACAGCAACAATCCGGCTACAAACCAGAGCCAAGAAATTGGAACTGCAGCTGGTTACAAGCTACGTGGGGAAACAGGCTTTGGTAGCTAATGTCTGAGCCGCCATCAGAGTGAGGTCAAATGTTCAAAGCAATGTGAACTGTGTGAGATTGTGAGGTGTGGCAATCCTGACACTGTCTTCAGTGTGTGCTGGAGTATACAATACAGTAACATACATGAGTGCGATGTATGGAACGTAATTACGTTCAATAGCAATGCACATATTATCTATGTATATACCTCATTTGCAGTGTTATTACATGCACATTCATAGTATATATACTACGTATGCATACTAATTGTTCTATGTATTTCCCAGACACAATAGTTATACCTGAGGGAGTGACAAAGCTACATGCTGTTGTCCTAAAGCCACTACTTTAACTAAAGTCCACCAAATGAATGTACATGCATTATACAACTATGCATGCAAGCTACATTCACCTGTTTCTACACGCACTCGTGTATACATGCATGCACACACATAATGTTGCAACTGCACATACACAAATCATGAAGTTACTCTGCTACTAAAATCTGCACTATTTAATACATGTATGATGCACTGTTGCATTTCAACACTGCATTTCACCCAGATGAATGCTGCAAAGATGGTGTATCCTGTTGGGGGCTACTATATAGCTAGCTACCTATCAGCAGTGGTACATTGTGGCCTTAAGTATGCGGAGAAGCAGATGGTGTGTGTATGGGATGAGTGCAGTACCACAGACTGTAGTCCTTGCATGAATGCACTCTGTAGTGGATAGGGGACGGACAGTCTGGAGCCCACTGGACAGGCAGTACCGTAGTACTGTCCATGTAGGGGTGGTGCTACACGTGGATGTTAGTACACATGTTGAAGAACAATTGTGAAAAGCACATGTGACATGTTTGTGCTTGCGTTGCCATTTTGTCTACGGCACTCTTCTGGCGCGCGAGACTATACGGCGCCCTTCTCAGTAAACATCATCCCGCCGAGACAGAGGAGGCCGTCTAGTCGGGTATATAAAGCACAGGGAGATGGACGACATGGTTGCAGTCAGTGCTAGTGTGTGTTGGAGAAGTGGACATGATATCGTTGGTTAGTAGTTTCAATGTGTCCGAGCCTCTTTCGAAGCGCTCTCGGTGCGTGTCAGTGGACGAGGACAACGGCACCGCAGCGCTGCCGCTGTATTCCTGCAGGTAAGGCTGACGGAGGACGGAAGACACACACGGTTATTGTAAGGATAGCGCAGTTGTTGCATGTTACACGGAGCACTCACCCGTGTGCTTTGTCAAAACGCGCGCCGTATGTCTTTATCTCCTCCAGACTTCAGCAGTCGTTGATTCCTCAAACATGTGGGGCGAGAGAAGGTGAACCCAAGGAGAAGCATGTTGGTTCGCACTTGGCTGCGTTCTTCCGTTTGTTGGGTGAGTCTGCAATTCACGGATACAATCCTAACAGTGTGTGCTTGCGAGACCAATCTGCGCAATTTTGATGGCTATCTTTCCATTACTGCAGAAGATGACCTAGTCCAGGATTTCTTGTGGATTGACAGTTGTGCTAAAATTGCTGACAAAGTAAGTTCATGTGTTTGCATGGCCTGACGTGTGAGTGCCCTGTGGTCATACATGGCAGCATAGCACCTCCTCCATGGGCTCATGTCTCTCTGTTTCTCCCTCCACAGTACCTGCTTGCTATGGTGTATGTGTACTTCAGAAGGGCCAACCTGACACTGGATCAGTACACCAGAGTCAACTTCTTTGCAGCACTGTAAGTGGAAATGGTGATGAATGTGATGAAGAGCCCACAACACACATGTGCACACAGAGTACAGCACTGTTTGTCAATGTGTGTTACTATTTGATGCTATAATTATCAGATTGTACGAGCATGCAGCTATGTATGTGTACAAGCTGTGACCCACTTGGTCATGTTGTGTGTGTAGGTACCTTGCCAATGACATGGAAGAAGATGAAGAAGAAGAGAAGTATGAGATCTTCCCATGGGCTCTCGGCCTTCATTGGAGGACATCGTTCCCCTCCTTCCTAGCTCTCCGTGACCAGCTCTGGAAGAAGATGGATTACAGGGCAGTCGTCAGTCGCAGAACATGTGAAGAGGTTTGTGCAGAGAGGGATATCAATGAGTGTAGCAGTGCTTCTAAGTGTACACAGAGTGTGAACAGAGTCTTGTGGAGCTTGGCCATTAGTGGTCGAGGTTTGTAGATACAGCTGTACTCTACCCCTTCACATACACCTCCTTATGTATCCCTCAACATAGGTATTTAGGTTACTCCCTACTCACCCTGCCTGGTCCCGTGAGCGTAACCCCCACCACGGAGGTGCCCACAGAAACTACACACCGACTATCCCTACCTACGGCCGTTTGTCTCCAACCGAGTGCAGTGACTGCGACAACCTGCGAGCAGAAGTGAACAAGACGGCATGTGCAACTGTTGAAAGAGACCTACTTGCAGAGCCAAGTGTGATGCCAGTTGACTGTGGACTGCTCCACAAAGCTGAGGACAGGAACATGGCAGCCACAATGGAAGACATCCTGTGTCAAGAGGTGACAATCGATGTCATTCCTGATTTTGACTTGTTGGATGAGATTGACTGCCAAACAAGCAAGTGGACGCAATCATGTGAGTGGTTCACTGACACAGATACGTCTAAGCCAAGCAAATGTGTCCCTTCATCACTGAACCCTTCATTCCATCTCTGCAGTTCCCATCTTTGCAAGTGCTTTGGACTTGCCTGAAGAATGATGAACTGACATTTCATTTCTGTGTTTCAGACCAATGGAGTGAATCTACTTTATTTATTCTGTGTACATATGCGTTATTTATTCTGTGTACATATGAGTAATTTATTCTAAATATCTGTTTTTATTGAACTTTAACTTATTCAGAAACATTGGATGTACTGTTTTCAAATGGAACATGTCATTTTTTACACATTCCAATATTTATTTCGTAAAGTGTATGCATAGCCCTTTTCAAATTGGAAGTTGTGCATTGCAAGTTGTTGCAATTTGCAAGAAAATGTGCAGAATGCTGTTATGGCCGAATCTTTTGACGTAGCTTTAGTACTGTGAATTGTGCACTACGCTATGCACAGGAACAATGATGTAGATTGGATAGATAATTGCATTTGATATGTCAATTAGTAGCTGAAACAAATTATGAATGGTAACACCAACATTGAAAGCAGCTAACCCTGTGGGTGCTGCCACAGCACAAGTAAGCAAGTCCTTTGCACTTGCTTTCCATATTTCTGCCACTTGCTCCTTGATGGCCTGAATAAGGAAAGATTTGCCTGTTCCTCCCCCCCCTCTGTTCTGCCGTCCTAGCCTTATATCGCAGCTAACTTGGCAACATGATAGCCTATCTAAACAGGAGTATTACATCTTGCACCCACCAACAACAACTTACCCTAGGTTGCCCAGCCACATCCGACAATGTGCTACACACCCTAGGCCTGCCATGCATTTGGGGCACATTGATTCCTTTGTTGCCACTGTTGTTTGAAAGCCTTTCAAGTAGACCAGCTATTGCCCATCTGAAATTTGCATTCCATAATACGTCAAGAAACAAGGGTGTATAATGTTTCCTCCAAAAACAAGGGCAGATGTAGGGATGGTGCAGTGTGTCACTGAGAGGCATGGCAAACCACCTAGCAGAAAAACTGTTGGAACAAGGAGGAGGGCCGATCCATGCAAAGAGGAGGGCCAGCCTGTCCATGCAAAACCCAGATCATTAACATTTGCTGACTTTGATATTGCATGACTTTGTCAAAGATTACACACGTGATCCTCAACAAGGCAAATGTGGGTATCGCCAGCTTACTAAGAGCCAAAAGGAGGATTACTATTACTCCTTGCTTTTGCTGTTTGTACCTTTCAGAAATGAAAGTGATTTGCTGAAACCAAATGAAACTGCTGAGCAATCCTTTGCACGGCATTACAAAAATGGTTCAAGCATGCTCAAGCACCATGAAAGATTGCAACAGATGCTGCAGGCACAGATAAAGGTACAAGAAATCAATGAAGCTAGGCAAGCTAACAGTGATGACTCTGTGCAGACAGAGAACATAGATGAACCAAATGTTGTAAGAGAGGCCAAAGCAGCAATGAATGATGTGCAGGAAATGCAGGCAATCTGTGTTGATGGCCTCAAGCTGGTCAGGCGCATTGCAATGCTGAATAATGACCAAGAGCGCATCTTCAAAAGAGTGTCAGACCACCTTGAGCATCAACACAGACACGAGAATGGTTTGTGTTAATGTACACAGTTCCAGCCATTGCTCATGTTCCTTAGTGGTGTTGGAGTCCACAGGCAAATCCTTCCTTATTCAGGCCATCAAGGAGCAAGTGGCAGAAATATGGAAAACAAGTGCAAAGGACTTGCTTACTTGTGCTGTGGCAGCACCCACAGGGTTAGCTGCTTTCAATGTTGGTGGTGTTACCATTCATCGTTTGTTTCAGCTACCGATTAAACATGAAGGCCAAGCAGCTGGATACTACTGGTCACTGCCAAAAGCTTCTCAAAAGATCATGAGGACAACATTCCAGTGTGTGAAACTGTTCATTTTCGATGAAGTGTCCAGCCTCAATCTAGCGTATTTGCGTTTGTGATTAGAAGAGGTCTTTGGAACAGACAATTGGTTCGGCTCAGTAAATATCCTTTTTGTTGGCGACCTTCTACAGCTGCCACCAGTTAATGGTGCTCCTGTGTTTGCTGGCCTCACCAACAAAGCTGTTGTAGCATGCCTTGGATGTATGACATCAGTGAATATATGGAAGGAAACAATAGTGTATGATGAACTCACAATCAATGAGCGGCAGAAGACAGACATGCAGTTCTGCCAAATGTTACAGGAAGTTCGACAAGGCTGTCTCTCAGCAGAAACAATAGACACTTTGACAAGCAGAGTCATCAGTACTACAGTGTCTGCCAAGTGCCAAGAGCTGCAAGAAGCTGCACAGTCTCCTGTGTGTCTGTTTCCAACTAAACAAGCATGTGCTGATTTCAACAATGACATGCTGAGCAAATTGCCAACTGAGCCCTCCGAACTTCCCTGCACAGATGTAGTTGATGAAACTGTTGGCAAGTACAAATTGACGAAAAAGGCTGCCAGTGCACTAGACAGATTAAACAAGGACTACAACATAACAGTTGGCTTGGAAGCTATTCTCCGCATTGCTGTTGGAGCACGTGTCATGTTGAGGAGGAACATTGACACTGCTAGTGGGCTAGTCAATGGAGCAATTGGTACGGTCGTTGAAATCAAGGTCCATACCATCGAAGTCAAGTTTGATCACATGAAAGATGCAGTCAGTGTGAAGAAAGTTAAGAGCAGGTTCCTTGTGATGAAGCGACTCTATGTGTCTAGGGAGCAGTTCCCCCTCATTCTTGCATATGCCATCACCATTCACAAATGTCAGGGAATTTCATTGTATTGTGCAATGGTCAGATGAGATCTTCAGCCCTGGTATGGTTTATGTTGCTCTCTCCCGAGTGAAAACACTTGAAGGACTGCATCTAACTGCCTTTGATCCAAAGTATATTATGGTGTCAACACAATCACTGCAGGAGATCAATCATCTGCGCAAGTTGTATAGACCTGATTTGCCACTCTATGCTGTACCCAATCAACAAAGCATGCATCCAAGCGAAAGCGCATGCTCACTGGCAAGGGCAATCAGAGGAATAGTCAGACTGGTCTGTTGCCATTAACAAGCAACAGCACCTCAGCCCCAGTGCCCCAAAGTGTGCCACATACTGTTGTACAGCGGAGAAGAAGACATGTACAACCATTTACACAAAATGACTTTCGTTTCAATTCAATTGATGCTGAGTGGCATCGTCAGACATGTCACAAGTTAGGGCTTGAATACCAGCAACCGAATCATTTTGCTCATGGTGGCCCTAATACTGCTTTGACATGGCCGAACTTTCAGACAGTGCGGCGTATCATGGGTGATTGTAACTGCCTATTCCGATCCTTTGCAATGATCATTACTGGGTCTCAAGATCATCATTTGGCTGTCCGGGTTGCTATTCTGAAGCACATGCAAGCCATTGGCCACTTACTGCTTGGTAAACATGTCACTCAGACCAGCATTGACAGTTACTGTCACGACACATCAATGCATATGGATGGTGCATGGTGGTCAGAAATTAAAATCCTTTCTTTGGCACACTTGCTGCAGACCAACATCTATTCATTTGACACCAGCTCAGATTGCTGGTTGTTGTTTGCCCCAAACCAATTGGAGCCAACTTTGCAGCTTGATTGCTCTGCCAAGTCACTGTACATAATGCACCATCCAAGCCACTTTGAGGTAGTGTCATCTGTAGTAAAGAGTGTCAATTAGCCACTTCCCTGTGGAGTAGCAGAAGGAAGCACACTGCATGTAACTGCCCTGAACCTGAGGCTGGGACGCTTGGCTCGCTCAGACATGTGAGACTTTGGTGTAGATCTGCATGCTTGCACTTTATCAGTACATTTCCAAAATTTGTATTTCTGACTTTGTACATTTTCTATGATCTAATATTTTTAGCTGAATCCATTTTCAGCAGAAACAATAGACACTTCGACAAGCAGAGTCATCAGTACTACAGTGTTCAGTTTCTGCTGAATCCATCCATTTTAACTTATTCTTTATGCTATCAGAGGCACTAGAGGAGGGAGGAGGGTGGCTGGAACCTGCTACCTCTGTGGGCCCTTACTTTCAGTGCAAGGCTGCCTTGCAACACTGGCTTGTTTTGCATTTGCCAGATGTCCAAGCCTTCGAACTCAATTTGCTACAGTGCAGCTTGCACTCCATAAAAAGCGAAGAAACAAGGGAAGTAAATAGGGTTTCCACAAAAACAAGGAGAGATGTAGGAATGGTGTCAAGCGCCTCTGAAGACCACACATCCCTGCATGAAAAACTGGCTAGTGGAAAAACTGCAGGAACAAGGAGGAAAACCATCCAGTGCCCAACCCATGGTACCATTCGAAGGAGGGGTACCATCCCATGCTTGTTTTTGTGGAAAACCTTTTTACTTCCCTTTTAAAGATATTGAGACCACTTAGTTGGGGGGGGAAGAACCATAATCCACCAAACTATTAATCTTGCTACAATTTAGTGTCGAGAGGGCTCTAGCTATCCCACCTGACCCCCACCTTCTCACTCCTCTGCCACTACCCTGCTTAGAGTTCATTGCATGCACTCTAAATACCTCTTTGGCTCCTTGCACTACATTATATCAGCATCAATAGTCACTCAATCCTCTTACACAATAACGACAATGGGACGCTGGTCCTCTTGAGCTTGGATGGTGCTGATCCAAGTATGTACAATGTCATTTGTTTTGCAGTACTCGTTGTATGGGTAAGGTTTCCCAAGCATCCATTCTGTGAAGACAATGCTCCATTTGTATTTAGGAGGATCAATTTCCACAGTACTCCTCAGCATGCCTGTCATTGGGCATTTGACATGTTCCCCCACAGAGAGACTGGCACCTTCACCTCAGGCCCACCAGCAACTCAACTACAATTCAATTTAATTCAATTATTATTAACGTGCACCATGCCACATGGTGGCACTAGGACTCACTGTGGTCCAATGTAGCACACACAAACATAAGAAACATCATGTAGATAGTTAGTTGATGAGTACCTAAGGATATCTGTGCCATAGCTAACAGGAAAAAGCACTGTGCCATTGTGACCATACACTACAGTAGGGGGAGAGATGAGAACAACACATAGAGTCTTAATTAAAACTTGCCAAAACTGAGAATACCAGATTGACATAATAGTGGACAAAATGTTGTAGTTCCTACAAGCAAGGGACAGTAGGTGAGCTGTGCCTTCTGTGTATTCTGTGTGTGGAGTTCAGGCAACAATGACTGTCGATAGCTGTTCCATGCTGGACATCTCAGAAGCCAATGCGTCACATCTTCCACTTCATTCCTGGTACACTCCTTGCACAGCCTATCCTCTCTCTTCACTCCCTGCCAACTACCTGTCTCCACCTGAAAAGCCACTGTGCCTCCCCTTAGCTTCAGCAAAACCCTCCTCTCCCTCTTTGCCTTCACATCTGCACAAGAAGACTCCTCACCACACTCGACAATCCTCCTCAACATCGACAACTTCGGTTTCATCTCCAAATCCTTGCTCCATTCTGCCCTCACTCTTCACCATGCAACACTCTCCAGCATTCCTTTCAACTCCGCCTCTGACATGTTCTGTACCTGCTCAGCACCCACCTCCTGCCAACCAAACCCTACAACAACTCAGCATCTTCTGCATCCAACTGCCCTTGCCATATGTTACTGCCTTCACTGCCACTCTCCTCAGTATTCTCCCCTCATACACTTTGCTTGCCAGCACTTTGAACCAAAAAAGGATGCATCGCACTCTTGCCAACCAAATCATTGGCAGATCCCCCATTTCTAATAACAGTGACACTCTAGGGTGCAGGGTTCCAACACCAAAGAACATCTGACATGCCCTCAGTTGTACCTTGTCCACAGCTTCTAGATTCCGAGAGCACCCCCGAATCTCAACTCCATACAGCATGGAGGACTCCACAAGTGAACTCGTCAGCTTCTTGAAGCCCCAATGCCTATATCTCCAACTTCTACTCCGTACCACTGAAACCAAGCCCCCAAGGCCTTCTTCCCTGCCACTACTTTGTCTTGTACTATCTCCTTAAGGTCCAAGTGCTCATCTACCACACAGCCCAGGTACTTGTAGCAGCTCACCATTGGAATCTCCTCACCATCAATCATGTATCTTATCTCATTTCTCATCACTTTCTTCTTTCTGATACCACACTTGGCAACATTGATCCTGATCCCCCAATCCTCACACCACTGCACAAGTACATCTAGGCTCTCTCTTAATCCCTCTTCGTCTGAAGCCAACAAGGTGGTGTCATCTGCAAAGAGGAGACCTGGTATGGTGTCGCCACCACACTCCACACCACAGCTATCTTCCCTCAGTCTGGACACTACTCCATTTATGTAAAGGGAGAGAGAGGACACAGCCCTGACGAAGACCAGCATTGACCTGAAACTCCTCACTCTGTTCATCTCCCACTTTGAAATGCACGGCAGGTGGTTCCCTCATAAAGGGCATTCTAGAAATGCAAGAACTTGCCATTTATCCCCAACCCCTCGAGGCAACTCCACAATTCCTCCTGTCCACTTTGTCATATGCCTTAGAGAAATCAATGAATGCAACCATCATCCCATTTGCCTTCTTCACAATTTCCATCTGTCCCAACAGCACCAACATCAACACCTGGTCCCTGCACCCCCTCTGCTTCCTGAAACCTCCTTGCTCATCTGCAATCAGATCTTCCTCTTCGGCTACACTTGACAGACGGTTGTTTAAAACCATACATAGGACCTTACTCACAGTAGAAGTTAGTGAGACTCCACAAAAGCTGTCCACGTCTTCATTCCACCTTATCTTCCCTTCTGGATCAAGAACATCCATCAAATTACACTTTTTCTTAGTCTGGCTAATGTTCAGCTGATTTATGGACCTCCCAAACGTCTTTGGGCTTCCCAACTCCACTTTAAGTTGACAGCACTTCTGTGTTTGGAATAATCTCTTTGCCCGCTTCACTGCCTTTGAGTAGGACTGTCTTGACTGGATATACTCTCTTCTGAAGGTCCTACGCGTACAGTCTTCGTCACTAACACTTCTCAACCACTTTTTCTCACATCGATGCATGACCTTCCTCAACACTGCAAGTTCTCTAGTAAACCATGGTTGACCTTTCTCCCGTGGTGTTGTTCACCTCTTTCAACCTCGTCTTCATTCCTTTGACTAGCTCGCTATACACTGCATCAAGCTTTCTCTGATCACCTGTGACAGCCTTCAGACCATCAATAATGCTCTGAATGAAATCAGTGTCATTGGTCATGTACCCTTCCAGGACTACATACTTGGTTGACCTCCTCGGGCTATCACTCCCTTTGCTAGCACCTTGGCATGAATCACTGACACACTTCCCTATCACCAAGTCCCAAGCAAAAACAGAGTGGTCAGGCATATGGTATCCTTCTTCGTACTACATACTACATTCGCTACATTGGTAGGCATTATCAACAGGCTTGGTTAGTCACTTAATCTTACATTATGTTAGGTGCAACACAAGGAAGAAATATCCTCCTTTGCTGCCTCCCTCCAACCAGGTATGTACCTAATTGGCTAATTATTATGACAATCAACACCATCCCATCGCTGCACCGGCTGCGCTGCCGGGCATGCCCTATAAAACCCGAGCAAAACGGAGGACGGACAAATTTATTTCTTGTGGTAGTGGATATGATGTTGGTCAGCAGTTTCAATGTGTCCGAGCCCCTTTCGAAGCGCTCTCGGTGGGTGTCAGTGGACGAGGACGACGCCACCGCAGCGCTGCCGCTGTACTCCTGCAGGTAAGGCTGACGGAGGACGGAAGACACACACGGCCGTAGCAGACAGCGCTGGTTGTGCATGCTACACGAAACACTCACCCTTGTGCCTTCGTCTTTTTAGACTACAGCAGTCGTTGGTTCCCCAAACATGTGAGACCACCGGAGGAGGTGAACCCAAGGAGAAGCATGTTGGTTCGCACTTGGCTGCGTTCTTCCGTTTGTTGGGTAAGTCTGCCATTTACGGATACAATCCTAACAGTGTGTGCTTGCGAGACCAATCTGCGCAAATTTGATGGCTATCATTCCATTACTGCAGAAGATGACCTGGTCCAGGATTTCTTGTGGATTGACAGTTGTGCTAAAATTGCTGACAAAGTAAGTCCATGTGTTTGCATGGCCTAACCTGTGAGCACCCTGTGGTCATACATGGCAGCATAGCACCTCCTCCATGGGCTCATGTCTCTCTGTTTCTCCCTCCACAGTACCTGCTTGCTATGGTGTATGTGTACTTCAGAAGGGCCAACCTGACACTGGATCAGTACACCAGAGTCAACTTCTTTGCAGCACTGTAAGTGGAAATGGTGCTGAATGTGATGAAGAGCCCACAACACACATGTGCACACAGAGTACAGCACTGTTTGTCAATGTGTGTCACTATTTGATGCTATAATTATCAGATTGTGCAAGCATGCAGCTATGTATGTGTACAAGCTGTGACCCACTTGGTCATGTTGTGTGTGTAGGTACCTTGCCAATGACATGGAGGAAGATGAAGAAGAAGAGAAATACGAGATCTTCCCGTGGGCTCTCGGCCTTCATTGGAGGACATCGTTCCCCTCCTTCCTAGCTCTCCGTTACCAGCTCTGGAAGAAGATGGATTACAGGGCAGTCGTCAGTCGCAGAACATGTGAAGAGGTTTGTGTAGAGAGGGATATCAATGAGTGTAGCAGTGCTTCTAAGTGTACACAGAGTGTGAACAGAGTCTTGTGGAGTTTGGCCATTAGTGTTTGAGCTTCACATACATACAACTGTTACTCCACCTCCTTATGTATCCCTCAACATAGGTATTTAGGTTACTTCCTACTCACCCTGCCTGGTCCCGTGAGCGTAACTCTCACCACGGAGGTGCCCACAGAAACTACACACAGACTATCCCTACCTACGGCCGTTTGTCTCCAACCAAGTGCAGTGACTGCGACAACCTGCGAGCAGAAGTGAACAAGACGTCATGTGCAACTGTTGAAAGAGACCTACTTGCAGAGCCAAGTGTGATGCCAGTTGACTGTGGACTGCTCCACAAAGCTGAGGACAGGAACATGGCAGCCACAATGGAAGACATCCTGTGTCAAGAGGTGACAATCGATGTCATTCCTGATTTTGACTTGTTGGATGAGATTGACTGCCAAACAAGCAAGTGGACACAATCATGTGAGTGGTTCACTGACACAGATATGTCTGAGCCACTGACTGTGCATGTGGTGCTGTGAACATTCCCACGATGTTGTGTACATGGACAATGATTGGAGATATATAGTGTCTGGGAACATTCAGGCTTGCAGCTGCAGCCCACTGCACAGTGTGGGCCACTACATGTACACTGAGTGACAGCTAGTCTCGCATGCGCAAGCAAATGTGTCACTTCATCACTGAACCCTTCATTCCATCTCTGCAGTTCCCATCTTTGCAAGTGCTTTGGACTTGCCTGAAGAATGATCAACTGACATTCCATTACTCTGTTGGAATGCATTATTTATTCTGTGTACATATGTGTAATATATTCCATGTACATTTTGCCTCATTTTTATTGCCCTTTAATTGATGTACTGTTTTCAATGGAACATGTCATCTTCTACACATTCAACTATATATTAATGTATGGACAAGTGTGGATGTCCCCATTTCATGTTCATCTCATTCCCCTGTACACTCTGCTTTGAATTCCAGTTGAAAGTGTCTGATCTACTGAATGTCTGCATTTGATGCAATGCATTGTAACGTGGCTTTGATAGAAACAGCATCATCAAATCTGATAGTTACGGTTTTGTACATGAAAGTGTGTAAGGAGGTAGAATTTTAAGGACAATGCATGTAAGTATGGGTAGTCATCTGTCAACTAGTGCTAAATACGTAAGTAGCTGATTTGATAATCCACAGCAAGACATCCAACATATAGCTCTAGTATTGTTATGTGTTCACGGCCAAACATTTTGCCATGTCATTGTGAATTGCTGCATTATGTTAGCAACTGAGCACTGAATTTGTTGGGTTGCTGCCAAAGGGCTTAGGTGGTGAGACAGGTGTCTGTGTTAAGGTGGCGGGTGCACCTTTTGTGTGAGAAACATGGAGACTTTGTTACCCGCATAACGTTTGCAGTGTATCTACTCCATACTTCCTGCTGCGCTATGAATACAATTATGACATCATGAATAAATAGTGAGATAATTAGGCGCACCCGCCACCTTAATTGTTGCCTCAATCAATGTAATTGAATTGTCACACTGTCTTCAGTGGCCAAACTGACCACTGAAGACAGTGTCAGGATTGTCACACCTCACAACCTCACACAGTTCACATAGCTTTGAACATTTGACCTCACTTTGATGATGGCTCAGACATGTAAGTTACAATACACACAGATGTGAGGTCAAATCTTCAAAGAGTGTTGTGAGTTGATTGGTGTCCTTGCCAACCGCTACCGCTTTACAGCTGCTTTGTGTGTAACTGTTAGCACCTCTGCAGTGCAGTCACTGTTGTGGCTGTTCTGTAGCTAGCATACGTATAGTCTCATGCTTGCCTCACATCACACATCAAATGGTGTGTTGTGTCTCTAGTACATCAAGTACAGTGTGATGCCAGCCAAGTCATACACACATTCAGTGCCAGTACATTGTCTGAAATGGGACAGTGCAGCACACAGTCTACAGTTACTATGGACTCCTAACCTGCTTGATGAGGAGTCAACAGGAGTGTGGGTGGGTATATGAACACAACACTCATAAAGTGTCAGCACTCTGGCCGTCTATATAGTGAACACAAGAGTGGCATGTCATTAATTTTACATTTTCAGTGGTTTCACAAATTCTAGTCTTGATTGACATTTGCACATTGCACTCAATCACATGAGTAAAGCATTGGAATTAAAAGCTCGCACGTAGATTGAGCACGTGTGACCCTATCATTCCAATACTTCACTCACGTGATCGAGTGCAATGCACAAATGTCAATCGGGACTAGAAATCATGAAATCGCTGTAGCTACACAACAAGTGAGTGGCATGTCATTGGTACACGAATCACTTACACCTCTCACAACACTGCTAATTGTGCTGCCCATCCATGTCACCAACATGCAGCCTGTTCACCAACTAGGCTAGTGGCACACATGTACGTAACACTACTGCATGTGCTAGTGAATGGCAGTCATACTACATCTTCTTTCTATTGACATGACAACACATGACACTTCATGTGTACAACAGAGGAACCTGTTCACACAAAATCATGCTTACATTCATCAGCAGCAGTCAGAGTGAACATACTGGCTCAGACCACTTTCATTGTCCCTCCCATCTGCAATTGATGTCACAATTAAACGGCCAGCAGACAGTTGCATGGAGTCTGGGTACGAGACTACATGATGATCCAGTTGTGTTGCATGCACACCATTTGGCATGCAATGTTATGTATAATTATGTACATGCATGCATTATGCATGTGGACAATGCCCAACACCATCCAGTTATACACTGACATACATACACACATTGTATAATAGGGCAACGTGTGCATATAACAGTTCAGTGCTGCATAACATACATTTTCATGATGTACTACTGGATACAGACTGGAGAATCACACATGACCTGAACCTCAATTGATGCATTCTCTAATTATACAAATGAGAACATTTTTGCCATCATGCAAGGTCAGCACAACAAATGCCACAATTGATCAAATTCAACAAAGACAATGAAAATATGTACAGGGGGCGAAGGGAACACACACATGCAGTGGGCACTGTTTCATGTGACAAAAGACAATATGTCTCAATAAGTTAAAGGGCAATATAAACAGAGGTGACATGTACAATAAAATATAAATAATCCATTCAGATGTGCTTAAACGGAATGCTCAAACACAGAAATGGAATGTCAGTTCATCATTCTTCAGGCAAGTCCAAAGCACTTGCAAAGATGGGAACTGCAGAGATGGAATGAAGGGTTAAGTGATGAAGGGACACATTTGCTTGGCTTAGACATATCTGTGTCAGTGAACCACTCACATGATTGCGTCCACTTGCTTGTTTGGCAGTCAATCTCATCCAACAAGTCAAAATCAGGAATGACATCGATTGTCACCTCTTGACACAGGATGTCTTCCATTGTGGCTGCCATGTTCCTGTCCTCAGCTTTGTGGAGCAGTCCACAGTCAACTGGCATCACACTTCGCTCCGCAAGTAGGTCTCTTTCAACAGTTGCACATGCCGTCTTGTTCACTTCTGCTCGCAGGTTGTCGCAGTCACTGCACTCGGTTGGAGACAAACGGCCGTAGGTAGGGATAGTCGGTGTGTAGTTTCTGTGGGCACCTCCGTGGTGGGGGTTACGCTCACGGGACCAGGCAGGGTGAGTAGGGAGTAACCTAAATACCTATGTTGAGGGATACATAAGGAGGTGAAGTAACAGTTGTATGTATGTGAAGCTCAAGGATGAATGGAAACAGTTACTAACTCACACAAAAGCCATCTCTACATGCATAGCTGCTCACACAACACACATAGCAACACCACACTACTCTATCTGATATCCCTCTCTGTACAAACCTCTTCACATGTTCTGCGACTGACAACTGCCCTGTAATCCATCTTCTTCCAGAGCTGGTCACGGAGAGCTAGGAAGGAGGGGAACGATGTCCTCCAATGAAGGCCGAGAGCCCACGGGAAGATCTCGTACTTCTCTTCTTCTTCATCTTCTTCCATGTCATTGGCAAGGTACCTACACAGACACAACATGACCAAGTGGGTCACAGCTTGTACACATACATAGCTGCATGCTTGTACAATCTGATAATTATAGCATCAAATAGTGACACACATTGACAAACAGTGCTGTACTCTGTGTGCACATGTGTGTTGTGGGCTCTTCATCACATTCATCACCATTTCCACTTACAGTGCTGCAAAGAAGTTGACTCTGGTGTACTGATCCAGTGTCAGGTTGGCCCTTCTGAAGTACACATACACCATAGCAAGCAGGTACTGTGGAGGGAGAAACAGAGAGACATGAGCCCATGGAGGAGGTGCTATGCTGCCATGTATGACCACAGGGTGCTCACACGTCAGGACATGCAAACACATGGACTTACTTTGTCAGCAATTTTAGCACAACTGTCAATCCACAAGAAATTCTGGACTAGGTCATCTTCTGCAGTAATGGAATGATAGCCATCAGAATTTGTGTAGATTGGTCTCGCAAGCACACACTGTTAGGATTGTATCCGTAAATGGCAGACTCACCCAACAAACGGAAGAACGCAGCCAAGTACGATCCAACATGCTTCTCCTTGGGTTCACCTTCTCTCGCCCCGCATGATTGAGGAACCAACGACTGCTGAAGTCTGGAGGAGATAAAGGCATAGGGCGCGCGTTTTGACAAAGCACACGGGTGAGTGCTCCGTGTAACATGCAACACGAGAGATATCCTTAGAACAAACGTGTGTCTTCCGTGCTCCGTCAGCCTTACCTGCAGGAGTACAGCGGCAGCGCTGCGGTGGCGTCGTCCTCGTCCGCTGACACGCACCGAGAGCGCTTCGAAAGGGGCTCGGACACATTGAAACTGCTGACCAACGATATCATGTCCACTTCTCCAACACACACTAGCACTGACTGCAACCATGTCATCCATCTCCCTGTGCTTTATATACCCGACTAGACGGCCTCCTCTGTCTCGACGGGATGATGTTTACTGAGAAGGGTGCCGTATAGTCTCGCGCGCCAGAAGAGTGCCGTAGACAAAATGGCAACGCAAGCACAAACATGTCACATGTGCTTTGCACAATTATACCCGACTAGACGGCCTCCTCTGTCTCGACGGGATGATGTTTACTGAGAAGGGTGCCGTATAGTCTTGCGCGCCAGAAGAGTGCCGTAGACAAAATGGCAACGCAAGCACAAACATGTCACATGTGCTTTGCACAATTATACCCGACTAGACGGCCTCCTCTGTCTCGACGGGATGATGTTTACTGAGAAGGGTGCCGTATAGTCTTGCGCGCCAGAAGAGTGCCGTAGACAAAATGGCAACGCAAGCACAAACGTGTCACATGTGCTTTGCACAATTATACCCGACTAGACGGCCTCCTCTGTCTCGACGGGATGATGTTTACTGAGAAGGGTGCCGTATAGTCTCGCGCGCCAGAAGAGTGCCGTAGACAAAATGGCAACGCAAGCACAAACATGTCACATGTGCTTTTCACAATTGTTCTTCAACATGTGTACTAACATCCACGTGTAGCACCACCCCTACATGGACAGTGCTACGGTACTGCCTGTCCAGTGGGCTCCAGACTGTCCGTCCCCTATCCACTACAGAGTGCATTCATGCAAGGACTACAGTCTGTGGTACTGCACTCATCCCATACACACACCATCTGCTTCTCCGCATACGTAAGGCCACAATGTACCACTGCTGATAGGTAGCTAGCTATATAGTAGCCCCCAACAGGATACACCATCTTTGCAGCATTCATCTGGGTGAAATGCAGTGTTGAAATGCAACAGTGCATCATACATGTATTAAATAGTGCAGATTTTAGTAACAGAGTAACTTCATGATTTGTGTATGTGCAGTTGCAACATTATGTGTGTGCATGCATGTATACATGAGTGCGTGTAGAAACAGGTGAATGTAGCTTGCATGCATAGTTGTATAATGCATTCTAATATATAAAGCCGAAATTGTCTGTGTATGTGTGTGTGTGTGTGTTCGCGATAACCGCGCGCGTTTCTTGCTCCGTCGCCCTCAAACTGGCTGTGGTTGCTGGGGGCACCGGGGGTCAGGTTATAACGGGGTTGACGGCGCCCGTCTTGCGGTTGACAGAGAGTTATCCGTCCATTTCCGCTTTTTCCTTCGCGGACGACCGCCATTTTCTAATTATTGTTTATTTGACTTCCGGTTTTACCGGATCTGATTGGCTGTCGTTCGAATTTAAACTAATAATCACCAATTTGAACTGTAGCAGTAACAGGGGCGTAGGAACCATTGTAACCAGGGTGGGCTTGAGCCCCCTTGGAATGAAATGATGGGGGCTCAGCCCCCCTTAGAAAATTAGCTGTACAGCCTATATTTGACTCAATTATTGCAGAGCCTAGGCTACCCACTTAGCAGATGCATTTTAGTATCAATGGGTAATAAGATTGATTGAACCGGGCTACCCACAGCTTGATTGTCGGACCTTGAAGATTCAGCCTCTGTAACTGGAACCATCTCCCTACACTACTGAGTAACATGGTTGCTGAGGGCATCGGGGGACAGGCATCGGGTGCCGTAGCTCACCGAAGGAAGGCCACTCTGCTAGTAGTTGTATAATGCATGTACATTCATTTGGTGGACTTTAGTTAAAGTAGTGGCTTTAGGACAACAGCATGTAGCTATGTCACTCCCTCAGGTATAACTATCGTGTCTGGGAAATACATAGAACAATTAGTATGCATACGTAGTATATATACTATGAATGTGCATGTAATAACACTGCAAATGAGGTATGTACATAGATAATATGTGCATTGCTATTGAACGTAATTACGTTCCATACATCGCACTCATGTATGTTACTGTATTGTATACTCCAGCACACAATGTACTGACCACTGTAGACAGTGATTGTCACACCTCACAACCTCACACAGTTCACATTGCTTTGAACATTTGACCTCACTTTGATGATGGCTCAGACATGTAAGTTTACAATACACACAGATGTGAGATCAAATCTTCAAAGAGTGTTGTGAGTTGATTGGTGTCCTTGCCAACCACTTTACAGCTGCTTTGTGTGTAACTGTTAGCACCTCTGCAGTGCAGTCACTGTTGTGGCTGTTCTGTAGCTAGCATACGTATAGTCTCATGCTTGCCTCACATCACACATCAAATGGTGTTGTGTCTCTAGTACATCAAGTACAGTGTGATGCCAGCCAAGTCATACACACATTCAGTGCCAGTGCATTGTCTGAAATGGGATAGTGCAGCACACAGTCTACAGTTACTATGGACTCATAACCTGCTTGATGAGGAGTCAACAGGAATGTGGGTGGGTATATGAACACAACACTCATAAAGTGTCAGCACTCTGGCCGTCTATATAGTGAACACAAGAGTGGCATATCATTAATTTTACATTTTCAGTGGTTTCATGAAATCTAGTCTTGATTGACATTTGCACATTGCACTCAATCAAATGAGTAAAGCATTGGAATTAAATACTCACACGTAGATTGAGCATGTGTGACCCTATCATTCCAATACTTTACTCACATGATCGAGTGCAATGCACAAATGTCAATCGGGACTAGAAATCACGAAATCGCTGTAGCTACACAACAAGTGAGTGGCATGTCATTGGTACATGAATCACTTACACCTCTCACAACACTGCTAATTGTGCTCCCCATCCATGTCACCAACATGCAGCCTGTTCACCAACTAGGCTAGTGGCACACATGTACGTAACACTATTGCATGTGCTAGTGAATGGCAGTCATACTACATCTTCTTTCTATTGACATGACAACACATGACACTTCATGTGTACAACAGAGGAGCCTGTCTAAGACAACCGCCTGTGGGCCAGTTCTAACTGACCTTTATAGAGAGGCGGCTGCTCTACAGAGGTAGATTACAATGCTTTTAGTGCTATTTGGAGCCAAGGAGGCTGGCTGTTTTAGAGAGGTAGCTGTTTAGCACAGTGAACGTCTTAGACAAGTTCCACTGTGTACAGGCATACCTCAATTCCCCATCCAGCATGTTCATACATTTTCAAGATATGGCTTTTCTGTACAGGCATGTAATACTGTTTGTTCACACTAAATCATGCTTACATTCATCAGCAGCAGTCAGAGTGAACATACTAGCTCAGACCACTTTCATTGTCCCTCCCATCTGCAATTGATGTCACAATTAAACAGCCAGCAGACAGTTGCATGGAGTCTGGGTACGAGACTACATGATGATCCAGTTGTGTTGCATGCACACCATTTGCCATGCAATGTTATGTATAATTATGTACATGCATGCATTATGCATGTGGATGATGCCCAACACCATTCAGTTATACACTGACATACATACATACACACATTGTATACAATACTACTGGATACAGACTGGAGAATCGCACATGACCTGAACCTCAATTGATGCATTAATTCTCTATTAAATGAGAACATTTTTGCCATCATGCAAGGTCAGCACAACAAATGCCACAATTGATCAAATTCAACAAAGACAATGAAAATATGTACAGGGGGCGAAGGGAACACACACATGCAGTGGGCACTGTTTCACGTGACAAAAGACAATATGTCTCAATAAGTTAAAGGGCAATACAAACAGAGGTGACATGTACAATAAAATATAAATAATCCATTCAGATGTGCTTAAACAGAATGCTCAAACACAGAAATGGAATGTCAGTTCATCATTCTTCAGGCAAGTCCAAAGCACTTGCAAAGATGGGAACTGCAGAGATGGAATGAAGGGTTAAGTGATGAAGGGACACATTTGCTTGGCTTAGACATATCTGTGTCAGTGAACCACTCACATGATTGCGTCCACTTGCTTGTTTGGCAGTCAATCTCATCCAACAAGTCAAAATCAGGAATGACATCGATTGTCACCTCCTGACACAGGATGTCTTCCATTGTGGCTGCCATGTTCCTGTCCTCAGCTTTGTGGAGCAGTCCACAGTCAACTGGCATCACACTTGGCTCCGCAAGTAGGTCTCTTTCAACAGTTGCACATGCCGTCTTGTTCCCTTCTGCTTGCAGGTTGTCGCAGTCACTGCACTTGGTTGGAGACAAACAGCCGTAGGTAGGGATAGTCTGTGTGTAGTTTCTGTGGGCACCTCCGTGGTGGGGGTTACGCTCACGGGACCAGGCAGGGTGAGTAGGGAGTAACCTAAATACCTATGTTGAGGGATACATAAGGAGGTGGAGTAGCAGTTGTATGTATGTGGAGCTCAAGGATGAATGGAAACAGTTACTAACTCACACAAAAGCCATCTCTACATGCATAGCTGCTCACACAACACACATAGCAACACCATACTACTCTCTCTGATATCCATCTCTGCACAAACCTCTTCACATGTTCTGCGACTGACGACTGCCCTGTAATCCATCTTCTTCCAGAGCTGGTCACGGAGAGCTAGGAAGGAGGGGAACGATGTCCTCCAATGAAGGCCGAGAGCCCATGGGAAGATCTCGTACTTCTCTTCTTCTTCATCTTCCTCCATGTCATTGGCAAGGTACCTACACACACAACATGACCAAGTGGGTCACAGCTTGTACACATACATAGCTGCATGCTCGTACAATCTGATAATTATAGCATCAAATAGTGACACACATTGACAAACAGTGCTGTACTCTGTGTGCACATGTGTGTTGTGGGCTCTTCATCACATTCATCACCATTTCCACTTACAGTGCTGCAAAGAAGTTGACTCTGGTGTACTGATCCAGTGTCAGGTTGGCCCTTCTGAAGTACACATACACCATAGCAAGCAGGTACTGTGGAGGGAGAAACAGAGAGACATGAGCCCATGGAGGAGGTGCTATGCTGCCATGTATGACCACAGGGCACTCACACGTCAGGCCATGCAAACACATGAACTTACTTTGTCAGCAATTTTAGCACAACTGTCAATCCACAAGAAATTCTGGACTAAGTCATCTTCTGCAGTAATGGAAGAATTTGCGCAGATTGGTCTCGCAAGCACACACTGTTAGGATTGTATCCGTAAATGGCAGACTCACCCAACAAACGGAAGAACGCAGCCAAGTGCGATTCAACATGCATCTCCTTGGGTTCACCTTCTCTCGCCCCGCATGTTTGAGGAACCAACGACTGCTGAAGTCTGGAGGAGATAAAGGCATACGGCGCGCGTTTTGACAAAGCACACTGTTGAGTGCTCCGTGCAGCATGCACAACTGCGCTATCCTTACAATAACCGTGTGTGTCTTCCGTGCTCCGTCAGCCTTACCTGCAGGAATACAGCGGCAGCGCTGCGGTGCCGTCGTCCTCGTCCGCTGACACGCACCGAGAGCGCTTCGAAAGGGGCTCGGACACATTGAAACTGCTGATCAACATCATGTCCACTTCTCCAACACACGCTAGCACTGACTGCAACCATGTCATCCATCTCCCTGTGCTTTATATACCCGACAAGACGGTCTCCTCTGTCTCGACGGGATGATGTTTACTGAGAAGACTGTCGTAGACAGAAAGGCAACGTTTTTAATAATAGTTGATTACACAAACATGCGCTACACTTAATTTATACGTTGTTTGTGGGCCGGCGCAATGTGGCTCCAGACTGTCCGCCCTGGTCCCGATTGTAATCGTTACACACAAGACTCGAGAAGCCTTACGCCAGGAGAGCAGCCTGTGGTACTATAGTCTCGTACCCAGACCCACTTCCGGCCGCCAAGTGGGTCTGGGTACGAGACTAGTGGTACCAGTGCACTTGCACCTTATGCCAGGAGAGCAGCCTGTGGTACTAGTGCACTTGCCCCGTACACAAAGCCATAGTGTACATCTACTCCCCAACAGGACATCAGCAGCATTGCAACATAATATTGGAAATTAATTATTCAAGGCTAAAGGTTACTACTTGCATGGATATGCCGTGTTGAAATAAGTGCTTGAAGTTCTTGATAAAGTGAAATCATTTCAGCATACTTCAAACTGTGGTCCTGTGTGTGTGTGTGTGTGTGTGTGTGTGTGTGTGTGTGTGTGTGTGTGTGTGTGTGTGTGTGTGTGTGTGTGTGTGTGTGTGTGTGTGTGTGTGTGTGTGTGTGTGTGTGTGCATGTGTACATGAGTCCATGTGAGTGCATTTGTTAGTGTGTTAATGTGTGTGTGAGGGAATGTGTTATGTGTACATGTGGAAAAGGGGACATGTTACATAATCATTCCAGGAGCAGTGTGTTCACAGCACACTCACCTTGCTTATGGTTTCATTGATGACAATATCTTTGATAATGGACAATGGAACAAAATAACAAGAGTTGAGTCTAAATCTGTTCTCTTTACTAACTTGAATGCCAACTGACTGCAGGAACAAGACAGTCTCTGGAAAGGAAAGGGTGAAAAGCACTAGCATCAGCAGCAGCAGCAGCAGCAGCAGCCAGGTGCCTCTCAAGACTGAGGCCCTATCTGGTGTCTGTTAGGGTGTGTACTCACCTTGGTAGACAGATCTGCTCTCAACAAGAAGACCTAATCCACTGAAAAGCAGGAGAACGAGTGAGGCAGTTTGTACCATTAGCCCCTGTAGTGCAACAAACACACACACAGTTGAGGAGCGGTGGCGGATCTAGGACTTCTGAAAGGGGGGTTCAAAAGTAGCTAGGTGAACACAGTGCCCCTGAAGCATGACCACCATGCCTATATCTGGTCTAATAACTGCCCTATATCCTTCATATGACTAGCAAACGGGGGTTCTTTTGCACCCCTGGATCCCCCTTAGATCTGCCACTGAGGAGGTGGGTACCAGCAAATGTGACAGTGAGAATCCACCAGAAGTTACTTCTGCTGCAAATTGGCCACAGGATCATTTCAGGAATGGTCATGCAGGCCCACACAAGGGGACACATTGCCTGCTCTCATACAGCCACAGATATGAGGTAGAAACAGCTATGTAGGTATGCATGATGTTAATGGAACTGGTTTGGAAGCAGACGGAGCTGAGGAGGATGAAGCTGAGTGGGGTGGACAGGGTGACAAATGTAATGCTTAGAAGAGGTGAGCTAAAGCAAGAGGAGGCGCTGGAAAAATGCAAAGGAATTAACTGAGCTGGAGAGAAGGCTTGGCAGAGATGGACTAACCAGGAGAGTATAGGATGCTGACATGGAAGGAAGAGGAAGAGGATAACCGATGAAGAAAATGGAATAGCTACAGAAAGAACAACCTCCTGCATGGAGATTTCTGAGCACCTCATTATTTCCCTCGACAATAATTGCATCTTATTATCCTCTGTTCCAGCCATATTACATGTCCCTCCCTCCCCTCATGTTTTGTCCTTGCATTAAGGTAAGTCAGGACCTGCATGAAAACCTGCGGCTACGCAGATGCAGCACCTCCTGGAGTAAAATAAAATTATGATGATGATTACAACGTCAATTCAGTTGATTACTTGATAGTGTGGTCTAAGCTCATGACTAAGGTACAGTGCACTTGAAGAGGAACTGAACACTTCACTGAGCAATCATGTAGCATTAAGAGCAACTCAATTGGCAAGACGTTTCGACTGTGAAGGTCTTGGCTAAGGTGAATAGCAAACTACTGTTTAATTATTTATACATTGTAACTATAGACACCAATTAATGCAATGATTGATAAGACTATTATACGGTAGACACACGATGCAATGCTTACAGTGCTGACTGTTGCAGCTGCCGCACTGCACAGTGCTACAGTCGCCCAGACCAGACATGGCTTAGTGCATCTGCGTCCGTTCCGCGCTCTGATCTCCAGCCCACGGTACTGCGCCCCAATAACGTTAAAAGCAGACACTTGTATCCAGGGGGAACAGGAACCTTCGACTGCAGAGAAGGACATCCGTACCTGACGCAACAAATTCAACTGCAACTGCTCATCTGAAACCACCCTATCGCAGCCATTTTATAGTCATTGCGCAACTACAGCATAAACATCTTTACACAATTATGCAGCATGCACCATAGCCCCTACAACACGTACTGTAAACATAACCGTATATACATTGCTGTCTGCTACGTTATGATCAGTATCTAAAGCGCTCTATAGCTCCATCTGTTATACAGTGTACGCTACAGGTGCATGCCTTGTGTCTGCAAACTACTTTATCCTTGTTCCAAATGGGTTCCCGGTACGCTTGTAGTACTGAGCAAGTCTGAGAATGGAATGTTGAGCACACACAAGTATACAGGGTTATGAAGTAATGCAAATGAGCTAACTGTGCAGTGTCGTTGACTGCAGTGAATACTACATTCTACTGTATGCTAAGCTGTGAGTGCGTAGCTAACTAAGCACACTTCTGTTCTTGTGCAGCAGAGCTACACAGGATCACACTAGTACTGTGAGTTGTAGTCAAGTTGAGGTCAAGTTTATGTTAGCTAACGTACATATGATACACTGACAAGCATGCCCATCAACCTGTTCATGCTTCATCTGAACACACACACACACACACACACACACACACACACACACACACACACACACACACACACACACACACACACACACACACACACACACACACACACACACAAACTTGTCTACTTCTGTTAAGGACATGGACAGGGCGCTGTGGTTGGTCATGGCCATTAATGGTCACCCATCTGGCTTCAGCCCAAAAGGAAAGCAGGGAGTGAGCATGTGTTGGTTGGCTGGTAGCGGCAGTGCAATGCCATACTACACATATGCACACATACACACATGCATGCATGCACATATAATCACTTCCCATTCAGACACACTAAGTAAACCTGCAATTGGTGTATGCAATGCTTAGCAGGAATTAAGTATTCAGTGTAGTCAAACTTTAGTGACTTGTCCTTTCTGCGTAGTGACCGGGTTCTCCTGATCTGGCAGTTCTCATCCAAGGTACTAGGCCCATCACAGAAGAGCCCAAATGCCGCACAAGCTAGTTTTCTAGCTAGACCACGTGGACTGGGTAGTTCGAAAACGACTGGTCCATACGTCTCTGGTTCATTGCCAAAGAAGCCCACAGTAACACATACCTCAAACTTCAAGCTACTGAAGAGACGTGACTCCACACTCCAGGCCACTTCCTGCAAGTCAATGATGGAGCCTATGAATGAGGCAATCACTGAACCCAGTCTGGAGAATAAACTGAAGTCCTCAGGGATCTCAATGACGTATCTGTCTAACTCAGCCACAGCATTTTCCAGCCACTCCTGTGTCTCGCCTTCAAACACCTCAGCCTCAACAAGGATTACTAGGAGATCCTTCACAAACTCTACCGCTTTATTCCATAGAATAGCTGCCTGTTCTAAAAGCCACTTGGCACCCTCTTGAATGAAATAGCATGCTACATTGGACAGATAGCATGTGACTGATGGATATTTAAAACAGCAGTCATGGCTGTGAAATCCTAAACCTTCTCTGTCATCAACAAACAGACAAACATCACTGCTGGCACATACTGAGGAAAGAAGAAACAGTACAGCATCTAATATATGCAACATCTCATAGCAATTAAAAGCCTTAGAGTAGTGTGAAAAGCAACTCAGACACTCATTGCAGTCTTACATCTACATTGGAACAGTTACTGCAGTCTCTCGATTTGCTCAATCCTCTCTATTATGCAATGAAACATGGTAGTAAGTAGATTGAATTGATGGTGTATGCAGTGGTGGGGTTAGCTAATGCAGCCATCCCATTTTCTGCCAGTGTGGATGGTGAATGCACAAGCCACAAAATGTATGTCAAATGTCCAGCTTCCATTTGCCAGTTAGATCAAACTAACACTCCAAGCAGGCCCTTGCATGCCTCATCCATGTTGTTGTTACTGGTAAGCACATGGCAATGTTTGAATTCACAGACAATAAGGAGCAACGTACCAGCAACAGCAACAAAGAAGAGGTGACAGGCACTCTATATTGTCAGGATTGTTCTAGAGCAAGAAAGGTGCAGCCACATGGGTGGAAAATGAGATGGCTATGCTTATACCGTAATACTGTGCATGGGGAGGGGGTGGGGGTGGTATGCACATCCTTTCAAACAGATTGGAATTTTGCAGAACAAACAATATGCAGCCTCACCTGAACAATCTTTATCAGCAGGGCACCATTCATTTAGACTGTCTGCAGCAGCTTGCAGATCGAAGTAACTAGAACGTTCTTCTGCCTTCCCCTTCTCCACATCCATATCTGCAGCATTTACTGCATCTACTGCACCTTGGTGTTGCTGCTTCTTTAGCTCTACATAATCTATTTGTTCTCCTGCCACTTCTTCTACATACTCCACTCTACCTCGGAAAAAACTGTTCCCAGCTTCTTCAATCGTTTTTTTCAAAGTAGGTCTGACGTAGCCAGACACCCTGTAGCCAAGGTTGGCAAAGTCACCTACATCGTAGTTGGCTTCAAATTCCAAATGAACCTCCAATATTCCCCACAGCCGGCCATCCAGAGACAAAAAGAAATGGGAATTGTCAACTACCATTGTTCCCTGCAGACCAAGACCAAGGACTTCCACGTAACCAGAAATGTTGACTGTTGCCACTGGAGGGAATGTTGAAATATCATAGAAAGCATAAAAGTATGGACCCATTCTGGTATCATACCGTGAGGCAGACATTTGCACAAGGCCATACGCAAGCTCAACAGGTTCCAAGACTGCAGCAATGCTCATTGATTCCAGACAGTTGTCATGAATTTCACCATAAATTTCATAGCCCATGATGCTGACTGTTCCCCTGAAGTACCAGCCTGGTGGGATTTCAATGTTATAGTAACTGATGTACACTTCATCCTCAGCCCAGGACAGAGTGAAGCCATTTGGAAAACCACTTACAAGTATCACATCTGGCCAGTTCTGGGTATCAATGCAGTAATAGCCCATGATCCCTCCAAAGGTAAAATTACCAGCAACATCAAGGTACATGAAGCTAGGCTGTATGCCAAAGGCCGCTGTGATTTTAAGCCTATCTTCAGGACCTGTGCAGACTCTGTCTCCTGGGTAAAAGGTCACCGAGAGTGCAAAACCGGACATCTTTGGCTCCTTTATGTCAATACTGACAAACAGGTAGAAGTCACATATGGAGAATGTGTCCGTGACATCCACACAAATTTCAGCTGCAGCGGTCAGTTCCAAGACACGGTCTGGAAGTATGAGTGCTATTTCTCCAAACAGGGTTAGCTCAGGGTCAACAAAAACTACAGTCATACTCAGTGCAATGGTAACTTCAATTGCTGGTGGTTCTTCAGAGAAGTCAACTCCAACTTCAGTTTGGAACTGTAGGCCAGTGAAACTGTACGTTCCAAAGTCAAAGTCTGATAGGCTAAATGTGATGGTTACAGCCAACGCAGCACTGACACCTTCAAAGTCAGCAAATGACAACTTCTGCTTCGTTCTGTTCGTTCAGATGGCAAAACTGTTGCATCACTACGATGCAGGCTTCGATCGGGCTCTAGATTTAGTGCGTTTTGACGACATAGTGGAGGGCAAGTAGGTTCGGGAAGCAGGGCAGATGGGTCCACATTAAGTGCAAACTGAACATTGACTTCCAGTGTAAAGTAGAATGCATCGCCAAACAAATCACGAAATCGCTGTAGCTACACAACAAGTGAGTGGCATGTCATTGGTACATGAATCACTTACACCTCTCACAACACTGCTAATTGTGCTGCCCATCCATGTCGCCAACATGCAGCCTGTTCACCAACTAGGCTAGTGACACACATGTACGTAACACTACTGCATGTGCTAGTGAATGGCAGTCATACTGCATCTTCTTTCTATTGACATGACAACACATGACACTTCATGTGTACAACAGAGGAACCTGTCTAAGACAACCGCCTGTGGGCCAGTTCTAACTGACCTTTATAGAGAGGCGGTTGCTCTACAGAAGTAGATTACAATGCTTTTAGTGCTATTTGGAGCCAGAGAGGCTGGCTGTCTTAGAGAGGTAGCTGTTTAGCACAGTGAACGTCTTAGACAAGTTCCACTGTGTACAGGCATACCTCAATTCCCCATCCAGCATGTTCATACATTTTCAAGATATGGCTTTTCTGTACAGGCATGTAATACTGTTTGTTCACACTTAATCATGCTTACATTCATCAGCAGCAGTCAGAGTGAACATACTAGCTCAGACCATTTTCATGGTCCCTCCCATCTGCAATTGATGTCACAATTAAACAGCCAGCAGACAGTTGCATGGAGTCTGGGTACGAGACTACATGATGATCCAGTTGTGTTGCATGCACACCATTTGGCATGCAATGTTATGTATAATTATGTACATGCATGCATTATGCATGTGGACGATGCCCAACACCATTCAGTTATACACTGACATACATACACACACTGTATAATAGGGCAATGTGTGCATATAACAGTTCAGTGCTGCATAACATACATTCCCATGATGTACTACTGGATACAGACTGGAGAATCGCACATGACCTGAACCTCAATTGATGCATTAATTCTCTATTAAATGAGAACATTTTTGCCATCATGCAAGGTCAGCACAACAAATGCCACAATTCATCAAATTCAACAAAGACAATGAAAATATGTACAGGGGGCGAAGGGAACACACACATGCAGTGGGCACTGTTTCATGTGACAAAAGACAATATGTCTCAGAATAAGTTAAAGGGCAATATAAACAGAGGTGACATGTACAATAAAATATAAATAATCCATTCAGATGTGCTTAAACAGAATGCTCAAACACAGAAATGGAATGTCAGTTCATCATTCTTCAGGCAAGTCCAAAGCACTTGCAAAGATGGGAACTGCAGAGATGGAATGAAGGGTTCAGTGATGAAGGGACACATTTGCTTGGCTTAGACGTATCTGTGTCAGTGAACCACTCACATGATTGCGTCCACTTGCTTGTTTGGCAGTCAATCTCATCCAACAAGTCAAAATCAGGAATGACATTGATTGTCACCTCCTGACACAGGATGCCTTCCATTGTGGCTGCCATGTTCCTGTCCTCAGCTTTGTGGAGCAGTCCACAGTCAACTGGCATCACACTTGGCTCCGCAAGTAGGTCTCTTTCAACAGTTGCACATGCCTTCTTGTTCCCTTCTGCTCGCAGGTTGTTGCAGTCACTGCACTCGGTTGGAGACAAACGGCCGTAGGTAGGGATAGTCGGTGTGTAGTTTCTGTGGGCACCTCCGTGGTGGGGGTTACGCTCACGGGACCAGGCAGGGTGAGTAGGGAGTAACCTAAATACCTATGTTGAGGGATACATAAGGAGGTGGAGTAACAGTTGTATGTATGTGAAGCTCAAGGATGAATGGAAACAGTTACTACGTAACTCACACAAAAGCCATCTCTACATGCATAGCTGCTCACACAACACACATAGCAACACCACACTACTCTCTCTGATATCCCTCTCTACACAAACCTCTTCACATGTTCTGTGACTGACAACTGCCCTGTAATCCATCTTCTTCCAGAGCTGGTCACGGAGAGCTAGGAAGGAGGGGAACGATGTCCTCCAATGAAGGCCGAGAGCCCACGGGAAGATCTCGTACTTCTCTTCTTCTTCATCTTCCTCCATGTCATTGGCAAGGTACCTACACACACACAACATGACCAAGTGGGTCACAGCTTGTACACATACATAGCTGCATGCTCGTACAATCTGATAATTATAGCATCAAAATTAATAGTGACACACATTGACAAACAGTGCTGTATTCTGTGTGCACATGTGTGTTGTGTGCTCTTTATCACATTCATCACCATTTCCACTTACAGTGCTGCAAAGAAGTTGACTCTGGTGTACTGATCCAGTGTCAGGTTGGCCCTTCTGAAGTACACATACACCATAGCAAGCAGGTACTGTGGAGGGAGAAACAGAGAGACATGAGCCCATGGAGGAGGTGCTATGCTGCCATGTATGACCACAGGGCACTCACAGGTCAGGCCATGCAAATACATGGACTTACTTTGTCAGCAATTTTAGCACAACTGTCAATCCACAAGAAATTCTGGACTAGGTCATCTTCTGCGGTAATGGAATAATAGCTATTAATGAGATGATTCCTCGCGAGCGGACATGATGTTGGCTCGCTGTTACCACCGCACACAGACTCACCCAACAAACGGAAGAACGCAGCCAAGTACGATCCAACATGCTTCTCCTTGGGTTCACCTTCTCTCGCCCCGCATGATTGAGGAACCAACGACTGCTGAAGTCTGGAGGAGATAAAGGCATACGGCGCGTGTTTTGACAAAGCACACGGGTGAGTGCTCCGTGCAACATGCAACACGAGAGATATCCTTACAATAACCGTATGTGTCTTCCGTGCTCCGTCAGCCTTACCTGCAGGAATACAGCGGCAGCGCTGCGGTGGCGTCGTCCTCGTCCGCTGACACGCACCGAGAGCGCTTCGAAAGAGGCTCGGACACATTGAAACTGCTGACCAACATCATGTCCACTTTTCCAACACACACTAGCACTGACTGCAACCAAGTCGTCCATCTCCCTGTGTTTTATATACCCGACAAGACGGCCTTCTCGGATCCGACTCCTCTGTCTCGGCGATATGATGTTTAGATAGCATGAGAAGGGTGCCGTATAGTCTCGCGCGCCAGCCGTCTACATGAACCAGAGGCGCCGTTCCTTGCGCAATTGCGCAATAGGGGAAATAGGGGCTGGCGCGCGAGACTATGCAGACTAGACTTGATGCCTGCAGAGTGTTGTCTTGTGCATGCCAGTATCTGACACGATGGACATGCTGATGAGTACTGTGATTACAGCACTCATGTATGTTACTGTACTGTTTGTGTGTAACTGTTAGCACCTCTGCAGTGCAGTCACTGTTGTGGCTGTTCTGTAGCTAGCATACGTATAGTCTCATGCTTGCCTCACATCGCACATCAAATGGTGTGTTGTGTCTCTAGTACATCAAGTACAGTGTGATGCCAGCCAAGTCATACACACATTCAGTGCCAGTACATTGTCTGAAATGGGACAGTGCAGCACACAGTCTACAGTTACTATGGACTCCTAACCTGCTTGATGAGGAGTCAACAAGAGTGTGGGTGGTTATATGAACACAACACTCATAAAGTGTCAGCACTCTGGCCGTCTATATAGTGTACACAAGAGTGGCATATCAGTAATTTTACATTAATTTTCAGTGGTTTCACAAATTCTAGTCTTGGTTGACATTTGCGCATTGCACTCAATCACATGAGTAAAGCATTGGAATTAAAAGCTCACGTAAAGATTGAGCACGTCTGACCCTATCGTTCCGATACTTCACTCACATGATCGAGTGCAATGCACAAATGTCAATCAGACTAGAAATCACGAAATCGCTGTAGCTACACAACAAGTGAGTGGCATGTCATTGGTACATGAATCACTTACACCTCTCACAACACTGCTAATTGTGCTGCCCACCCATGTCACCAACATGCAGCCTGTTCACCAACTAGGCTAGTGACACACATGTACGTAACACTACTGCATGTGCTAGTGAATGGTAGTCATACTACATCTTCTTTCTATTGACATGACAGCACATGACACTTCATGTGTACAACAGAGGAACCTGTCTAAGACAACTGCCTGTGGGCCAGTTCTAACTGACCTTTATAGAGAGGCAGCTGCTCTACAGAGGTAGATTACAATGCTTTTAGTGCTATTTGGAGCCAGAGAGGCTGGCTGTTTTAGAGAGGTAGCTGTTTAGCACAGTGACCATCTTAGACAAGTTCTACTGTGTACAGGCATACCTCAATTCCCCATCCAGCATGTTCATACATTTTCAAGATATGGCACTTCTATACAGGCATGTAATACTGTTTGTTCACACTTAATCATGCTTACATTCATCAGCAGCAGTCAGAGTGAACATACTGGCTCAGACCACTTTCATTGTCCCTCCCATCTGCACATGATGTCATGATTAAACAGCCAACAGACAGTTGCATGGAGTCTGGGTACGAGACTACATGATGATCCAGTTGTGTTGCATGCACACCATTTGGCATGCAATGTTATGTATAATTATGTACATGCATGCATTGTGCATGTGGACGATTCCCAACACCATTCAGTTATACACTGACATACATACACACACTGTATAATAGGGCAATGTGTGCTATAACAGTTCAGTGCTGCATAACATACATTCCCCCATGATGTACTACTGGATACAGACTGGAGAATCGCACATGACCTGAACCTCAATTGATGCATTAATTCTCTATTAAATGAGAACATGTTTGCCATCATGCAAGGTCAGCACAACAAATGCCACAATTGATCAAATTCAACAAAGACAATGAAAATATGTACAGGGGGCGAAGGGAACACACACATGCAGTGGGCACTGTTTCATGTGACAAAAGACAATATGTCTCAATAAGTTAAAGGGCAATATAAACAGAGGTGACATGTACAATAAAATATAAATAATCCATTCAGATGTGCTTAAACAGAATGCTCAAACACAGAAATGGAATGTCAGTTCATCATTCTTCAGGCAAGTCCAAAGCACTTGCAAAGATGGGAACTGCAGAGATGGAATGAAGGGTTAAGTGATGAAGGGACACATTTGCTTGGCTTAGACATATCTGTGTCAGTGAACCACTCACATGATTGCGTCCACTTGCTTGTTTGGCAGTCAATCTCATCCAACAAGTCAAAATCAGGAATGACATCGATTGTCACCTCCTGACACAGGATGTCTTCCATTGTGGCTGCCATGTTCCTGTCCTCAGCTTTGTGGAGCAGTCCACAGTCAACTGGCATCACACTTGGCTCCGCAAGTAGGTCTCTTTCAACAGTTGCACATGCCTTCTTGTTCCCTTCTGCTCGCAGGTTGTTGCAGTCACTGCACTCGGTTGGAGACAAACGGCCGTAGGTAGGGATAGTCTGTGTGTAGTTTCTGTGGGCACCTCCGTGGTGAGGGTTACGCTCACGGGACCAGGCAGGGTGAGTAGGGAGTAACCTAAATACCTATGTTGAGGGATACATAAGGAGGTGGAGTAGCAGTTGTATGTATGTGAAGCTCAAGGATGAATGGAAACAGTTACTAACTCACACAAAAGCCATCTCTACATGCATAGCTGCTCACACAACACACATAGCAACACCACACTACTCTCTCTGATATCCCTCTCTGTACAAACCTCTTCACATGTTCTGCGACTGACGACTGCCCTGTAATCCATCTTCTTCCAGAGCTGGTCACGGAGAGCTAGGAAGGAGGGGAACGATGTCCTCCAATGAAGGCCGAGAGCCCACGGGAAGATCTCGTACTTCTCTTCTTCTTCATCTTCCTCCATGTCATTGGCAAGGTACCTACACACACACAACATGACCAAGTGGGTCACAGCTTGTACACATACATAGCTGCATGCTTGCACAATCTGATAATTATAGCATCAAATAGTGACACACATTGACAAACAGTGCTGTACTCTGTGTGCACATGTGTGTTGTGGGCTCTTCATCACATTCATCACCATTTCCACTTACAGTGCTGCAAAGAAGTTGACTCTGGTGTACTGATCCAGTGTCAGGTTGGCCCTTCTGAAGTACACATACACCATAGCAAGCAGGTACTGTGGAGGGAGAAACAGAGAGACATGAGCCCATGGAGGAGGTGCTATGCTGCCATGTATGACCACAGGGCACTCACACGTCAGGCCATGCAAACACATGGACTTACTTTGTCAGCAATTTTAGCACAACTGTCAATCCACAAGAAATTCTGGACCAGGTCATCTTCTGCGGTAATGGAATAATAGCTATTAATGAGATGATTCCTCGCGAGCACACGCTGTTACCACCGCACACAGACTCACCCAACAAACGGAAGAACGCAGCCAAGTACGATCCAACATGCTTCTCCTTGGGTTCACCTTCTCTCGCCCCGCATGTTTGAGGAACCAACGACTGCTGAAGTCTGGAGGAGATAAAGGCAGACGGCGCGCGTTTTGACAAAGCACACGGGTGAGTGCTCCGTGCAACATGCAACACGAGAGATATCCTTACAATAACCGTATGTGTCTTCCGTGCTCCGTCAGCCTTACCTGCAGGAATACAGCGGCAGCGCTGCGGTGGCGTCGTCCTCGTCCGCTGACACGCACCGAGAGCGCTTCGAAAGAGGCTCGGACACATTGAAACTGCTGATCAACATCATGTCCACTTTTCCAACACACGCTAGCACTGACTGCAACCAAGTCGTCCATCTCCCTGTGCTTTATATACCCGACAAGACGGCCTTCTCGGATCCGACTCCTCTGTCTCGGCGGGATGATGTTTAGATAGCATGAGAAGGGTGCCGTATAGTCTCGCGCGCCAGCCGTCTACATGAACCAGAGGCGCCGTTCCTTGCGCAATTGCGCAATAGGGGAAATAGGGGCTGGCGCGCGAGACTATGCAGACTAGGCTTGATGCCTGCAGAGTGTTGTCTTGTGCATGCCAGTATCTGACAGATGGACATGCTGATGAGTACTGTGATTACAGCACTCATGTATGTTACTGTACTGTACTGTTTGTGTGTAACTGTTAGCACCTCTGCAGTGCAGTCACTGTTGTGGCTGTTCTGTAGCTAGCATACGTATAGTCTCATGCTTGCCTCACATCACACATCAAATGGTGTGTTGTGTCTCTAGTACATCAAGTACAGTGTGATGCCAGCCAAGCTGTATACTCCAGCACACAATGTACTGACCACTGTAGACAGTGATTGTCACACCTCACAAGTTCACACAGTTCACATTGCTTTGAACATTTGACCTCACTTTGATGATGGCTCAGACATGTAAGTTTACAATCCTACTTACTATATAATTCACGGGATCTAGAATTTGGATGTATGTTTGTTCAGCCATAAAATCGGTGCCTTCCCGGGAATCGGCCCGAGACGCTCCGTGCCAGTGGAGGGACTCGGGGGACATGTTCTTAGCGGGGTGCCGTTCGCCTAGCTGCCTTGCGGCCGTAAAGGGAGATGTCCTTCGTCAATTCTCCGCGGGCCGATACGCCATTTTTAACATTATCGACCGGCCCTTCCACTACCGGTCATTGGCGTACTTGATACGAGCCATGCCAGTTAAGGGGGTGGGGAGACATGAGCTTAGAGGGGTGCCGTTCACCTAGCTGCCCTGCAGCCGAAGAAAGCGCTTCCTTTTTTCCCGCGGGCCGAGACGCCATTTTTAATTATTGGTTTCTGGGACTTTCGGTTACGGAAGATCTTATTCGTTGTCGGCAAACGTTCGAATTAAACTCTACCGTCGTTATAGCAGCCAGCTTCCGTTGCTACCTGTGCAGATAGTTCAAAACTGGCAAGGTACCGACTCACTGGCTTGCGATAAGCTGGAACCTGCCCGTAGGGCGGGCATTCAGCTCGTACACACAGATGTGAGATCAAATCTTCAAAGAGTGTTGTGAGTTGATTGATGTTCTTGCCAACCGCTTTACAGCTGCTTTGTGTGTAACTGTTAGCACCTCTGCAGTGCAGTCACTGTTGTGGCTGTTCTGTAGCTAGCATACGTATAGTCTCATGCTTGCCTCACATCACACATCAAATGGTGTGTTGTGTCTCTAGTACATCAAGTACAGTGTGATGCCAGCCAAGTCATACACACATTCAGTGCTAGTGCATTGTCTGAAATGGGATAGTGCAGCACACAGTCTACAGTTACTATGGGCTCCTAAACTGCTTGATGAGGAGTCAACAGGAGTGTGGGTGGGTATATGAACACAACACTCATAAAGTGTCAGCACTCTGGCCGTCTATATAGTGTACACAAGAGTGGCATATCATTAATTTTACATTAATTTTCAGTGGTTTCACAAATTCTAGTCTTGATTGACATTTGCGCGTTGCACTCAATCACATGAGTAAAGCATTAGAATTAAAAGCTCGCACGTAGATTGAGCATGTGTGACCCTATCATTCCAATACTTCACTCACATGATTGAGTGCAATGCACAAATATGTCAATCGAGACTAGAAATCATGAAATCACTGTAGCTACACAACAAGTGAGTGGCATGTCATTGGTACATGAATCACTTACACCTCTCACAACACTGCTAATTGTGCTGCCCATCCATGTCGCCAACATGCAGCCTGTTCACCAACTAGGCTAGTGACACACATGTACGTAACACTACTGCATGTGCTAGTGAATAGCAGTCGTACTACATCTTCTTTCTATTGACATGACAACACATGACACTTCATGTGTACAACAGAGGAACCTGTCTAAGACAACCGCCTGTGGGCCAGTTCTAACTGACCTTTATAGAGAGGCGGCTGCTCTACAGAGGTAGATTACAATGCTTTTAGTGCTATTTGGAGCCAGAGAGGCTGGCTGTCTTAGAGAGGTAGCTGTTTAGCACAGTGACCATCTTAGACAAGTTCTACTGTGTACAGGCATACCTCAATTCCCCATCCAGCATGTTCATACATTTTCAAGATATGGCACTTCTATACAGGCATGTAATACTGTTTGTTCACACTTAATCATGCTTACATTCATCAGCAGCAGTCAGAGTGAACATACTGGCTCAGACCACTTTCATTGTCCCTCCCATCTGCACATGATGTCATGATTAAACAGCCAACAGACAGTTGCATGGAGTCTGGGTACGAGACTACATGATGATCCAGTTGTGTTGCATGCACACCATTTGGCATGCAATGTTATGTATAATTATGTACATGCATGCATTGTGCATGTGGACGATGCCCAACACCATCCAGTTATACACTGACATACATACACACATTGTATAATATATAGGGCAATGTGTGCTATAACAGTTCGGTGCTGCATAACATACATTCCCATGATGTACTACTGGATACAGACTGGAGAATCACACATGACCTGAACCTCAATTGATGCATTCTCTAATTATACAAATGAGAACATTTTTGCCATCATGCAAGGTCAGCACAACAAATGCCACAATTGATCAAATTCAACAAAGACAATGAAAATATGTACAGGGGGCGAAGGGAACACACACATGCAGTGGGCACTGTTTCATGTGACAAAAGACAATATGTCTCAATAAGTTAAAGGGCAATATAAACAGAGGTGACATGTACAATAAAATATAAATAATCCATTCAGATGTGCTTAAACGGAATGCTCAAACACAGAAATGGAATGTCAGTTCATCATTCTTCAGGCAAGTCCAAAGCACTTGCAAAGATGGGAACTGCAGAGATGGAATGAAGGGTTAAGTGATGAAGGGACACATTTGCTTGGCTTAGACATATCTGTGTCAGTGAACCACTCACATGATTGCGTCCACTTGCTTGTTTGGCAGTCAATCTCATCCAACAAGTCAAAATCAGGAATGACATCGATTGTCACCTCCTGACACAGGATGTCTTCCATTGTGGCTGCCATGTTCCTGTCCTCAGCTTTGTGGAGCAGTCCACAGTCAACTGGCATCACACTTGGCTCCGCAAGTAGGTCTCTTTCAACAGTTGCACATGCCGTCTTGTTCCCTTCTGCTCGCAGGTTGTTGCAGTCACTGCACTCGGTTGGAGACAAACGGCCGTAGGTAGGGATAGTCTGTGTGTAGTTTCTGTGGGCACCTCCGTGGTGGGGGTTACGCTCACGGGACCAGGCAGGGTGAGTAGGGAGTAACCTAAATACCTATGTTGAGGGATACATAAGGAGGTGGAGTAACAGTTGTATGTATGTGAAGCTCAAGGATGAATGGAAACAGTTACTAACTCACACAAAAGCCATCTCTACATGCATAGCTGCTCACACAACACACATAGCAACACCACACTACTCTCTCTGATATCCCTCTCTGTACAAACCTCTTCACATGTTCTGCGACTGACGACTGCCCTGTAATCCATCTTCTTCCAGAGCTGGTCACGGAGAGCTAGGAAGGAGGGGAACGATGTCCTCCAATGAAGGCCGAGAGCCCACGGGAAGATCTCGTACTTCTCTTCTTCTTCATCTTCCTCCATGTCATTGGCAAGGTACCTACACACACACAACATGACCAAGTGGGTCACAGCTTGTACACATACATAGCTGCATGCTTGCACAATCTGATAATTATAGCATCAAATAGTGACACACATTGACAAACAGTGCTGTACTCTGTGTGCACATGTGTGTTGTGGGCTCTTCATCACATTCATCACCATTTCCACTTACAGTGCTGCAAAGAAGTTGACTCTGGTGTACTGATCCAGTGTCAGGTTGGCCCTTCTGAAGTACACATACACCATAGCAAGCAGGTACTGTGGAGGGAGAAACAGAGAGACATGAGCCCATGGAGGAGGTGCTATGCTGCCATGTATGACCACAGGGCACTCACACGTCAGGCCATGCAAACACATGGACTTACTTTGTCAGCAATTTTAGCACAACTGTCAATCCACAAGAAATTCTGGACCAGGTCATCTTCTGCAGTAATGGAATAATAGCTATTAATGATGAGATGATTCCTCGCGAGCACACGCTGTTACCACCGCACACAGACTCACCCAACAAACGGAAGAACGCAGCCAAGTACGATCCAACATGCTTCTCCTTGGGTTCACCTTCTCTCGCCCCGCATGTTTGAGGATCCAACGACTGCTGAAGTCTGGAGGAGATAAAGGCAGACGGCGCGCGTTTTGACAAAGCACACGGGTGAGTGCTCCGTGCAACATGCACAACTGCGCTATCCTTACAATAACCGTGTGTGTCTTTCGTGCGCCGTCAGCCTTACCTGCAGAAATACAGCGGCAGCGCTGCGGTGGCGTCGTCCTCGTCCGCTGACACGCACCGAGAGCGCTTCGAAAGGGGCTCGGACACATTGAAACTGCTGACCAACATCATGTCCACTTTTCCAACACACACTAGCACTGACTGCAATCATGTCATCCATCTCCCTGTGCTTTATATACCCGACAAGACGGCCTTCTCGGATCCGACTCCTCTGTCTCGGCGGGATGATGTTTAGTGAGCATGAGAAGGGTGCCGTATAGTGTCGCGTGCCAGCCGTCTACATGAACCAGAGGCGCCGTTCCTTGCGCAATTGCGCAATAGGGAAAATAGGGCTGGCGCGCGAGACTATGCAGACTAGATGCCTGCAGAGTGTTGTCTTGTGCATGCCAATATCTGACACGATGGACATGCTGATGAGTACTGTGCATTGCAGCACTCATGTATGTTACTGTATTGTATACTCCAGCACACAATGTACTGACCACTGTAGACAGTGTCAGGATTGTCACACCTCACAACCTCACACAGTTCACATTGCTTTGAACATTTGACCTCACTTTGATGGCGGCTCAGACATGTAAGTTTACAATACACACAGATGTGAGATCAAATCTTCAAAGAGTGTTGTGAGTAACAGTTGATTGATGTTCTTGCCAACCACTTTACAGCTGCTTTGTCTGTACAGTCAATTTCAGAACGGTTGGCCAAAATGGCAAATGACAGAACGACCAAATGGCTTTGTCCCTGTTGCAGTGGAGATACTTGGGGTGATTGGACCTGAATCTGAGTCGTTCCTTAGAGACTTGGCTCGCAAGGTGATGGAGGCTACTGGTGAGCCGTCATCTCACCAGTACTTGCTCCAGCGACTCTCAGTGGCCATCCAGCGGGGCAACTCAGTAGCCATCCAAGGAACCGCCCTGGGGAGCCCCACCATGGACTTCCCTTGCATGTGACAGTTTAGCTGCTATATATGATGCTTTCTGCGTGCTTACTTATCAGCATCTCCATGTAAAGTTAGAATGTGCATATATTTTGACCAAATGGCGTGACGTCACTATTAGTTTAACTGGTTGCCATTATGTCACTCCTATTGTCCGGTATTGCTATTTGCTATGACATCATGCCATTTGGCATTTACCTTTTGGACAACCATTCTGAAATCGGCTGTAACTGTTAGCACCTCTGCAGTGCAGTCACAGTTGTGGCTGTTCTGTAGCTAGCATACGTATAGTCTCATGCTTGCCTCACATCACACATCAAATGGTGTGTTGTGTCTCTAGTACGTACATCAAGTACAGTCCAGTGGCAGCCAAATATTCGTACACACATTCAGTGCCAGTTCATTATAGCCTGTCTGAAATGGGATAGTGCTCAAACTGACACACAAACACTAATTGCAATAATGTGAACTGTACACAAGCATGTCACATTGTAGTATTCACTGGATACATATTTAAGAGGTCCCTAATATCTTGCAGTGTTGAGTTGTCTCTTTGCAGCATTTCCCTGACTTGAGAGAGTACCCTCCTTGTTGTCTGTAGCTCCTCCTGTGCACTGTCCCTCTCCTGTGCACGTGTATGTACATGATGTGGGACAGTCAGGAGTAAGTAGAAACAAATAACCACACACAACATACAGTGGATCCCGTTGTGCCCTGCTGAGGCATCAGGAGTGTAGGTGGGTGCATAAACACAATATACACTCATACTGCATACCATATAATTCTCTTCTACTACTGTACAGGTGCTGTACAAGCATACTGCACATCACCACAGTGAGGTACAAATGTACACAACTCATAACACTATAACTCATCCTCTTGACCACCACATCATCCCCTGCCCCCACCTCCCCCCCCCCCATACTGTATACTGTTGGGAAACTTACAACACAGCCTGATAGACAAGAGGTGCATCGTGTGAAATGCACAGACGGCTGATTCTGTGCCTCCTCTCTCCACCACACCCCATACACAATACAGAGCCTCCTCTCTCCACCACACTCCACACACAATACAGAGCCTCCTCTCTCCACCACACTCCACACACAATACAGAGCCACTTCTCTCCACCACACTCCATACACAATACAGAGCCTCCTCTCTCCACCACACTCCACACACAATACAGAGCCTCTTCTCTCCACCACACTCCATACACAATACAGAGCCTCCTCTCTCCACCACACCCCATATACAACACAGAGCCTCCTCTTTCCACCACCCCCCACACACAATACAGAGCCTCCTCTCTCCACCACACCCCATACACAATACAGAGCCTCCTCTCTCCACCACACCCCATACACAATACAAAGCCTCTTCTCTCCACCACACTCCACACACAATACAAAGCCTCCTCACTCCACCACACTCCATGCACAACACAGAGCCTCCTCTCTCCACCACACTCCATGCACAATACAGAGCCTCCTCTCTCCACCACACTCCATACACACAACACAGAGCCTCCTCTCTCCACCACACTCCATGCACAACACAGAGCCTCCTCTCTCCACCACACTCCACACACAACACAGAGCCTCCTCTCTCCACCACACTCCATACACAATACAGAGCCTCCTCTCTCCACCACACTCCATACACACAACACAGAGCCTCCTCTCTCCACCACACTCCATGCACAACACAGAGCCTCCTCTCTCCACCACACTCCATGCACAATACACAGCCTCCTCACTCCACCACACTCCATACACAATAAGCCATTACACCTTTTCTACCACACCCATCACAACCCCACCCCCATGTAACACACACACACCTGCTCACATGACACCTCAGGTTGAACCGTGTTCTTTTCCTCTTCTTTTACTTCTTCCTCTGCCACAATAAAAGACCACCTCACATGACATTACATGACATCACATGACATCACAGCACCAAACACTCTTTCATGTGCTACACACTTTTGTCATCTTCCACTTTCTTTGCAGAAGGAGGAGGAGGAGAGTACAACAGGCCAGCACGTTGAAACACACGTCTTTTGCGCACGTCCACACCCTACAACAACAAAGGCCAACAAATAAGTCTTAGCAAACCAGAAGCATTGTACATCTGTCAGAGATGTTTCTTCACTAACAGCACCTTGTACCTTCTGTGTCAGCAAGCCATCATGGAACATTTGATCTATGTCGTCCAACTGCTCAAGGGCGTCCTCTGGTAACAGATGGTGCACTGGAGGAAGAATAGCTCACAGCAATGACATCTGTAGCCTCAACACAGCCACAATCTCCCGGTAGACCTCACCTTTCATTGCTCCCTTAAAGCATGCCAGTGGAGTGTGCAGGAGGATTGTGTAATGGCAGCGTTCTGGCTCTGACACATTGCTGAGCTTGGTCCACTGACTGCATACAAACAGCACCTGCATAGGTCAAAGATCAAACAGCACCTACAAAAGTTCACTGGAGAGGAGATGGGGGAACACGCTTCTCTCTGAGACACACACACACCTTTGCTTCCCGATCAATGGCTCCACAAGACTCCCCCATTGTGAAGTGCATGCCAATAAAAGTGTCATTCTCAATGATCCACTCTCGAAAGACACTACATGGGTGTCGGCAACAAGCTCCTTATAAGAAGTTTCTTATAAGGGACTTTGCAGCTTAAGCAACAATTGTCACAGCAATGCCCCGTCACACATACCCAAGCACGCCATGAAAGCGATCCCATCGGTTGCTCTCCTCCTTCTGCGTCACATTGTGTAAGGGACACACTTGGTAGTGGTACCTGGTGGGGGGAAGATCCTCACATTAAGGGTAGGAGGAGTCAAATAGAAACCTACTCTCAATTGCACCCACTCCTTTATTTTTAGTCCAATACAAGTTCCATTGAATGGCATCAAATGTGGAGGCCCTGCACAGGCAACACAAGGAAGAATGAAGTGAGGGCTTCTCAGCTGGCTCAGGCATCAGAAAGGGTTGGTTCTCTAATACCAGCTTCACAACAGGGTTGAAAACCTTGCCGATGTTTCGACCAGATGCTCTGGTCTTCTTCAGGGCGAAGAAGACCAGAGCATCTGGTCGAAACGTCGGCAAGGTTTTCAACCCTGTTGTGAAGCTGGTATTAGAGAACCAACCCTTTCTAACACAAGGAAGCACGTGAAACGTTGTATAGTAATTCAGAGGTTTACAAATACACAACAACAACATCGTCAGTTTACTACGTGGTATTGCCTTCATTCTACCTAATCATAAAATTCATCCACCTCATCAGATTGCTACAATTCATGAACAGTATATTGGGAAAACAGTTCCTGAATGCACTCATGGTACACTTTCAGCCATGGTCCTCCGTGGTCCATATGTGCACTTGTAACTTCATGAAGGCAAAAGGTGTGCAATTTCCAACTGCTAGTAGTATGCACACCTTCCAGCACCTCCACTGGTCACAGTCTACACACAACACACCTGCTAACTGAGTTGGGGGAGCCCTCAGCGTTAGTGGCTCGTTTCGACCGCTGAATAGACAAAGACATACAGCATGAGTGCCAACAACTCGTGGACACGCATTAACTTTACCAGCACACGGTATGCATAAATTAACACTTATGTACTCACTAGAAGCCATATCTTTGAATCATGGAACCATCCACAATCTTAACGTCGACCATTTCCGACCATATCACAGTGAAACTACACATCACAGTAACTGCAGTAAAAAGTCAATTGCATTAATCAAGTACTAACTGCAGAGTGGTGAATTTGCCTGAGCAAATCTCACCCAAAAGCAACAAATGAGCGGCCATTTTAATAGTCATTGTCATTGCGCAATTCCGTCAAGTGGGTAAAATGGCGGCTTACAACAATTTCGTAAGCCAAAGAGAAGTAGACTCACATAGGAAAGCGAGAAAGGAGCAGCTAAGGGACGAAAGAAAAGCAATATTAAAGGTAAAGATTTTCATTCGCAGTAGCAAAGTGTCATTTGCAAAGGGTTACTTAGTCTTAGCTAAGCTACAATTTTAGCGAGTCAGGCATCCAACACACTGTGTTCAATATGCATATGGTATGGTAGTGTACAAGGTATTCGGCATTATGATGTGTTGTAGTACCTAAGGCACTTCGTAAAATGTTAAAATGTACATAAGGACTCAAAGGGTATAATGGGTAATGGAAGAGGGGCCTAGCTCCAATCCCACTGAATGTAGAGACCACTGCAGAGTTGATGGGATCAGAGGTCATTTGTATTGTATCAGTGCTGGACAATTGTGTGAGCTGTACATTATGGTACATGCTTCTCCATGTGTGGTGTAGGAGGCTAAGGAAACATATGAGAAGGCTGCACGCCGTGAGGAGCGCAAGAGGCGCACAGGAGAGGACTCCTTCATCCTGCCAGGCGTGGCAGAGCAGCTGGGGTTGGGAAGGAGGGAAAGTGACTCTGCTTCTTCAAGCAAGAAGCAAAAGAAACACAAGAAACACAAAAAGGAGTCCAAGAGGAAAAAACGAAAGTTATCACCTAGTGCTAGTGACAGCGAGCACTCATCAGGTGAAGAGGTATGGGTTGAGCGGGTTGCTGCATCTGCCGATGGCAGTGGCAGCTCAGGCCCCATTGGTCAGAGGCAATCTTGGATGGAGCTTCCTGGAGTCACTGCATCACAAACGGGCTCAGGGCCAGAGCAGGGTGCCCCTGGGGAGGAGGATGAGGGAGACCTCTTACAGTCCATTCTGCAAAGGAGCTCTGTGCGTGTAAAAGAAGCAGAAGTAAAGAAGAAAGTGGAGGAGAAAGAGTCACTGATGTGTGTAGACCAGCCTGGGTCACACCCCAAGGAGTTGAACCCTTACTGGAAAGAAGGAGGTAAGGGCCTGCCAGAGAAGGCCTTGAAGGGACCCGATAGAAAGGACTGCGAGGGGAGCAGTGTGGGGGCTGGGGGCAGAGAGAGTGGGAAGGATGTTGTGGGGGATGGTGGGAGGAGCTGGGTGCTCAAGTCATACAAGCGAGCACTGGAGCAGTCAGAGAGTGAGGGCAGACCCTTTGAAGATGTAGCTCGAGAGAGATGGGGCTCCATAGAAGAATTACACAGCTTGTTAACAAAGGCAGGAGTGGATCCCAGAAATCCCCACAGAGCACTGGCAGAACTGTCTAATCCTGCTAGACCCTCTAGAGACCAAGGGGAGAGGGACAGGGAGCGACCCAGACCAGGATCATCTCGTGAAGACCGCTACCAAGACATTAGCTTCAACCAGTCCAGAAGAGGCCATTCTTTCCATCGCCCAGGAGAAAAAAGAGACCAAAGAAACTCCAAACACTTTGCAGGTCTTGGCTCACAGACAGACAGTGCTCCAAAGGATGGTTGGAGGAAGCCAGCATCACGGGAGAGCTCCACCAATAGAAGACAAGAAGCTGACAAGGCCCCTCCCACCTCCTCAACACTAAAGACGCCACCAACTGAAAGCTTGTCCAGTGGTACTCACCACATTGAGGCACGTCATTGTCCACCCTCACAAGGTGCACCTCAACCCCTTGTACGTGATGAGCGGTCCCAAGTGCCTCAAAGGGCTGTTCCTGATGAGGGGGGAGGAGGGCTGCAAGTTGAGGCTGTGACTGATGCACAGCTGAATGCCCTGGGTGCCAAGCTGATGAAGGCAGAGCTAATGGGCAATGCGACCAAGGTGGCTGCTCTGAAGAGTGAACTGGACAGGCTTCGAGCATTAAAGGAGAAACAGGGGGAGACACCTAAAGGTGTGTGTGTGTGTGTGTGTGTGTGTGTGTGTGTGTGTGTGTGTGTGTGTGTGTGTGTGTGTGTGTGTGTGTGTGTGTGTGTGTGTGTGTGTGTGTGTGTGTGTGTGTGTGTGTGTGTGTGTGTGTCCGTGCATTTTAAGTGCTTTGCCACTGTGTCACAATAGCTACACATAGGTTCACTACTCCTTGATATACAGTACGCATGGGGATGGAATGTACAGTAGCTTATGTAGGACTATTAGGAGTATGGATGGAGTATGTCAGTTTGTGTTTATACTGCATTTAACTGTGTGAGTGTGCTCCTGGTCCCCTCATCCCGTTCACCCCTCCAGAGCCTGTGGACACCACCCTGGTGCTGACTAAGCAAGACACGCGAGGCAATGTGTGGCCGGTGAAGCCTCCCTCTGACTCCTACCCTTCGGGAGGACGGAAGGGGAAGCGAAAGGAGTACCTGCAGGAGGGGGAGGGGCTTAGCGTACAGGACATGCTGAGGCAGGAGAGGATGTCCACAGCTGAGGAGACTCATAGGATGATAGCCAAGATGGCCAGCAAGTTTGTTCCCTCCTCCCAGGCTGGGGAGGTGGTGGATGATGCACTGGACTCCAAGTCTGCTCGCAGCTACAATGCACAGAAGGAAGAAGCTGGGAAACGGAAAGAGACCATCTTGCAGAGTAGGAAGATGGCTAGCGCTGTTGAGAACTGCCATTTGTGCTTTGGAGGGAAGCAGTTTAAGAAGAATCTACTCATCTCTGTTGGTGCGAAGGCATACATCGCCCTGCCAGCCCATCGCTCTCTCACTGAAGGCCACTGCTTCATTGTGCCGCAGTCCCACGCTCCCTGCTCTACCTCCCTGGATGAGGATGTGTGGGCAGAGATACAGATGTTCCGCAAGTCCCTAACACGCATGTTTGCTGACCGTGGGCTGGACACTGTATTTTTGGAGTGCTTCCGCAACTCTCGCCGGCATGCTCACATGAGTCTGGAGTGCATCCCACTGCCATTGGAGGTGGGACAGCTGTCTCCAATGTACTTTAAAAAGGCCATTCTGGAGTCAGATGAGGAGTGGGCCCAGAACAAGAAGCTAGTCGACACAAAGAAGAAGGGAATTAGGGGATCCATTCCTATCGGACTCCCTTACTTTGCAGTTGAATTTGGAATGGAAAGTGGCTATGCCCATGTGATTGAGGACGAGAGTCTCTTCCCGTCTTATTTTGGTCATGAGGTGATTGGGGGTATGCTGGACCTGGAGCCTAGGATGTGGCGTAAGCCTCCTTCAGAGCCCTTTGAGCAGCAGAAGAGGAAGGTTTTGCAGTTTGCAGAGTGGTGGAAGGCATTCGACTGCACTAAACAATGACCTACCCCTCTTCATTATTAACCTCGTGCACTTTGTTTACACTGTCATGCCTCTTCAGAACCACACAGCAGTCGATGCATTGCAGTGTATATTGTGTTACATGCTGTACGCGCTGCATGTAAAGCTATGTACATACATACATATGATATACATGCATACATGCAGGCTACAATGTACAACAATACTATTACAGCTGAATTATAATATTATAGATCCAGTTGCATGGTGTTCTCTACCTCCTGATCTATCTGAATCTATAGTACTAGTACACTGGAAGTTCCAGATCCATGGTAGACATGTACAGACGTTTTCGGGTTGGTTGTCCACACGGGCACCGGGTACTGGATGAAATCATGGTATTATATACATAAACATAAGCAGTATTGCTGTATAAAATCTCTAGCTTGCAATCTATGTCAACACTAGATTTTGCAATTGTACTGTAAGTATGTGTATGAATCCGTATAATATCGTGCGAGCGTTTCCCAGATACCGGTGCACGGTGTGGACAAGCGATTCAAAAAGGTCTGTATAGCTGCAAACAGAATACTCATGATCTATGCATAATTATGGAGACAAATGTGTGCGCGCAGCAAACTAGCCATCCAAATGTGCACATGCATGCATGTGTAACTAGTGGAGTTGTGTACATGCAACTCTATACCTCCGGATTAGGGGTGCATTCTCTATGAAATATAGACATACGTATCAATCCAGCTATGTGAATGGTCACATGCACTACTATAATTACAGGAAGCAACTAATGTAGTAACTATGTACACCCATCTACTCACTTGTCAAATCAGCAAATGGGTTTTGTAAATTCTTAAGTGACCAGTAAACCATGGCTGAGCTGCCTCTGACCTCATGCTGCAGTCACTCTAATAATCATTAATATCTGAACTCAGTGAACTCTGTACCAATTGCATCACATCTGCAGTATGCAGGTCATTATGAACAACAGCATTGAATCCATAGCACATATGTAATGCCATGAATAAAAGGGATTCCTAGCGTACACGTTGCTTTATATGGTCATTCACTTATAGTGGGGAAATGCTTACAATTTTAGATGTGCGTATTCAGTCAATTGCAAACTGCAATAAAACCATCTAACAGAAACACTTTTAATTTGTCTGCAGTTCACATACACGTGAAAAGGTGTTTGATTACTAAGTCTTCCTTAAGGTATCCCCTACTGCACACACGCGCATACACACATGCACGCACACACACAAGTATGTACATAAGACCACTGCATAAAGGAAAATAATCGACAGTTATGTAACCACTGCACTGAAAAATACAAATTTGATGTCCATTATAGAGTGATTGTTAATGCAGTGAACTCAGTTTCGTGACATTGTGAATGGGATGTTTGCAGTGATATGAGGGGTGCAGACAGTGGATAGGACCTAGCTGGAGCCTACCTGTCTGGGTTCACACGTCAGCACCAAAGCAAGCCATTTATGGTCTGTCAGGCAGTCCTAGTGTCTGATTCACCTTCCTCAGCTTGGCAAGAAAGGCTGCACAATGACAAGGGGCACATACACTCTCTACACATGACTAGTGTGAAGCCGTATCTCACAGTATAGTAACAATGTTTGGTGGCTTCTTTGTAGTAGTGCAGTTGCTCCAACTATTGAGGAAGAAGGTGTGTAGTCAGCAGTGTCATGTCAGGGAGGGGCTGAGCAAGCAATGGAGTGGGGCACGCAGCAGACAGTGAATGGAGGGATATATGAATACCACAGTCATCAAGAATGGCATTCATATGGTTGTGCCTATGTCGTAGCTACATATTTCGTACACACCAGCACACACACCGGCACACACACACACACACACACACACTGGCACACACACACACACACACACACACACACACACACACACACACACACACACACACACACACACACACACACACACACACACACACACACTCCAGTGTATATTTACATACTAGTTGCCGGGGAGGAAGGGTGGGGTGTATGGTGAGTGAATGGATACCATGCCTACATGCACCCACATGCACCGGCAGTGCTAGCACACAATCACAGACATGTTCACCCACACACCATGCACGCCCACCTGTGTGAGGCTGCTGTCTGTGACAGGGCCGGGCTATGCATACAGAGGGTGTGGCAATTTCCACAGAAGAACCAACCCATCTCCCACTGTTCGCACTCTGCCCTTCTTCACCCCCTTCTCCCTCCTCCTCCTTCCCCTCCCCTCCACTTTGCAGCTGCTGGTAGTGCACAGAGTGATCTACAATGTGTATTATATGGTTGCATAGTTGCCATGGTTACACTGATTCATGCTTTCCCCTGCAAACCACAGCACACATCAGAGAGGCCCCAGACTGTACACATGAGACTGCGCACCTTTTGGAGTCTCTGATGAGAGAGGTCGAACAGACACTTCCCAGGAACGATGCACCACTTCAACAACACGCTCCACAGACAGAGGGATCTTCTCCCTGTGAATAACTTGGACTAGTTCTGCCATCTGCGTAATGCTGCAAGCCAGTGGCAACAGGGAACACACAAGAGGAACAAGTGATTGACAAGCCACATCAGGTTTGTACCCACTCTCATCAGTGCATAAGGTCGATGATATAAGACGGCAAGGACTGGGATGTGGATGCAAGTAGCAGTGGATTTATGTACAAATAACACACATACATGAACCATATGTATTGTACAAACATAAGCTCTATGATTGCAAGCTGCCACTGACTGTGAGTGTGTGTGGGGAGGGAAGCAATGAACCTGTGAACAAAACACACATGTACCATGGACAGGGTCACGGGCTACAGAGACCTCAAGAAATACATGTAGAGAGAGCCCGAGTTGGGTTCACTGATCCCAGCTACAAACAGTAGGAGCAGTGAAGCAGACTAGAACAGAAAGAGCACATCTAAGAAGCCCACAGTATGGCAAGGACACGCCCACACCCACACCCATGACATCACACTGGGTAGCGATCCCAGTTCCCATTTCATTACACATTTCCCTTCCTGTCAATTCCCCCCCCCCCCTCTCCACGCACACAGTCTGTGGAGACAGATATTCGTCTGCATGAGCAACTGAGGCACCAAATGAGAATATTATTTTATGCATATACCAGAAATAAGTTAATTAAGGATGATGTGGTAGTCAAGGCTCTGACTCTGCTGTGTGCAGACTGGAATGGAATACTTCACGTGCGCTAACCGTAACTGCATCAAATTACAGCAGCCAGTACCATTTCAATTGTTTCCACAGCTACGTACATACGTAAGTGATTACCGGCAATATGCCCCTTTCAATAGAGCTGAGCTATGCACTAGGGATAGACCACAAGAAGAGGTGTGTGTGGGGGCCTGCCTCGTACTGTTTCCTTGCCAGCATCACTGTAAGGCACACACCAGGTGTCCGTTGGAAGCACATCACGTACTACTGATAGGCTCGGGTGTCAAGATAACAGCCACCTATCAAGCACTGGGTATGCACCACAATCCAACACAACACATGATAAAGCTCCTCCTCTCTCTGAGACAAACCCAGTGGAATTGGAGCAGTGCTATGGTTACCAATGACACTGACAGTTTTACATAGGCCACAGATCACATTCGGCTTGCCTACAAACACTCATACAGTTGTATGGCCAATTAGCCTCTGCCCTTGTATGATACATAACAGGTGTCAGGCCCTCGAGGTGAGGTGTCTGTATACATGGCCTCACTCCCTGGTACTTAGCCACCTCCCTCAAAGGGCACATATCGAGCCAGTATACAAACCCAGTATACAAACCCAGTATACAAACCCAGTATACAAAGTTATGCACCACAACACGTACAAACTACGTACGTATGTAGCTAGCAATAGAGAGTCCAGCTGGGACACAGTATAGCTTCACAACCACCCTCCAGCCCAATGTGCATTACAATGCAGTCCATTCTGGGGCATGTATCAATGCATGCAAGGTGCATGTGAAGATTCTAACAACACACAGCACATTGCAGCATTGTATGATGGGACCATACAGTTGCATGGGGCAAGAAGTCACAAAACATCTGTACTAATGTAATGTACACAGTATGGTTGACTGCAGTTCCCTGCCTTGGTTCACTGCCCGCTGTGAATCAGGAAGGGGGCCTCACGAGCTAGGAAGATGCACAATCACATCGCCCCCTTACTGCCCACTGTAGCATGACTTACTCCACCACAACTAATAACTACCCCTGTCTCCCTTTCCTGTGTCAACAGTGACTACCCTGGCTTCTTCAGACCAGGTACGGGGTAGTGGGTATGCTTGAGTGGACAATAACAGGATGTTAGGAGGATGAAATACGCACCTGGCCCCATTCAAGCTCAATCCTGTGAAGCCCATCACTACTCCTCAGTTGATGTGATTACACGCTTGCACACACACATAAGCACACATTCAAGCACTTATGAACTCACTAGTAGAAATGTATACACATGTAGAGTCATGCATAGCTACACGATAATGCAATGCATCCTCTCAAGTGCTGTACACACTGTCACACACTGTCACACACACACACACACACACACACACACACACACACACACACACACACACACACACACACACACACACACACACACACACACACACACACACACACACACACACACACACACACACACACACACACACACACACACACACACACACACACACACACACACACACACACACACACACACACACACACACACACACTCCTATAGGGACATTGCCATACTTAGGAAGGTACACAGCCATAACTCCAGATGGAAGGAGAGTGTGTACCAGAGCTCCCAGCATGCCCTGAGGCTGTTGGACATCCAGAGCAATCTATAGGAAAAGGATGAAATGTGAACATGTGAACAGTGCCGCAAGAGCACTGCAGCCATACAGTACATGCATCACAGGAGCAGTGCTGGGGGATCGTGACTGGAAACTAGAACCAAACAAAGTAAAGTGGAACTGAAGCTTCATAATAGAACTGCATGTTAGTACCTGTTGCCCATGACAACAGATGACTGTTGCCCATGACAACAGGTGATAAAGCAACCCTATAATTATCATGAGTACCAGTTCTACCACAAGTACACCTGCTGAATAAGTGTGGAAGACTGCCCTATCATGCATCAGGTCTACGACTGAGTGTAGCATGACCACAGGTACAGTAACAAGCAGAAATGAAGCAGACACAGCATACAGCTATATATAGATGTGACAAATGATACAAGCTTCACATACCAACGTGTTACAGGATATTGTGACATCTGAGCAACAATGAACCAAACAGCAGAACCTGCTCTAAAAGGAGTAGTGAACATGGCCAGTCTGGACTGCTCAGTATGTGACATGTACATACATCTTCTAGCCACTTATATCCAATTATTAGGTACACACACATGTACATGTAACCGTGTTAAAAATAATATCAGTTGAAAAATAATATACATAATATTTTTATGTATATGATTTTTTCTGTGCTCACATAACTTGATGAGTGTTACTATAATATTATAAAATTGATAAACGTTTGCGCACATGCCTGTGCGTGTGCACATGCATGCTCAGTTACAAATTGAAAAAGTCGCCATCCGCTCTCAGCGTGCCCAACACCACAGCTGTGTTGCCCCTGCGCAAGGCAACAGCCATCCTCTGCCTCGGGAAGCGGTGCGACTGTGGTCTCCATTCTTCACCTGCAAACGATGTCCAAGCTGGCCCTGATGAAGGAGAGGGCTTCCTGCCCAACACCCCAGACGTCTCAATTGCTACTGGGACAAATGATGACTTGCTTGTAGGTCAGCATACTTCACTCCCTTCCTGTCTTCTGCCTGTTTGGCTACAGCACCCGTTTCGCTTGTTGCCAGGGTTACATGGGAAGGGGCAAAGGTGTCTGGGCACATTAGTTGAAAGATTCTCAACACACACACATACAGAACCATGCGGTATACCTATCTGTATTAGTGTGTCAGCTTAGCACGTGTACACTCAAAAACAAGCGAGGAAAGGACACTCCTTGTACAAGTATTTGGCTGGAGTGAGTTTGACACGAGGGAATGTCTCTGAAGGGAGTGGCATTTTGGTTACGACAAGACCTATGGAAATGTGCAGCGTTTGATGTCAGTGCCCCAGGGTCAATGGCAACACTGGAATGTGAGTGGGCCGTGAGTACATGAGAAACTCTCTACTCATCTGCAAAATGTGCTTACTGCATGCACTTGTCCAACTTCTGTGAGCATTTCTCTGCCTCTGACATCTGCTAGTATGAATGATACGTTGTCTTCCCAGCCAGAGGCTTCACCTAGCGTTGCCCCCACATGCCCCAGCCACTCCTGGTAGTTCTGCTGGGCTACCTTCTGGTGACTCTCATTGAAGTCAAAACTGTAGACATGGCCACCTGGACACACTGCAGAGGCATGGCAACAAATTGTTGCTATAGTTTCAGGTACGTATGTAACCAACAAACAAACCAGTGATACATTCAGGCTTCTGTACTGTGTAAAGGAAATGGCCAAATGAGATCACCAGCTATTGGAGTAATCAGAAGCTCTGTTGAGGTTTCTGGCTTATACACAACATGCAAAGATTGTGTTGACAGGCTAATGACAACTCACTACATCACACATATCATGATAAGCAGGTAAATCAGCAATGCATGTGACATGACTATTTGTTGCTATCAGTAGTGGGTGTGTGGGTGGTGCCGTGCATGCACCTGCTCGAGAAAGGAAGAGTGTCATTGCCCCTGAACCACTCCCTGCCTCAATAATGCGACTCCCTGGTCCAACGTCCATCATTGCTAGCATGGCAGTAACATCTTTAGGGTATGCCGGAGCTGCCTTCCTCTTCATCAGGACGACATACTCTTCAAGTGATGGTCGAAACACTCTGAACTTGTTTCTTAAGTGGCTGTGTACTGCGCATCCAGGTTGCATTCCAATTATGGTGCCGTGGTCAATTACACCCAAGCGATGGTTGTATGATTGGTTTGCATCTAGTTTAATCATACTCCTTCTTCCCTTTGCATCAAATAGGAGGCAATATTGACCAGATGTAAATGCATCAATCTTCTGCTCATTGGAACAGAACCTTGCTCTTTGGGTTGCAAGACGGAAGACCACCCTCTCAACAAACAAAGAAGTACATCTGTACATGGTTGCACAATAGCAAAATTAGAACAGGAGCAACAGCAGAATTACCCAGCCAAGCGCATCGGGGGCTTTAAGCTCAGCAGCATGGGCGAGTAGGGTTGGGGGACCTTTGCTGCTCAACACGTTCTGCAGAGCACTGAGGCAGAGTACAGTGGTCGAACGTACTGTTCGTAATAACAGCTTGTGAAGAAGATAATGGTACGGCCTGATAGTATGATCATCTACTTAAAAGTCACTCTAGTAGACGGGCAGCGTTTAAAAGCCCGGAGTGCGTTTAGATGTTCCGTCACATGCCCACAACGTCACGCTCGGACACCTTCATTGCTATGGTTACCTGGTTGCTGACCATATAAGGACTAGTACCAGAATAGTCCGAGCCTCGCCCTTTGAGCGCTTGCCAGTTGTGTTCGGTCGGGTGCGACTTGTCTTATAAAAACTCCTTATTTGGCTCGACTCGGTGTTTCCTTTCTTGGGAAGGGAAGTGTATAAAATGCAGCGGGCGGTGCTCACAGGAGAATCGTCCCATTCGGAGCTGGTCTCTGAATCTTCTACTGCTGGCAGTACCCCCCTCCCTTTACAGACGACCGTTTCGTCCACTCGTTTCACAGCTCTTCCACTTTCTGTTCAACAACTAACCAACGTGGCTTCAAGTATGCTCGGACAGGCACCCCAAATCGTTGACTCAATCAGCCCAGCGCTACAGTTCCCTCCAATCAACTTGATTGACCAGCTTAACCCGCCCAACGCCAAGCAACCAAGGGTTGAGCCTCCCGAACAGCAGGAGCCTTACGACGCGTCTGCTGACGTAGACGACGATGATGAAGAGAAACCCGTGCCGAAGAAGACCCGCGGCCGGGTGCGGATTAAGATGGAATACATCCAGAACAAGCTCAGAAGATACACGACCTTCAGCAAGAGAAAGTCTGGTCTCATGAAGAAAGTAAGTCTATTTGTCGATTCGTCGCACTTCACTTGTGTTTGTAGATTGTTTGCGCGCGCTAAGTTGACCGTCTTCCCCGCTCCTTGTTTGCAGGCTTACGAACTTGCGACGCTGACTGGGACCCAAGTGATGCTCCTGGTAGCCTCCGAGACAGGGCACGTGTACACCTTTGCGACGCCCAAGCTCCAGCCCATGATCACGTCCGAGAGTGGCAAGGCCTTGATCCAGACCTGTTTGAACTCACCAGACCCACCATTTAGGCCCGACCAGCAAACAGACAATGTAAGGTTTTCTCAGCAAGGATTTGAGGAGACTGAACTCAACTATCCCCCAAACATGGACAACGTCAGTCCCAAGGGAGTCATGGATCCCCTGGCCATGGGCCCTGGTGCCGTTCTCGGCCCAGTTGTCCGAGTCCCCTTCGGGATGCCGCTCCCTCAGCACCAACTCCCGCTCACAAGCCAAGGGAGTGGTGTCCTCTTTGGACAGCACCTCCTTCCACAGACTTCAGCGTCCCTTGGCCACAACCCAGTGGTCACGTCCCTCCCACCCATGACCCAGCCCAGCTCCCCACCGCGGCTGGTCCACTCGCCCGCCATGAGTACACACTCACCGCCCATGCATCACAGACTGTCACCCTCCAACACAGCCTACTCACAGGCATCACCAATGCCGTCACAGCCAAATGTGATCGTGGATGACGTGGGATCGCCTCCAAGCCACCACATGGTTGGCAGCCCCATGAGGCAAACATCGCCCCACCATTTCCCACAAGAGCACCTGCTCCCACCTCTGGATGCATACGACTCGCACCCCAGTCCCCACGGGAGCCCGCTCCGGCAACAGACATACAGCCCAATGCCCAACTCCCGGAACACATCACCGGTGTACTCAAACAATGGCAGCCCAAGCCAGATGGTCATGGGACATGTGTCGATGCCTCACATGTAAACAGTAGAGGTCCTGCTTGCGGGATTCTCTTTTATGGTGGACGGACTCGCCCTTGTGTTTGTGCTCATTGACTGGAACTGTGTTGTGTGTGTTCAGTGTTTTGTACAAGAAACAGGTGTTGTTCAGTTCTCTTCATTCCCTGAGCTGGTCTCAGCATGTCTCATAGTAGTCACATGTAAAGCTAGTGCGCTCTCATTAATTTTGTATTTTCCACTAAGCTGGTCTTGGTGGCTGGTGTTAACAAACAGTGTATCAACATGAAAAAAGCAATTGCAATGATTTGTTCAATTCAGTTTGTTGCATGTATGGAACATAGTACGGATGTCACGTCAGTTGAACACAGAACAATAAGATGCGCTTGAATGCAGCCAATGTATGACGTGACAAGCACATGCATACAACAGTGAATTTACAAGGCCGGAGCTAGCATCTTTGGTCATATGCTATAGCAAGCTCTTTGACACATCAATATGAAATGAACTGTATATTGTATGGTGCAATTTACTGTAAAGGTATAAATTGCTAATATAAATCTCACCAAAAGGTATAATTGTGATTTGAATGTCACCCAAACGTGCTAGCCTATTGACCACTGCATGGTGTCATATGAGGTGAAAGTATTCAAACAGGAACACAACAAATATCTTCCTCAGGTTCTCAATGGTAGGTCTGTGCAGAGCTGCCTTGTTGTCTGCGTGTGTGTGCCACACATCGGGGAAGGGGACAGCTATCAGATGAACAATGGGGACACCTGTAGAGAGGTATAGTGGACAGACACATGGCAAGCATGTAATATAGGTGGCATCAGTGAGAAGGTCTACAGTGGAGCATGTTCACACATGGCAGTCAACACAAGGAGGTGGCAGATACTTGCTGTCACTGGTGACTGAACAGTCATGTTCCAAAGAGCCTATCCAACCAACAAGTACTGACCCTTCTCCCTTCAGTACATTAGCAGAGGTCCCATGGGGGTTGTCACATGATATTTCAACCTCTGTCCCTTCATCAGCTGGTTGACACAGGATAAATTGCTTGTGTGGAATAAATGTAGAAGCATCCTTTGTGGGTGAGTGGGGGATGGCGGGGGACAGGGCACTACTCACTGTTTAACTTAATAAACAAAATAAATTCACAGTGTTGGTGTATACTCTGAATGCCTTGCCCCGTACCCTACACAAACATCAGGGAGAGATGTCCCTTGGTGTCTCTGTCCCCGACCTATGGGACTGACTAAGATAAGGTATATGCATACTATGAATATCCACACACACACACACACACACACACACACACACACACACACACACACACACACCAGCCTGTTTACTGCTTGCCCTGCTCAGGAGGTGGGGTTAACCACAACACGTACACCTTCTCCAGAATAAGGCTGGGGGTGCATACGTGCGAGGCGAGGAGGCCACCTGAATGTGGGAGCTGGCGGTGGGGTGCAGGTGCCTCCATCTGGCAGCAGTGAGTACATGCACACCTGGATGCAAGCCTGTGGCTTCTCTGTCTCTAAGCCATACCTTGACTGATTCTCACAGATATGACGACACAGGGCAGTGATGTCAATGCTACAATTGAGTTCGTGACGGCTTCTGGTGTGTGCACAGGTGCACAGCGTACTAGTGTGCAGTGTACGTATCTTCCCACCTTCCTTCCCTTCCTCCCTGTTATATAGCTAAACATCTTCAGGTGTTGTATAAGCATCAAACCTCTCTCTTTACTCAGTTTCTAAGTGCAATTGTCCTATACAACTTCAGCATATTCACAGCCACCACTGTACCATGTTCAGGTGTAGGCTAGCCCTCACACAGATCTCACTAGCTACCAAACAACACACCCTGAATAAGGCTGAAATTTAATCAGGCAGTGTACCAAAATGACACTGCACAGACACACACCTGGTAGTGAGTGTCAGTGACTGTCATTGGAGCTCCCCAGGTGTGCTAGTGACATCAGATACATGTTAGGATGCTGCCAACAACAATAGACCCTAACATGTAGTATAGACAACAGATACAGTAACATATTGTATGTATGTGCATGTTTGTATACTATTAACACCGGCCTGACTGGACTGTAGCCTGACTGGACTGTAGCTCTGTTTGCGCACTACAATGCAGAAGACTGACCACCTCAGGATACCAGGAAGTGATGCAATGCAAAGTGCTCCCCAGAGTGTGACCCCCACAGGTTCACAGCACTAGGTGACAAACATTACATCAAGTTCACCTTCACCTGTCTCAGATTCCTGTGGTTAGCACTACAGAATGTGACAGGATGTGCTAGTCATGATCCAGGATAAGTTAATCAAATTATCTGACAGAGTCAGGGCTTTGGCCTAGGGGACAGACATGAGCAAGGGTTACAGCTGAGGGGTTACCTGACATACAGAGCCAGTCACCCATGTCTCTGCATCGATTCCCCATTACTACTGAAGACTTGCAAAGTGTGAAAAGGCTAGAGAGAGAGAGGGATTTTACAAACCACAACCACCACACAGGCCATAAACAGCTCCACAATAAGCCACAACTATGTGTTGTGTGTGACTTGCTTTTGACCATATTAGCCAATGTTTACATACTGGGACCTTCTGACAAACACCCCCCACCTGCCCATGAATACACTTATACCCACCTGTACCCCCCATCCATGCAAACAACTGCAAGCTAGCGGTCTCAGGAGAGCCCAACAACAAGAGGCCAGGTGTTCATCTCCACGGCTTGCCCTGGTTACTAAGGTTCGCCTGTTCCCCACCTGTTGCCAAACAAACATGCCTCCAATACATAGGGGAGCCTAGTGCACAATGAGCAGGGCCAAAAAAGGCAACCTTAGTTGACCCTGCCAAACACAGCAACCGTAAACACCGTCACCACAGGCACTCACCAATCCATTGACATATCATGCACTCCGTGTTAGCCTACATGCTCTCAATAATAGTGGTCTTGTAGTACAAAGTGTACACCTCCCCCTCCCCTCCCCTCCCCCCAGTCACTGCAGCCCTCACATGTAAGGCCTCGCACCAGTAGCACAGCACAGACTGTGGAGTGCATGACACATGTAATGGTGTTTGCATAACTTGCCCGCTCTGGGTGAAAAGCACTATGCAAAGGTCAAAGGTGTCATATCTCTCCCATACAGTGCCCAGTCGGAGGGATGCCTGACACAGCCACACCTTACCCCTCAGACACATACGTGTCCTCCACACACACAAACAAGACCTGTGCATGAAGAGTACCCCCATTGTACACTCATGAAGCCTGACATGACCAGCCACTCAGTTCCTTCCCTCCCTCCCACCCATAGCCTACCCACTCCCCCACCAGCAGCAATGTCACTTGAAAGGTTGAATTATGGTAGCTGCCAGTTTAGAATGCCTCTATTCCCAAGCTCCAGTTTCTGTCATTCACTGCAGCTACTGTATACACTACCGCACATACACTCATACCACATACTACATCATCACACGATACCAGCCAATCCCTGTATTGTCATCACAACACAGAGATACCCAACACATGTCATCACTGCCACATCACACAGACACACACACTATGTCATCAGTACCACATCAGAGACATTCCACTACCTCATCTGTGTTGTGCCCCACAGGGCATATATGCGGTACTGTGTCCATGCTGTGTGCATGAATGTATGTACATATTAATGTCCTTACCAGAAACGGGTCTGTGCAGTATATGGGTGTATTGCATTGTCAAGCGTATGTGTATGTGTATAAACGGAGTCCCTGTGTGTGTAACTGTCGGGTAGGTATTCAGACTAGCTAGAGGCAAGTGAAGGTCAGTCACTTACTTCAATGCACAACACCACTCCACACCACACCACACAACATGACACAACGCAGCACAGTCTACCGTCAATTTTAGAGCGGTTGTATGAAATTGCAAACAGCAAATGGAGAGTAGAAATAGCAAATAGCATTTCCATCAATTAAATAACGATGCCACACCATTTACCATTTGGACAACCATCCTGTACACAGCACAGCCACACTGTACATTGAACACAACCCTCCCAACACAGGTGGAGAGACACCACGTTCATATGACACTGAAGTAGAAGGAAACCAGTGCCCATGTGACGAAGTCCAATGGCAGAGGAGACACAAGACACACATTCAGCAGGAGGGTGGGTCACAACAACCACACATGGACTTGTGTGTGGTGGGTCAGAATGGATTGAAGAGACAAATAGAAACCAGTCCCTTCAACTTGCACTGATAATAAGAAATTGCAATGGGGGCCTTCCTCAAAAGCTCTTGACTACTAACAAAACAGAAAGGTTTCACCACAATTCAACATATTGTGCAGACCATCACCACCTCTATAGTAAAATATTGGAGAAAAGACAATAGACAGTTGGTGGATTTCACAGCTGCCAAACAATCCCTGAATCAGGCCCTAAGATGAAAGACCAATGTGCTATTCCTCAAGATTCACCAGGAAGGGGGCAGCCATGTAAGTTACCCAAGCCATACAACATGTAAGGGACACAAGTAGGGGTTCCTCAATGTCCTGTGACACTGACGACAGAATCCACAAATTTCACAAGCAACCCAACGCATCTACACCCTCTCGCCTTCCACTTGGTATGTGCGTGTGCGTAATAGCTGCACCGAACGGGCAGGATGACACAGACTGTACAGCTCTGGAGCGAGTGCTCGCTAGGCTGCATGTAACATGCCTTTTATATAGCAATAGTATAGTTGCAATGACAGTGTCAAGACCATTACACCTACACCACACTGTGCACGTGGACACAGCAGTTTATCAAGAGCTGACACGTGTACTCTTGGTTGATATCATCAACAGCATTACCCTGCCTGTCTTAACACATTACAATGGGTCAGGGTAGGCCGGCAGCATAATACAGCACACAAGATGTGATTGGTGCACCCTGTTGCTGCTTGTTACTAAGCAACGGGTGCAAGTCACCTACCACACATGGTCTTTGATGTCTTTGATCTACCGTTGGAAGCACTAAATGAATTGTGCTATCTACTCATCAAGAAGATATTCTATCAGCTTGGAATTCTGTGATATCATGGAGAATCAATTAAGACCCTGTCACTCTTCCCCAAAGTACACTTGTCAAGTGACCTGGCCACTGCCCACTCACTGACCCTACCATTTACACAACCAATCATAAGGAAGCAGAGGGGGCCTGACCCCCTCCCCCACAGTGCCTTCAGTAGAGCCTCCTAGTCATGTTTGTTAAGGTAATGATCTCAGCAGGTTATACTACCCAGTGGGGGGGGGGGGGACAACGGCTCACAACAATAACAACAAGTGAGATAGCCAAAGAGAGGGTAACACCATAGCCTCCAGCTACAGCCAGCATGCCTTGTCCCTTCTTGGCTATCTCTACACAAGCACATTGCATCAGACGCCTCACTATGACCAGCTGTCAGAGGCAGCCAAGGGACTGATGGACCTCTGGTCTCACCTCGGTGAAGGAAGGGAATGTGGTCATCCTCAATGCCAAAGGACCTCAGTGGCCTTCTCTCTACAAAGTAGTTTGAGCTGTGATCAGTCAAGTGATGAGCATCATGTAGTCTTCTCTCTGTAGGGTGAACAAGAAGGGAGGGTGAGCAAGAAGGGAAGGTGAGCAAGAAGGGAGGGTGAACAAGAAGGGAGGGTGAGCAAGAAAGGAGGGTGAGCAAGAAGGGAGGGTGAACAAGAAGGGAGGGTGAGCAAGAAGGGAAGGTGAGCAAGAAAGGAGGGTGAACAAGAAGGGAGGGTGAGCAAGAAGGGAGGGTGAGCAAGAAGGGAGGGTGAGCAAGGAGGGAGGGTGAGCAAGGAGGGAGGGTGAGCAAGAAGGGAGGGTGAGCAAGAAGGGAGGGTGAGCAAGGAGGGAGGGTGAACAAGAAGGGAGGGCGAGCAAGAAGGAAGGGCGAGCAAGAAGGGAGGGCGAGCAAGAAGGGAGGGCGAGCAAGAAGGGAGGGCGAGCAAGAAGGGAGGGCGAGCAAGAAGGGAGGGCGAGCAAGAAGGGAGGGCGAGCAAGAAGGGAGGGCGAGCAAGAAGGGAGGGCGAGCAAGGAGGGAGGGCGAGCAAGGAGGGAGGGCGAGCAAGGAGGGAGGGCGAGCAAGGAGGGAGGGCGAGCAAGGAGGGAGGGCGAGCAAGGAGGGAGGGCGAACAAGGAGGGAGGGCGAGCAAGAAGGGAGGGCGAGCAAGAAGGGAGGGCGAGCAAGAAGGGAGGGCGAGCAAGAAGGGAGGGCGAGCAAGAAGGGAGGGCGAGCAAGAAGGGAGGGCGAGCAAGAAGGGAGGGCGAGCAAGAAGGGAGGGCGAGCAAGAAGGGAGGGCGAGCAAGAAGGGAGGGCGAGCAAGAAGGGAGGGCGAGCAAGAAGGGAGGGCGAGCAAGAAGGGAGGGCGAGCAAGAAGGGAGGGCGAGCAAGAAGGGAGGGCGAGCAAGAAGGGAGGGCGAGCAAGAAGGGAGGGTGAGCAAGAAGGGAGGGTGAGCAAGAAGGGACGGTGAACAAGAAGGGAGGGTGAACAAGGAGGGAGGGTGAGCAAGAAGGGAGGGTGAACAAGAAGGGAGGGTGAACAAGAAGGGAGGGTGAGCAAGAAGGGAGGGCGAGCAAGAAGGGAGGGCGAGCAAGAAAGGAGGGTGAGCTAGAAGGGAGGACAAGCAGGAAGAGTGTGGCTAGTCTTGCATAGTCCAGCCAGCTTTCTCCCCTCCATTCCTTCAATATGACACAACACAATGGAGATGGGGAAAGTTTTGGGATGCTGTAGGATAGTTGGCTGCTAGGGAAATACAGTAAAGTTGGTTGCTAGGGCCAGGAGATTGGCAGCCAAAGCCATGAGGGGGGAGGGTTGCTAAGGAGCAAGCTGCTAGGTGTGCCTGAGGAAGCCATTGCCAGGTCCCAGACAACAGGAAGCAGAAGGGAGATCATGCGCCTCAGTTGTGACTGCAGCCAGAGATGACAGCACATCACAGCATTCCCTAGGAATCATCCTACTTCTCCTGACATCAGTCAGCCACTGCCATCCCATAGAGAAAGAACTACAATACTAACATACGTAGCTGTCAACCATGATACGTATGTGAGATTCCATGCAACAGGGTCATGCTAATGGATTGTGGTCAGTTTCAGGCTGCTTGCATAAGAAGTGTGAACCTGGAAGCCCATTCAAACTGACCAATCAAATATGCTGTACCCACTGAAGTACACACACAACTAACTTAATGACACACTTCAAAATGTACAGTAACCAATACAGCTATTTGATTGGTTGGTTTGGAGGTCAATTTTCAAGTTCATGGGGCAGCCAACCTGAAATTGACTATTATCTTCAGTCATGCTACAAACCACTCTGCCGGTCACGATCCTACCTTTGCTCTATCAGTGGCCATACACCATACTGAATCTAGCTACACCTGCCTGGGGTCACTGTATGAAAACAGTTGACCACAAGACACTTTCTGTCACACAATTTGTCATGCTTTCCCCATACACTGGCACTCAGCAAGGCTAACAGAATGAATACAGGACACTCCCAAATTATCCCAAGATACTTGGGCCAAGTGTCCAAACTGGCCCAAAGGTGTCCAGAACAGAGAAGTACCACTGTTCTTACAAGGGCCCATGTTGTTGGTGCATACTCATATCCTACGCCACCCAACACATCTAAAGAACAGCAATGAGGTGGTAGACCTGTACACATCTCCAAATACGTACGCACACTATGTGTGTGTGTAACTGCCCTCATTAGAGAGGTGTCCTCTATAAGGTGTTCCACTGCAGTCCCCTGGGGCATGCACCAACACCACCAAGACCACACTGCATGATCACTGGTGGGAGGGCTGTCCCCCTCCCCCATGCACACAGTGTGGGGCATGCCGGAGGAAGGAGGTCACCACTCTACCAGGTCAGCAGTTATGCTGACAATGTTCGTTCATTGATAGATACAGGAAGTGACAGCAGTCATTAGTGAGGTGACAGGGGCGACAGCGACGTACACAACATTTCTGGGCTGAGATGGGGTGAGGTGGGGTGAAATGGGCTGAGATGGGGTGAGATGGGGTGAGATGGGGTGAGATGAGGTGAGATGGGGTGAGATGGGGTGAGATGGGGTGAGATGGGGTGAGATGGGGTGAGATGGGGTGAAATGGGCTGAAATGGGCTGAGATGGGGTGAAATGGGGTGAGATGGGGTGAGATGGGGTGGTGTTAATCCATTCATTTGCCTACAAAGCAACTATCCTCAGGGTTCAAAATGAATGCTGCCCAAGGTTGTACAGTAGGGTTACAAGAATGGGGGAGGGGGGAGGGGGCAGGGGGAGGGGGGAGGGCAGACGGGGGAGGGGCAGGGGGAAGGGGGGAGAGGGCAGGGGGGGGGCAGAGAGAAGGGGGAGGGGCAGGGGGAAGGGGGAGGGGGCAGGGGGAAGGGGGAGGGAGAGGAGGGAGTGGGGAGAGGGAGGGGGAGGGAGAGGGGGAGAACTCAATCTGAGCTCTAATGATTGTGTTGTGTTGTTCATTAGTGAGAAGAGACAAAAGATTGCAACAATACTTGTATGGTAATGCTTCCCTTTGGGGGTGCAGGGGCACTAGCAGATTGGTTAGCATTGTGTTGCAGTGTTGGATGAATAGGCAGCTTGGTCTAAACAATAGTCAACACAACTACCTCTGAAATAAGACCGGTCTAATCAGCTCTAGGGCCTGTCCAGAATGTCTACAGCAGAGAGGATTCACTGTGTTCTGAAGTCTGTACGTGCACGCACTGGAGTCGTGTCCACGTACACTGGCGCTCCCTTCCAATGGGCATCCTAAATAAGACGCCTCCCTTTAGATGACATTGCTTGCAGTCAGGCTTACTAATCAAGACCTTATGACTGTCATAGTGGCATCCATCCAGTGGAAAGAGGACTCACCGTGCTCCTCACAATACAACCACTGGTTGCACAAAGAACACGGCAAAAGGAATTTGGAAACCGCAAATGACTTGGATTACAACATACATACACAAATTTGCAATGCAGTACTTGTAACATACTTGCAACATTCATGCAGTGTGTTGCAACATCACACAAGAATGAAATGAATGCACAGTCCCTGCACACAGCAAGGCAAGAGTGGAAAGGAGACAGCAGCTGAGGGAGACCTCAAGGGGAGCTGACCACAACCTAACCATAGCCACTACGCTACACAGTGCAGCTAGCAGTCAGTCTTGTCAAACTAAGAGCAGGAACCAAGGATGACTGCTTGCGGTGGTCGCAGATCAGTGGGCTATGGTGGCTTACAACCAGACAGTCCACCATGGTTGGCTGCTGCGGTCTCCCAACCTCACCTTTAGTCATGTGTACAAACAATAAGCCTTCGCCTACTCCACTAATTAATCACAAGGCACATAAACAGGTGCTGCCAGGGCATGTGACCATTTCCTACCAAACATGCACAGTTAACATTCCACCGACCTGTGTATGGAGTGACAACCACTTACACCTTGAAGACCATAAAATAGAATTGCAGGGGTGATTGGGTTAGTTCTGAGCTGGTCACATGTTTTGCATAGCCATTAGGAACTACAGCAGTGGTCGGTATAGGCATGCTAACAAGTATTGTCCTCCAGTAAACTTGTGGTTAGCAAGAGGTAATATTATTGTAATTGAACATGGGAGTGCAGACTGGAAGCGTGACATGGGGGTGTATTGGCATGCAGCTGATATCACAGTGGTGCACATACCACACACTATTCACACAGCACACACGTACACAGCACACGTACACAACACACCTACACAGCACACACCTACACATCACACACCTACACAGCACACATGTACACAACACACACCTACACAGCACACACCTACACAGCACACAGCACACCTACACAGCACACCTACACAGCACACAGCACACCTACACAGCACACACGTACACAACACACACCTACACATCACACACCTACACAGCACACATGTACACATCACACACGTACACAGCACACACCACACACACGTACACAGCACACACCACACACACGTACACAGCACACAGCACACCTACACAACACACACGTACACAACACACACGTACACATCACACACGTACACAGCACACACCACACACACGTACACAGCACACACCACACACACGTACACAGCACACGTACACAGCACACGTACACAGCACACACGTACACAGCACACACGTACACCACACACACGTACACAGCACACGTACACAGCACACATACTGACAACACACACACCACACACAGGTACACAGCACAAGAACATGTACACACTCACACAATACAGCACACGTACTTACGTACACATTAAGCTATGCATACAAATCCCAGTTAGCACGTCAGCTCTGTGCAGTATGTACCACCTCCCCCAACACACTCTCTTGAATTAAGACATGCTTCATGTACGAAACATGCATTAGTGTAATATCGGTTATGTAAGCAACTGCCCAGAATAGGTGAGACAGGGCTGAAACCACCAGTGAATCCAAAATGACTTCCCTCCCTTCCCTCCCCTCCCCTCCCCCACACTTTGTTGGAGTACATAGTACACGATACTGGTGTGTGTGTGCATTTGTGTCTGTGTGTGTGTGTGTCTGTGTGTGCGTGTGTGCTCACCAATCCTGACCAGCCTCTGAAAGATGACAGAGGAATCTTCAAAGTGATCATAAAACTTGGGATTCACAGCTCCAATGAGGTCAAGCAAGACAAAGAACTCCTGTCAATGAAAGAGGACTTATCACATATCATTCATAGGGCAGGTACATATAGGTGTGTCTGTGTGTTTGTCACATGTCATAGGGCAGGTACATATAGGTGTGTCTGTGTGTTTGTCACATGTCATTCATAGGGCAGGTACATACAGATGTGTCTGTGTGCTTGTCACATGTCATTCATAGGGCAGGTACATACAGGTGTGTCTGTGTGTTTGTCACATGTCATTCATAGGGCAGGTACATACAGGTGTGTCTGTGTGTTTGTCACATGTCATTCATAGGGCAGGTACATACAGGTGTGTCTGTGTGTTTGTCACATGTCATTCATAGGGCAGGTACATACAGGTGTGTCTGTGTGCTTGTCACATGTCATTCATAGGGCAGGTACATACAGGTGTGTCTGTGTGTTTGTCACATGTCATTCATAGGGCAGGTACATACAGGTGTGTCTGTGTGTTTGTCACATGTCATTCATAGGGCAGGTACATACAGGTGTGTCTGTGTGTTTGTCACAAGTCATTCATAGGGCAGGTACATACAGGTGCGTCTGTGTGTTTGGATCACTGAATATGTACTCTGTGTGTGTGTGTGTGCATTTGTGTGTGTGTGCGTGTGTACGTGTGTGTGTGTGCATTTGTGTGTGTGTGTGTGTGTGTGTGTGTGTGTACGTGTGTGTGTGTGTATTTGTGTGTGTGTGTGTGTGTGTGTGTGTGTGTGTGTGTGTGTGTGTGTGTGTGTGTGTGTATGTGTGTGTGTGCGCGCGCGCGTGTGTGTGTGTGTGTGTACGTGTGTGTGTGTGCATTTGTGTGTGTGTGTGTGTGTGTGTGTGTGTGTGTGTGTGTGTGTGTGTGTGTGTGTGTGTGTGTGTGTGTGTGTGTGTGTGTGTGTGTGTGTGTGTGTGTGTGTGTGTGTGTGTGTGTGTGTGTGTGTGTGTGTACGTGTGTGTGTGTGTGTGTGTGTGTGTGTGTGTGTGCGTGTGCGTGTGTGTGTGTGCATGAGTGTGTGTGTGTTTGTGCGTGTGTGTGTGTGTTTGTGTGTGTGTGTGTGTGCGTGTGCGTGTGTGTGTCACTACAAGGAGCTGGAGGGTCACACTACAAGGAGCTGGAGGGCCACACTACAAGGAGCTGGAGGGCCACACTACAAGGAGCTGGAGGGCTACACTACAAGGAGCTGGAGGGCCACACTACAAGGAGCTGGAGGGCTACACTACAAGGAGCTGGAGGGCCACACTACAAGGAGCTGGAGGGCCACACTACAAGGAGCTGGAGAGCCACACTACAAGGAGCTGGAGGGCCACACTACAAGGAGCTGGAGGGCCACACTACAAGGAGCTGGAGGGCCACACTACAAGGAGCTGGAGGGCTACACTACAAGGAGCTGGAGGGCCACACTACAAGGAGCTAGAGGGCCACACTACAAGGAGCTGGAGGGCCACACTACAAGGAGCTGGAGGGCCACACTACAAGGAGCTGGAGGGCCACACTACAAGGAGCTGGAGGGCCACACTACAAGGAGCTGGAGGCTGCACCCTTCCCACAGCTGATCCAGTCTCTTGCCAGTTACCATTCAACTCACAATGGCAGCCAGCCCTGTCTTGTTGCCCACATGCAGCAGACCTCCTTCCTTAGACATCTCCTTTGCCAGGTGCCTGGCACCATAGATGGAGTCAGTGGCAGTCCAGGTGCGAAATGCTTCCTCGCCATCAAAGAAGATCAACTGAAGAGAATAGTCCTTGAGCTGAAACAGGTGCAGGAGGAGGGTGAAGGGGAGAGAGAGAGCGGGAGAAGAGGGAGGTAGGCAGGGAGGGGGTGGGAGGGAAAGAGACAGAGGAAGGACGGAGGAGCAAAGGAAGGAAGAAAGGAGGAAGGGAGAAGGGTAACTGCACATATACAGTGCATGAGCCAAGTAAGGTATGAACATACATACGTGCTCACTAACGAAATGCATACAAGGGTATTACGTATGTGTGTATGAGCCTACTACGAAACATTATACGTATGTATGTACATGTATGCATGTGTTATAGTACATTGCATGTACTGTAGGTACTGACCTTCCTGTCCTGCAGTTTGTCATTGTACATGAGGGCCAGATCGAGGAGGAGAGCACACGGCAAGGCAGAGTCTGTGGCACCTAGGAACTTGGCATTACCAGGGAAATGGCCATCATTGTAGAACTTGGAGTCGTAGTGTGCAGCAAGGACCAATCGCTTGTCCACATGGGGGTCTAGTGTGGCAATGAAGTTGGTGAAGGTCTTCTCACCAAAAGGAGTGCTGTCGGTGAATGTGTCTTGAGTAACCTCCCACCTCGGGCCTAGCTGTTCTAGTCTGGATTTGATATGCTGGGTATGTAAGGGAAGGGGAGGGGAGGGGAAGGGAGGGGAGGGGAGGGGAGAGGAGGGGAGAGGAGGAGAGAGGAGAGGAGAGGAGGGGAGGGAAAAGGAGGGGAGAGGAGAGGAGGCGAGGGGAAGGGGAAGGGAGGGAAGGGGAGGGGAACGGACAGGATGGGGGGAAGAGGGAGGGAGGGAGGATAGGGGATGGGAAGGAAGAAGTAGAGAGGGGATGGGGCAGGGGTGGGGAGAGGGGAGGGCAGTGGAATGCGAGGGAACGGAAGGGAGTAACAATTTCTTGTAGTGAGTTGGAATGCAGAATCCACACAAAACCCATAACAATGCCTAAATCTGTTATTGTGTATTCTAGAGTCTAGCATTATAGCCGCAATATGCCCACATTTAGCACGTGTCCTCTCGGCTGGACTAGGGGTGTGTGTGAGAAGTGTAAGTGGACAAACACAACACTGAGCACTACACAGGAAGTGGTGCGCCATCACACTGGCTCATTAGTACTCGAAACCATTATGTGTGTGTGCGTGTATGCAAGTGGGTGTGTGTGTGCAATTGTGTGCACGTGTGCATACGTGTGTGTTTGTACCACCCAACAATGGGCTTCCATGCTCACCCATGTAGCAGGGAGCCTAGTTCATAATTGGATCACCTCTGTGACAGAGTGACCAAGGTGCAGCCTTGTCGGCCACTACATGGCAGAAAGGCACATCACCTGTCCGGGTAGCCTTCCTTCCAAGTTCAAGCGTGTTGTATGGTTTGACCTACAGTACTAGCAATGATACTACCCGGGACGCTGTGTACCACTACAAGGTACACACAACACACTGAAACAGAAAAGCATAAAAACATAAACCTTTCTACAAAACATTGTGTGCGTGTGTGTGTGCATACACTACACCATCACGTAGCTAGAACAGAAAGCGCAGTACAACAGGCTTTGTTATCATACAACGAGTCTGAATGGAGCCGACGAGATAGACACACGGTAAACAAGCCACCTGCACCACAAACACACCAGTCACTTCTGGTTACGTCACTACCATTGTGTCACCATCACACTAGTGACCAACAGTTGTGTCTCTATCACAGCGTCACTATTAAATATGTCACCTTCAGTCAGGTCACAGCCACAATGTCACATGTGCAGTAGTCACTAGTGGCCCTGTCATTAACACACACTGCTCAGTATCTATAACTGCCCAAACACATCTGTACTGTACTGCATGCAATTTGTGGTTTCCACTGAACACTGCTCCATTTGATGTGACTTGTCCACAAACTATTTAGCAGACAGTGGTAACCACAGCAGGCACGGGTTGACCAATCAACTTGCTCACAGCATCACATCACACCCTGTCACATGACTCCTATGGAGCTACAGAAAAGGGTCATGATGACAGTGTCTTGCTGTCATTGCCACTGTCTAGCATGCTAGCCCCTCCCCACCCTGGGACATGGAAGACAATGTTGCAAACATTGGCAGTGCCAGGTCAGCTTGTTCCCATCCTGTCTCAATGTTGATTGAAGGGGGGGGGGGGGGGGAGGACTAGTAACCCATGATCCTTCACCAATCTAATTGCACCGAGACAATCATCGTATGATCAGGTAAGACTGCATATAGAGGTCTTCTCTTGGAGCTTTGTGAGCGAAACATACAGCAATGATTAAACAACAAGCTACGTAGTATGACACTTCAACAGTTTCATGGTCGATAGGCCTACTTATCTGGTTGCACATAATCACGTATAGCTACACGTATAGCCAAGCTCCCAGACAAGTTCACTGCCGTAGCACAAGCCTCTACCACATCAGAGAAATGGACACTGGCCTGTAAACAAGGAGGTATTTACCTAACTCTGGATAAGGCTTGATGAATACGCAGCTGGATTACCACTGTGCTGGGAGGCCTGCTTGAAGAATACCACTCCTCATCAGCAGTGTTGGGCAGGCAGCATCCAGAGGTCAGCAAGCAATAACTTTTCTCTGATAGGCCAGCAACATCCATACACTGCTGATGATGAATCATCTCTTTGCTTGAAGTACAGAGGAAGGCCATATAGCAGGGGTAAACAGTAGCAGACAGTTTTGCCAGGCTATTGACCAAAGCGATATCTCCCTTGAATTTACTTTGCCTCCTGTTGAGGCAATGATGGAATGAGGCAGCACTCCCTTACTGTGATGGTGATACCCACTGCTCTTACACCATTGCATAGACATGGGGTCTTTACTCCAGCAAAACTATCATTTTTATCTAATCATGTACTCTGGCGGCTGATGAAATGGAGAGAAGGCCTTCACTGCTGTCATTCATCATACCTGGCACTCAGACAAGTAGGTGATGCCATCAATACACTAACCACATTGACAGCTGATGATGCAACTGCTAAAGTACAGCCCTACCTACTGTACGTACATTATACACAAGTCATGAAGTGAAATAGCGAAAACTTGTTGCAAGAGACGAGTGACAAAACAGTTACTGAGCACTTGAGGAAGGTAAATCTGCTACCTCTTGAGGCACACCAACAGGGGATGGAGATGGACTACCAGAGCAGAAGGGACACTTGTCAACTGGAACACAGTACGTACGTAAGTGCAAAACCACAACATATGGCACTATGTAGTATATGCCAATCAGTTATACTTGTGCAGTTCTGAGTCTACCCCGGAAGTAAGTATAAAATGTTGTCTTGGATGCACAGGGGTGCCCAGGTGAGGGGAAACTACAGTAGCTAGCTAAATTGACTCTGCAACTGATCGGCATGTGACTGAAGGGTCTAGCGAGCTATACCGAGGGTGGAAAAGTAATGTATGACAGTTACATGCAGTCACTGTGTGTGGTGGTACAGTATTGTATGTGTCCTAGGGAATGGCTGTCCTGGTTTGGGAATGGTTGCAAGGTTGCATAAATTCACTGTATACAATGACGGTAGATCCAAACTCCAATGAGCATCAAACTGTCCCAGGTCAGGCCACATTATCAAAGAATAGGAAACATGTATAAATAGAGTGAGGGCTTCTCAGTTGGCATGGGCATGAGAAAGGGGTTAGTTCTCCAAATACCAGCTTGATCAAAATAGGGTTTGAATCTTGACAACATTTCAGCCAGATGCTCAGGTCTTCTTCAGGGCACAGTAAAAAAGCTAGAGTGAGCAGAAGTTGCATTATCAAAGGATGTCACTGGTGACACCCTTTGATGATGCAATTTCCGGTGACAGTGAATGATGCAATGCACAGCTAGAAAATGTATGCTCACACTAGCTTTTTTACTTTTGCCCTAAAGAAGACCAGAGCATCTGGTCAAAACGTCAGCAAGGTTTCAAACCCTGTTGGATCAAGCTGGTATTCAAAGAACTAACCCCTTTAACATTTATACAACATCAATGATCTCACCTCAGAGAGAGAAAGCCGTCAAGAGCAAGAGATCAATGCATGACATTGTCTGGTTTTAGGAATGGAGTCAGACAAGTGTCACCCTCCAGGCCCTCCCCCTCTTTCTTCTTCCTCTCTCCCTCCCTCTCCCTATTGTTCTCTCCTTCCCTCCCTCCCACCCATCCACCCACAAGCTCCTCACCTCTTGCACCTCCATGTGTCCAGGAGTACCAACCACCCTCTCCTTCAAGATATTGGGCAGGTCATAGTCAAACACACCATCCACAGTGCTACAGCTCACCACAGACTTGGTCCGGGTGGAGGACAGCTGAGCAAAACGATGCTGCATAGTGTGGCCAATGAAACACAGCACACTTGTGAGGCTGCCAGACTTCAGTCTTAGAAGAGTCCAACAGAGACCTCAGCCCCCCCCCCCCCCCCCCCCCCATGTTAAGCTACATGGAACAAGTACGCATGAGTGTTCCCGTGCATGTGAGAACATGAGGCAACACTACTTTGAGTAGTGCTACAATTGGAGGCATATTCATGTTAGTCTCGAACCCAGACCCATACCGCCATTTTATAATTGGGAGGGGTTTGAGACTATATTCATGTCATGTTGGAGGCGAAACTGCCTATGTGACTAAGTCATCGGGAAGGCGAGCTGCAGCCAACAATAACGTCGACACTGTCTAGTGTTATCGGTCACTTTGACACAAGACGTGCACTCAGTGGCACTCACCGCACTGCTGGAGGCCACTATGATGAGGGAGGCGACGTAAAACAGGTAGTAACGACACATCCTCACTAGTTGACAGGCGACGGAGGGGATTTCCCTTGCATTAATGTACTACAGCGTGGGTGTGTCCCGACATTACGGAAATATGGCGCAGCAGTCGTCTTGTCAAGTAAGCCATCACACAGCTCCCTCCCACAGCCCGGAGCCCGAAAGGAGGCCCAGATTCTCCTCAGCGGACCAGGGCAAAGACGACATGACTTCGCCTGAGCCGTCAGTACAGAAGAGCTTGGGTGCGGAGTTGGAGGAACGACTGCAGAAGATGGAAGGCGCATTTAAAACCATTCTGGAGTGTATGGGAGAGGACCCTAAAAGGGAAGGGCTAACAAGAACTCCTATGCGTGCTGCAAAGGCGATGCTGTTCTTTACCAAGGGATACGAGGACAGTCTGCAGTGTAAGATAACCAGTACAGTAGTATTGCGGTTATGTCACGTGGCCTGCACGTGAACCGTGTTGCTAAGGACACAGCGACTGCTCCTGCAGTCGTTTCCAGAATTCTATTCCCATTTGGCTTTTGCGCTTTTGCTCAATCATGTGAGAAAGTATTAGAAAGGTAGATTCATACACGCTTGCAATTGGTTCTACGCTTAAGCGTGATCTAATGTCCCAATGCTTTATTCACCTGGTCAAGCAAAGTGCAAAAGAAGGGTCCCACAAATTGTAGAGTAGTCTAATTCACACATCAGCTATATCCACTATGTGTGCTGGGAATACGATTGGGCATTGTACAATGAATGAGACTGTCAGCTGTGGTATATCAATCAATCAATCAATCAATCATTATTAGAGTGCACCGCACCAGGAGGTGCTAGGACACAGATAGGTCCAGTGTAGCACTAACACAATGGTACATAAACTGAACATGCACATGTGAAGGTTAACGTTGTTACATGAATGATAGAGTCACAGACCAAAATGGGCACACCACATGGATCTGATGCATTACATAATACTAGTGTTAGTACAAGCTGCGGACAGAATGATGGCAGTCTGCTTCTTAATAGAGGTTCCCTGTGGCCAGATGTTCATCCCAGGCTGTGTAAACAGGGGCCGTCTGATGTGGTCCCAGGCAGGGCATTATAGCAGCCAATAGCAGACATCCTCAACTTCTCCACTCTGACACTCCTTGCAAACTTTGTCATCCCTCGTCACTCCTTGCCACCTCCCAGCCTCAATCTGAAATGCTGCTGTTCCTCCTCTTAATTTCATTAACATCGTCCTCTCCCTCTTCTCCTTCACCAATGCACAGCTCAATTCTGGCTTAAGATCAGCAATTTCTCTGAGTATACTCAGCTTTGGCTTGTCTTCCATGTCCTTTTTCATCATCGACGTCACCCTCCTCCATGCAGCACTCTCCAACATCTCCCAAATCTCTGAATCAGACAGGTTCTTCACAGAATCCACTCCCATACCACTCCATCCAAAGTCACCAACACACTTAGCCATGTTCTTCACCCAGGCACCCTTACCACATCCCACAGAGTGCCTCGCTATCTTCCTCAGTAACCTGCCCTTGTATACCTCAGCACTCATCACCTTCAGCCAGAATCGCACACACCGCATCTTCACCTTCCACACCAAGGGCATCATCTCCATTTCAAACCATAGGGAAGTCTTGGGGTGAAGTGTGCCCACACCAAAAGCATTCAGAGGGCACGTAGTTGAACCCGCTCAATAGCTTCCAAATGTCTACTACATCCCCAAATCTCAGCCCCATACATCAAGGTTGACTCAATCAGCGAGCCCATTAACTTCCTAAATATACCAACTGTCATATTGCCAATCTCTGCCCGACTCCTTTAAGCAAACAGCAGACCAGGAACAATCTCATCACCACACTCTATGCCACATTTCCCTTCCTTCAGCTTCTTTACAGCGCCGTTGATGTATAAAGAGAACAGTATCGGCAACAAGACATATCCTTGCCGTAGCCCAACGTTGACCTTAAAGTCCTCACTAACTTGCCCCTCCACCTTCACCTTACACACACTCCCTTCATACAATGCCTGCAGAAACCTTAAAAACCTCCCTTCACCCCCACACTCTGGAGACAAGACCACAAGTTATCCCGATCCACCTAGTCATGGGCCTTTGAAAAATCAATAAATGCTACTAACATGCCATCATTCCATTTGACCATCTCTGCTTGGCCTAGTAACACCAACGACAGTATTTGGTTCTCACCCATACCTGACAGTCTGCTTTCTAGGATCTTGCATAATGCCTTGCTGACCACAGAGGTGAGAGAAATACCTCGAAAGGTATTCACATCACATACCCCCCCTCCCTTGTTTCTTTGGCACTGGTACAATGATGCATTCTCTCCACAAGGAAGGCACTCTTCCATACTGCCATCAAACTCCAAACAGAGCTACCATACTTCAAACAGCCTCTCTGACCCAATCATGTCCATCACAACACTATCCATGCCTGGGGATGCATCTTTTCTCATTCCATTAATAGCCCACAAAATCTCCTCTCTGAAGATCAGCTCACAAAGACGCTCACTAGATTCAAGTATACTATTGTCTGTTACCACCCTATTGCAACTTGACTCCAGACCCCCTTCTTCCCCGCCACCACCAAGAACCGTTTCAAAATGACTCTTCCAAACTGCCAAAGCATCCTCGCCTGACTTCACACAGCCTCCTTCATCATAGGCACAAAGCAGGTTACGACCTTGTTTCTTCACTTTGCCTACATTCATATTCTTCAGTGCCCTCCAGAATTTCTTTGGACACTGCAAGTGTTGCTCTAGCTGTTCTCGTCTTCTCTTAAGATGAGACCTCTTTGCACTTTTTACTGCCTTGGAGTATACCCTGCTCTGGCTGTCAAGTACTCGTTCCTCAAACTCTTGGCTTCCGCAGTAGCCTTTCCCTCCAGCCAGCCCTTCTCCTTTCTGTGCATTTTCTTCCTCAATTCCTCGGGCTCCTTGGTAAACCATACCAGGACTTGCCTTTTACCATCACAATTGACTTCCTTCAGCCCACTCTTCAGTTCCTCCAGCAATTCACAGTATATGCTACCTAGGTCATCTTGCTCATCCTTAAAGCCTTTCAGACGAACAACAATATCGGCAATAAAGTCCTCTTGGTCATGCATGTAGTCCTCCGGAGCAACAAACTTCTTCAATGGGCGCACCTCATGGACCTTTGTAGGCAAAGGGAAAAGAACCGGTCCACCATCCACTAGAATATCCCACAAGAGGGCAGAGTGATCGGGTATCCTATAACCTTCTTCCCCAACACGTACGTATCTCTTCCTCACACTGTGGCATTGTCTTAACAACAAAATTTTGGATGTTGGTCAGCTCATCTCCTGGTACCAAACAGTAATCAACCACTGAACTGCCTCTGCCAGAGATACAGGTGAACTGGTACTGACGACCATTGACAAACACCAACCCTGAGCTCCTCATACACCGGACTAGCAGTTCACCATGGCCATTCCTCTCCAGATCCACACAACATCTAGCTGACTCTTCATCCACATCACTCAGCCCACCACACCTTGCGTTAAAGTCGCCACACACAACCACCTGACCCTCCATCTTGATGTGGTTAACTTGCTCTTCCAAGACCTGAAAACGTTCTTCCGTGTCAACTTCTCGACTGGAACCAGCCGGAGGAAAGTAGCACACTGCAATGAATACTGCATGTGAAGTCTCTCTGTGCTCCAGCCGAACCCACATGACATCCTCCAACTGCCTGTCTACCACATCTACCAACCAGTCACAGAGTATGGATTCCTTCACCAGCACCCCAACTCCACCAGAGCCTCTTGCCACACTTACTAACTGATGCTCTGTTATGTCCAAACCACCTGTAACCATCAAACCCTGCAGTCTCTATTCCTCTTAACCAAGTCTCAGTCAAGCACACAATATCAGGCTGAAAAAAGGTGAGAACCTTTGCACATATATCCTGGCTCTCCACAACTCCGTCAGCCAAAACCACCATCTCACACGACTACTCTCACTCTTACACATATGCTTCACCTCAACTGAAGTGGCCTCAGGTACCCAGCTTATCAAAAACTTCTTTACTTCCTCTTCAGTGTCCATACACTTAGTTCCCCACAACGCCCTCCTTCTCACATATTCCTTCGCTCTAGATGGAGGTATGAGTTGCTTTATTCCTGCTGCATTGGACATGCTTGGTTTCATAGCTGCCTTCTTCCTTTTGTCAGTGGCGACTGGCTGCTGGTCCTCTCGTTTCCGTCCTGTCTGGCTCTTCTTCTTGGGGTGCTTGTCTTGGCTTTTAACCGCCGCACTGTATGATGGGGTGGCTTCTTCGAAGAGCAGTCTTCATCAGTGTTGGGGTCCTTAATGAACACATTCTTCTCTGACCTCCCTCCAGACTCACTCTTTCTCCCTCCACCTGAGTGGTTAACAGAAACAGGCTTCTTTCTCACCTCTACAGATCTACTGTTACGTTCAACTCTTCTCCAATCACCTTCTCCAACCATCACGCTCTCCACCAGATTATCATTCTACTTCCTCAGAATCTCTACAGACTCCCTCAATTCAGTTGTCACCCCACACAACTCACCAAGCAATCTTGTCAGTTCCAACACTTTTGCAAACAGACAGAAGCAACAGACGAAGGCCTTTACATCTAGCACACCAATTCCCTTTTTCATTCCTAAGCACTCCAAATGGAACCACCCTGCACACACCTCACATTGCACCATCTCTCCTGACTCAGTCTTGTTGTTGCAAAAACATCACACCTCGCCATTGTTGCCAGAGTCATTCTCCTCAGATGAAACCACCTCATTATTCCAATCCTTCTTATCAATAATCAGATTAGACTTCTTTTTGGTTGATTGGGTGTTCTTCCTACATGTCTGCGTCTTGATCCATGGTGAATCAGGTCTTGTTTGTGGACTCTTCCTGATTGACGCCATTTTTATAATCACATGAGCCCATGAAGATACCCAGCTGTCCCAGATGTCCAACGATGATGATATTCCTTCAATAGTATATGGGAGGAGTCTGCATTGCAGGTGCACATGAAATGCTTATAGTGGGGAGTGTGATAGTCTTGTTACCACACTACATAGGCTGCTGTAGATGCACCACCTCCAGTGGATGCAGCCGGACAGCCAGAGCCAGGTGCTTGTGCTGCAAGTTGTTGGAAGAGCTGCATGCTTTGATTTAGAACTTGCTTGTGTCCCATGTTTGTTTTGTGCCAAATGCACCTCACTTTACTCCCCTCCTACTCTCCCTACTCACCCCACCCCTCCCCTCGCCTCCCTCCCCTCCTACTCACCCCACCCCTCCCCTCCCTACTCCCTCCCTTCCCTCCCTCCCTTCCTACTCACCCCACCCTTCCCCTCCCTCCCTCCCTCCTACCACTCACTGCAGCTGCTGTTAGCCATGGAGTGTTTCATGAGAACCACGATGACATGGTCATTGTAAAAGGCATCAACATGTTCTCTCTGTGTGAGCACCACCTGGTGCCCTTCTTTGGGACGGTATGTAGAAGAGGGGCAATGCATAGGGGGGGACAGGGAGGTGGGGTGGGGAGGTGGGGCTGCGAGATGGGGTGGGGAGGTGGGGCTGCGAGATGGGGTGGGGAGGTGGACTAAATACTTCAGGCATCCAAATGTGTGATCTCTCACGCTTTCATACAAAGTGTAAGTGATGGTCTTTAAGTCCTTGCTATACAACTAACTGATCGGCAGGCGACGAACAGCCAACTTAGAACTGGAACGGACAAGGGGAATCCAACTGTTTAATTAGAACAAAGCATTGCGATGGCCGGAAAGTGTGCTATCTCTGCTGTGTAGTTAGCTAATCTTGATACAAGTAGTAGAGTGAAGAGCAGGTTGTTCACTGGAGGTGGTGTGTGTGTTGTGTGAGGAGGAGGTGATGAGACCATCGTCACTTGCCACTTGGCATCACATGAGCAAACTAAAGAGTTCATTTTGACCCCTGCTGCGGCAGGAGCTATTTTGCATATATGTGTGCCCTTGTCCTCTTCCTCATGAAGGTATCTGTGGCATACTTACCAAACCAGAAAGTCCTTGGACTCAGCAAGCTAGCAAGGTGTGCTGCACCAGTGAGGAGCATTGTTGTGCTTCCTGGTACCTGCTTGGGGTGCATGTGTCTGCTTGTGGGGTGTATGTGTCTGCTTGTGAGGTGCATGTGTCTACTTGTGGGGTGTATGTGTCTGCTTGTGGGGTGTATGTGTCTGCTTGTGGGGTGCATGTGTCTGCTTGTGGGGTGCATGTGTCTGCTTGTGGGGTGTATGTCTGCTTGTGAGGTGCATGTGTCTGCTTGTGAGGTGCATGTGTCTGCTTGTGGGGTGTATGTGTCTGCTTGTGGGGTGTATGTGTCTGCTTGTGGGGTGCATGTGTCTGCTTGTGGGGTGCATGTGTCTGCTTGTGGGGTGTATGTGTCTGCTTGTGAGGTGCATGTGTCTGCTTGTGAGGTGCATGTGTCTGCTTGTGGGGTGTATGTGTCTGCTTGTGGGGTGTATGTGTCTGCTTGTGGGTGCATGTGGCTGCTTGTGGGGTGCATGTGGCTGCTTGTGGGGTGCATGTGTCTGCTTGTGGGGTGCATGTGTCTGCTTGTGAGGTGTATGTGTCTGCTTGTGGGGTGTATGTGTCTGCTTGTGGGGTGTATGTGTCTGCTTGTGGGGTGCATGTGTCTGCTTGTGGGGTGCATGTCTGCTTGTGGGGTGCATGTGTCTGCTTGTGGGCTAAATGTGTCTGCTTGTGGGGTAAATGTGGCCGTTTATGGGGTGCATGTTTATGCTGTGGGGTGTATGTGTCTGCTTGTGGGGTGTATGTGTCTGCTTGTGGGGTGTATGTGTCTGCTTGTGGGCTAAATGTGGCTGCTTGTGGGGTGCATGTGTCTGCTTGTGGGCTAAATGTGGCTGCTTGTGGGGTGCATGTGGCTGCTATCATTGTGTGCTGTTTGCTTGCACAGGATTGTGGAGATATTTAGCAGAAGGCTGCAGTGTGAGGCAGAAAACTTTACACATACATGCACGCACACACGTACCATGCCCTACATATACACATTCACATGTGGCACAATCACACAATTGTGCATATTAATTAGTACAGTAAATTAGCAATGTACTTAACATTACGCTCTCAATTTAAGTTGTATTGTGTCATGCTTTTTCTCTGCAGTGCAGGAGAGGCTGACTCAGGAGATTGCCACTGGAATAGCAGAGGCTGTGCAGCCTACTGGTGTGGCGGTAGTGATAGAAGCTACGTGAGTAGGCAGTGGGGGGGGGGGTGGGTTGGATGGGGAGATGGGAGTGTTGGGAGGGTGGGTGGGATAGGGAGTCGAGAGGGACATCTTTTGTGAAACTGCTTCAGTTACTAGATGTGAGTGAAGGAACGGGACAATTGATCACCGTGGTTGGCATGTACGTATTAATGTTTCAATTTATTACATGTACAGATGGTTCTAGCTAGAAGCTCCCCTCCCACCCCACCCCTCCCCTCCCACCCCTCCCCTCCCCTCCCCTACTGTAGTCACATGTGTATGGTTATGCGAGGAGTCGAGAAGCCTGGTAGCAAGACCATCACAAGCACCATGATGGGGGCATTCAGGGACGACCCACGTACTCGGCAGGAGTTCCTTCACCTAATTCGCTCGGGAGGATCTGGCAGCACATTCTGAACGCTAGAAATTTATTTCCTACAGCCAATACTATTTTAATCACACAGTATTAAATTTCTATTTACCATATGCACAGTATATGTATGTATCTTCAACAACGGTGACCAAATTTATGCATACTGCCTCAGACACATAATAAAAATAATTATTAATGTACAATTAATATTACACTGATTGCACAAACATACGTACAGGATTATCAAAAGGGAAGCTACATAATGGTATATAGTGCTGTATATATAGAGTGTATGTGTACATGTGCTGGTAATATTTACAATGAGGTTTGTATGAATGCGTATACATACTATTGATGTTGAAGGGCGACTACACGTGCATGCAGGCATATACCACACATAGGTCACACCAAACTCATAAGAAGGCTGTTCGACTGCTGTCCCTTTCCCGCCCATCGTTGCCACGGCGCTTGGGAGCACTCCGCCCTTTGCTGCCACCTCCCTTGCCCGGCCGGCTCCGTCCTGGGAGGTCCCCAACTCCAAACACATCCCCTGAGCGGAGGGCTGAGATCAAGTCGTCAAATTCTCCCGCTCCACTTGTTTTCTTATTAAGTGCTCCAATCACGCCCAAGTCTTCTCTCCCGTTCTCCTGCACTTCTGCTGCTGCTAGTCTTGCTTCCCGTCTTCTCTGCCTCTCCTTCTCCATCTGGGGTACAGAGGGGACGGGATACATTGGTACAAGCACCCACGTGTGTGTGTGTACGTGTGTTGTGTGCGCGAGTGAACTACCACTACACCAAAGAGATGCTGATTGACTAATACTCTGTTCGTGTCTCCTGGTAACTACCTCTTCCATCTGTCGCTTCCTCTTAGCTTCTTCCTCACGCTTCCTTCTCATAGTCTCATTCTCCACCTTGGCATCCTGTGGGAAGGAGGAACAAGTGGTGGCAAGCTTTCCACAGCGGTGCATGTGTGTGTGTGTGTGTGTGTGTGTGTGTGTGTGTGTGTGTGTGTGTACGTATGTGCACACAAATAACCTGGAATGATTGAATGAAGGCACTAAATATCCCAAAGAACTCATCCGGCTGCACTGTCTGTGGGTCCTCACTGAAGAAATTCAGAGCTTTCTCCAACTACAGAACAGAGGACAGCATCACACAACACATACAACACAGAGAACATCTTCCACTACAGCACACGTAAGCAACAGTCATCAATCCAAACAGCACCTGTCCCAACACCTCCCCAGCCCCCACCTACCCTCTCCTTCATCTCCACAACCATGCCCTCCAACTGTGAAAAAGATGCTCCCACGGACTTCATGAAGTCATCCATGGCAGGAACAAAGTAGTCCTGCAGATCACGGTCAGTGCGTTTCTTCTGGTACTCCAGCTCACTCTGGGCCTCACGCAGAGATGCTCGCAACTGGCTAATCTCTTTCTCCAGCTCGGACATGCTGCAGTTCGTATGTTGTGAAGTTGAGTACCATCATATACGCACACATATACCATGGGGAGTACTCTGTTAAGGACTTTCACTACATTACTGCTTAATGACTCATTGTTGTCATGCCAACAATGCTGCTGAATTTGCAGGAAGGCCTGGCACTAGAGTGACAGTGTGTGTGTGCGTGCGTGCGTGCGTGCGTGTGTGTGTGTGTACACATGTGCATAAGTACATGTATTCAAAGAGGGTTGTATACATGTCATGTACCAGGCGATGACACTCACTTCACTCTTGCTGCTTCAGGAACATGTGGCAGCTCAAGACCCACTGTGACTACCTCGGGGAACTAGTGGGAAGGGGAGGAGAGGGAGAGAGGGAGAGGGAGGGGGAGGGAAAGGGAAGAGGAAGGGGAGGGACAGATAGAAAGGGTGAGGTGGGAGGAGAGAGGGGAGGAAAGGAACAGCAGCTGCTGCAATGTAGGAGCAGTACCTATGCAACGGTTGTGGAGAGGTTTGGTCAGTGTACAATATGTACACATGGGGTGCAGCAGGTACAATGAACGTCCTTGAATAGGGGCCTACTCTAAATGAGGGCTGGCCTTGGTTCAGACAATAGAAGCCACGGCAAAACTGAGTGAAACTGAAAATGCAGTTCAGAACCTTGTTGGTCCCCATGGGTGTGTGCTAACCTGCTCTGCCCCAAGCAACCATGTGATGGGTGCTCTGAAAGTGCAGGTTGAGTGAAAGTGAATTAAATGGCAAAAAGGAAGTTACACATCAATTCCTCCAAACTCAGTCCCTAGCTGCCTTGTTACTGTATTACTGAATCTAGGAATGACCACTAAAAGTAAACATCAGGTTACTCTGGATACGAATGGGAAGAGATGCAATGGAGAGAGGCTAATACCGATGCAAGGCGATGCTAGTAGAAGGTTAAACTGAGATAACATACTGTAGGCCGGCCTTACTCATAGAATGCCTTTCAGCCTTGGGAGAGAAAGAAAGGCTTCTTTTAATGTTGAGAAATGTGTACATGTATGTTGTGTGTGCATGTTGCGGTGTGTGTGGTGTTCGTGTGTGTGGTGTGTGAGTAGTGACTGTGTGTGGTGTGTTTGTGGTGTGTGTGGTGTTTGTGTGTGGTGTGTGTGAGTAGTGACTGTGTGTGCGGTGTGTGTGGTGTTCGTGTGTGGTGTGTGAGTAGTGACTGCAGTGTGTGTGGTGTGTGTGGTGTGTGTGGTGTTTGTGTGTGGTGTGTGAGTAGTGACTGTGTGTGTGGTGTGTGTGGTGTTCGTGTGTGGTGTGTGAGTAGTGACTGTGTGTGTGGTGTGTGAGTAGTGACTGTGTGTGTGGTGTGTGTATGCATGCTGTGAGAGTGTACATAGTTTTTGTGCAGTGTGTACTTGTGTACCACATTTCAGGCAGACAACAGTCACCTTCTTCTCCAGTGTCTCCACCAGGTAGTGAAGTAAGCTGACATCACGGTTAGCGCTGGACTTGGTGTCAACAACATTGTTGAGACTGGATATCTTGAAACCATAGGCATTGCCCCTCTGTCCCTTATTCATGTAGTTGCCGAATGCCAGCAGCACCTCAAGCATCTTCTTGAGCTTCTTGCTGACTGTGACCTCCCGGCTGGCACTGAGGATGGCCTGCACCTTGGGGGAGGTCTCGTTCAGACGGTCTACAAAAGTCTTTTTGAAGTACAGGCACTTCAACCTCTGACCGTAGTGATGAATCCTATGCGGAGGTGAAATGGGGTGGGATGGTAGGCACCATCTTTCACGGTATATGCCACTATATGTTCACTAGTGGAGGCTCTAGTAACAGAACTGTTACACTCACATACACACCCTAACACGATCCATGGGACACACCATTCGTGTGACAACTTGTGCGCCAAGCTACAATGGTACATCTCTCTGTACCCACCACACAGCTCCCCCACTGCATGCAGTGTGTCAGCCAACAGCTGGTGTGTGCATGGGCCAGACACAGCCCATCCCTCATGGCTACTGAAGCCAGCCGTAGCAGAGGACACACTGGTCCTTCTGATGTTCGTACTCATGCACAGACAGACAGCTCTAATACGCACCTGCTCATCTCATAAAAGAAGCGATCTGCTACAGCAAATCTGTCCACCTCATGAGCATTGCTCTCTAGAGACTCAACCTCCCCTTCAGTTGGGACGTATTTCAGCAACTGGGAAGGGAGGGAGAGGGGTAGGGGAGGGGAAGGGAAAAAGAAAGGTGAAGCGGGAGAGGGGAGGTGATACCTAAGTCACTGGTAACTGTGCATGTGTGTGTGCATGTGTGTGAAGGGGTGGGTGTGGGTGTGGGTGCATGTGTGAAGCTCACCTGCTCTACCATGTCTTTGGGTAAGTGGTCATCCCTGTCCATTGTGAGGACAATGCGTCTCATCTCCCTGTTGGACAGCTTCAACCTCGACAAGAGGATGGTACAGTTCTGAGAGCAAGAGAGAACAAGACACTTACACCACATCCACTATCACACACCTCACACATCACACCTCACACTGCCACACCTCACACACTGATGACACTCCTCACACTGTCACACCTCACACACACCTGGGCCCGCTTGCCATCAAGTAAAGACATCTCCTTGACTTCCTTCACTGCAGCAACCGATGCTCCGTCCACCTCATTCTAACGTTAACACAAGTGTGAGAGGGAGGAAGTGAAGACATTGCACACAACGGTACAAACCACTGTAACAGTCACAGCTGGACACTTGCAATGAGGAGGAGCTGGAGTATACAGTGAAACCTGAATAAGACAGCCACCCGTGGGGCAGCTGTGATCGGCCCTTATAGAAATGTGGCAGAAAGGTCAGAGCCAAGGAGGCTGATTGTTTTAGAGAGGTGGCCTAAATCTATACACTGACCATCTTAGACAGGCTTTACTGTAGAACACTGTACAGCAATGAAGGTGAGCTATTGGCCTATGGTTACTGTAAAAGGAGGCATTGCCTTCAAGGAGTACGCACACAAGAAAGGGTACCCCAGCCAGTTGATATACATACATATGTGTACCTTCTGGTAGGCAGAGAACACCCTGTCGAACTCCACCAGATCCATACTTCGCAGCACCTGCAGAGATGTGCAGACAGCTACAGTAGAATGTGCCCTTTAGTAGCCACTCAGCTGATGGACACACTTCACCTGGAGTCTACTGTTACACAATACAGGTATATACACACTCCATGCAGGAGTCAAGACACTGTATTGGCCCAACACCATGCACATACACATACACACTCCAGTTGTATGCCTAACCAGCTACAGAGCACACAGGTTAGTGCTGACCCATAATATATTATATTGCACACAGGATAGTGCTGACTCATAATATACTATATTGCACACAGGATAGTGCTGACCCATAATATATTATATTGCACACAGGATAGTGCTGACCCATAATATATCATATTGCACACAGGATAGTGATGACTCATATATTGTACACACAGAGTGGGCTACACACATACGTACTATGACAACCACAGTCCTAATCCATAGCATGCACTGTGTATGTATGTAATAGGTCTAGGATGAATGCTGATTTTACTATTCAAAGCTTTATCTGAAAAAGCTTCAATTGCTTCAAAGCTCATTGTGCATGAAAATCTATAGGATTCGCGACTATGACATCATTAAAATGGCTGCCTTAAGCAAAGATTGAAATTGTATGAAAAAGGATTACAAATGTAATGTCAAATGAATGAAGTGAAGCAAGAACAATAATTCAGTGTATCTGTGTTGATACCAAAGAAAAGCCGTTAGCAAAAGCAGAAACAAAGCTTCAAATAGTGAAAAGCTTCGAATATTCAGGAAGCTTCAAATAGTTGTGAAGCTCTGAAGCTTCGTCCAACCCCTAGTATGTATGCATGTATGTTTGTATCATGTATGTATGTACCACACTCATTTGAGTCATACTAAATTACTCCCAGACAGCACCCCACCTCGCCACACTCACTTACTCCCAGACCACACCCACCCGTGAGTCATCCAGTCCCATCCAGATAGTGTCCTTGACCCTCATGTCTGGTAGCTTGGACCAGTTGAGAGATTTTAGTGGATTTGATGGTTTGGGGATGTTCTTCTTGGGGAGGTTGAGCATAGGTGGAGCCATTGGGCCACCAGGAGGGGGAGGGGCACCTGGTACACCTGAAGTAGACACACACAGGTGTGGTGCAGAGTCAGCTGTCTGAGTGGCACTGTTAGTTAACACACAGCTCTTACCGTCTCTCTCTCTTACACACACACACACACACACACACACACGAACACGGAACATAGGATGCAACAGTTAGCTCTCACCAGGTGCAGGTGGGGGAGGAGGACCACCGGGGAGTGGGGGAGGAGCAGGTGGAGCCACCGGAGGGGGAGGGGGAGGAGGGGCAGCCATTGGGGGAGGAAGGTCCTCCAGTTTGATGCCCCCTTTTCCCTTTAGGGCCTCCTCCAGCTGATGGCACCTGGCACGAAGCTCCTCATTCTGCACAACAGGGGGAAGTGGAGGGGGAGGAGGAGGGGGAGGAGGTAATCAGCCTTACATCCAACCTCACAAGAGATTCTGCACAGCATGTTAGCACTGCCTCATCAGTAGGACTCTCCCTACCACAGACACAGCAGGCAGTACACCCTCAGGGACAGCACCAGCGAGGATGACTAACCTGTCGGGCCAGCTCTGCCTCCCGGCCCTGTCCCTCCGTCACATCTACAAATAGACGCTCACTGCGCACTCGTAAAGTCTCCAACTCAACTCTGAAGGAATCCTATTTAGAGAGGAAGGTCAGCAGTTACAATGTGATGTGCCTCCCCTCACCTACAGACATACCTGCACACATACACACTATCTCATGCACACACTTACCACCTGTCGACACACATACTGTACAGTACAGTACAGCATATACCATGTTCCTCATCCCCCCCCCCCCCCCCCCCCCCCCCCGACAAGTATGCACATACACCATATCTGCCTACAGAGACTACATGTATGTATGGACCTTTTCACCACGAATAGCCTCCACTTCACGATCTTTGCTTGCCACTTTCACCCTCAATTCATCACGACCTATGACAGTTTATGATAGTCACATGACAGTCACATGACAGTCACACAACATTCACACAACAGTCATGCACTGCATCTTCAATACTAACTTTCTTTGACTTCTTCCATTTCTTTTTGCATCTTGCGTAACTGGTCCTCTTTCACGTAACTGTCACAAGAGATGTTAACAGCGAATGTTACCCCATGGTACAGTATACTGTAACAGTGACATGCCACCTCATGATGCATGTGTAACAGTGACATGTGACCCCACAATACATGGTGACAATAAAGCGAACAGGAGTACTGACTGCCATGTGTATGTGTGTGTGTGTGTGTGTGTGCACAGCTCTCACTGTTGCACCAGTTGCTTGACGTCCATCTTGAGTACAGCAGTGTCTGGGTCATAGCCCTTGTCCTGTTGCAGTACCACTTGTTGGACCAGACGCTCAACAAGCTGAAAGTACTTGGCAAAGTAGATGTCATCCACTGTGAAGGGGAGGAGGTGGAGAGCAAGGGGATGGGTGACGATTGCACGTGCTGCCCAACTAGTGGAGGATAAGTGTATACTTGTAATAGATAATGGTGGTGTGGTCATGTGACTTACTGATGGTCATGTGATCACCTATTAATAGTCATGTGATAGTCATGTGATGGTCACCTACTGGTGTTGACCATGTGATAGTCATGTGACCCACCTGGCATGAGGCAGGCGTGCATGAGGGCCGACTTGAGGTGGTCATGTGCCATGCTGTACTGCGTGCGCTGAATGAGGGTATCTGCAACACTTGTGATGCTAGCAGACTCCAGCTCAGGCTGCAAGGAGGGGCAGGGGGTGGGGCAGGTGATGCAACAGCCAGGTTTAGCACGAGGGAGGAAGAGGAGGAGGTGAGAATTATAAGCTTCATCAAACATGCTACCTGTGACAGCAGCAACATCTAAACACAATTGGGGTAACACGCCTAACACACGTGGTAGCTTACCACTCCCAGCCTGGTGGCCATCTCTCTCTCATCGTCTCCACGGACCAAGTCAAAGATGTCCAAGTGCCTACACGTGTGTGAGGTGAGCACTGAAGTGTTGACACTTCTCTTCTACACATGAACAAGGGCAACTTACTTGTTCAGTGGGCCAATGTTAAGCACCCTGAGCTTGTATATGATGGGCTCTATGCCCAGAACCACAAACTCGTAGCGCAGGTGCATCCTCATCTCCAGACTCTCCTACCGGTAGACAGAGGGAGGAGAGAGAGGCATGCTCCGAGTGTGACGGTGCAGTATTTACTGTGGGCTGTGAAGGATACCAGTGTGTGTGCGCACAAACAATCGGGTAAATTAATTGTGGCAATTGATTAGTGGCTCCAGTCTGTCTGGGTACGTGTTTGGTGACCACTTAATGGCAGTATGCCTGTGTGCCATAAGCTAATGCCGCCTAATTATAATTTTGGTTGGTTCCCAATTACAGAGTCGGTTCCTAATTACAGATGTTGTATTTTCTTAGTGCCTTTCCGATGAATGGCGAGTTACAATTCAACCACTTGATGCGTACGAGCCAAACAAGGGTTGTGAAGTAGACTTGCCCAGCAAACCAGCTTTCCACTCTTGATTGTGATACTTACTGATGATTATGATGCCGATTGTAATTTTCTTTCCTTTTACAACTGTACAATTTCCTTTGTTACTTTCCTTTTCCATTTTGCACCATCTTTTATCCTTCACCGCGTCAGAGCTGATTTGGGGAATCGGTCCAGAATTAGGCGCCCTGCGTATAACGAGCTCCACCACCAATAAGGACATTGCCGTTTCGCTCTCGTGTTTCTTACAGTGATATGACTTCAAACATACATCGCAAGAAGGACTATAACTGAGGTAAGCATAGGTACCCCGTGTTCCACACTGTCCTATATAGCAGCATTGGTTGAAGACACAACCCCAAAATCAGTCTGGAATTAGGCACCCTTATCTTACTTCTTTGTTTAAGACAGCCACCTTCGGGCCAGTTCTAGCTGACCATTATAGCAAGGTGGCTGCTCTACAGAGGAAGACTGCTATGCTATTTGGGTCCTAGGAGGCTGGCTGTTTCAGAGAGGTGGCTGTCTAACACAGTGACTATCTTAGACAGGTTCCACTGTACTTCTTACGTACAAATTACTGCTAGTACATTCACTCACTGAGTGCCTACAGTAGTAATGGTCAGCAAGCTGATGTAGACAGAATATATTGTCTAGTTTATCTAACAAGAAACATCAAAACATGCAGTACATCATGACACATACATACAGTAGGGGTGCGTGATTCAATCGATTATGGCAATTAATCGATGGTCTTTCACCAATCACATCAAAATCGCAATGGGAAATCCCCAATTGATTAATTGCGCAAATGCTATTGTGACATAGTGAATGTTTATTGGAAGTGTAAAACTGCTGCAAGAGGTTGTTTCTTTGCTTCCAAACAGAGGAGCACAAATGGAACCTGGTTCAAAGAGCCTATCTACCAGCCCTAAAGAACTGTAGCAGCAATGCGTGGCAGTTTGTCGGATTCCGACTGGAGAGTGTCCACGGATTGTATAATAAATAGGCGTTGCTTTTAATGCTCACATGTAATACTGTTCTTTTAATCTGTCTTTCATCAGTAATTGCTTCCATGGTGTGCTTCTTGATCGAGAACTTGCCTTTGCTTTGCATTAATTCAAACGTGTTGCATTAATTTTGTGTCATTCGTCTTTTTGCGCAAGGAACACTGCTATGCCTATCGCAATTGCCAATTAATCGATTAATCATGATTCCTCATGCGCAGTAATTGGCAATAATCATGATACCACAAATTATGACAATTGCACACCCCTACATTACTCATTAGTAATCGCACCGCCCTATGTCATACAGTAGATGTGTGGCTGACTAGGGGACGGCACTGACAGAGTGTCACAAGTGTGCTGTGACAGTGAGTAGGGACAGTGACGGGTGAGGTGTGGGTGTGGGGTGAGCACTGTGCTAGTGCAGTGTGAAGTGTGAGCACTCCCACCTCTCCTGCTTTGAAGCTAATGAGTGCATTGATGAAAGACATGATGGCTATCTGCAGTGATGATGGATCCCGGACATCCTCCAAACTGTTGTATAGGTCCCAAACGATTGTCTGAAGAAACAGAAAAGGAAAGAGTCCACCCATCCCCACTGCCACTACACACAGAACCCTTGTCAGGATGACAGACTCATGTGTAAATACGTGGTGCAATGGACCTGCAGTAGTTGGTCGATTTACAACCACAGTGAGTGAGGCCCCCCCCCCCCCCCTAAGTGGTGTACTGTACCTGGAAACGTGCTCTCTCCACTGCAAACTCATGGAACTCCTCCATAGCCTCCAGCACTTTCTTGTGCCCACCAGGAACCAGGCAGACGGCACCTAGGATCTCCAACACTACAGGTGGGGACATGCAGCAAAGTGGCCAACATGGAACATGGTAGGACTCATAGCAAGCTGCTAGCACACTAGACATACTGCACTGTGTGTGACTACGTACTATGGAAGGCTCACATGTAAATATGTGACTACTATAGACAGGCTCCACTGTACATGTAAATATGTGACCACTATAGACAGGCTCCACTGTACATGTAAATATGTGGACCACTATAGACAGGCTCTACTGTACATGTAAATATGTGACTACTATAGACAGGCTCCACTGTACATGTAAATATGTGACTACTATAGACAGGCTCCACTGTACATGTAAATATGTGGACCACTATAGACAGGCTCCACTGCATGCCACCACATCTATGTGACTTTGCTTGCCTTGAATTTTGATCTTGACATTGCGAGTTTTCATGCTCTGAGCAATTATCTTGATCCCAACTGGATGGGCCAACACATGGGCACGACCCCGCTATTAGTGGGGGATGGGGGGTGGGAGGAACCACAGTAAACACACCACACAGAGGAAGATGAAAGCAGTCCTTTCTACACAACTTACCTGATTGTTCATAAGTGCCTTAATGCAGCCGACAACGACATAATGCAGCTGGCTCTGCCTACGGGAGTATGTGAATGGGGAGCACAAATGACATGGGACTGAAGGGAAGGTGACGCTGCAACTACCAGGACCATGCACTGTATGAGCTCCTAGCACACAACTCAAGTTGGAGCAGTCCCTACCCAGTGTAGCTCATCCAGGATGTGCCAACTGCACATCAACTCTTACAATTACATACACCTGCTCTCCCTCAAGCACAAAGGGGACTGGATGCACAGCATGTCTGCGGAACAACTCTATTGTACGCCGATGAGGAGTGGCTGCGCTGTTAACCTAGGGATTCCCATGAGGTCTCACACCCAAGTGTGGTGCAGTAGAACTGATCTGCATTCAGCCCTCCCAAAACAGAGAGTTGCCATCACAAACTGTATTACCTAAGTAGTTTTGTTGTAGAGTCTAAAGACTGAAACCAGTGGCAAGTGTCTACCGTCTGCTCCACACACCACACGACAGTGCTACCACTCCACTGCGGGTAATCTGGACCACCAGTAGCACCTACCTGACATCCTGCCTCATCTGAATGAGGAAATTGAGGAGGCATTCCAGGCCTTTGTTCTTAATGAACTTCTCAATGAACCTGGAGAGGGGACAGGGAGGTAATGAGGGAGGGCAGGAGAGGGAGAAGAAGAGGGCATGCAAGGAAGGCAGAGGAAAGGGAGGGTTAGACGAAGTACAGGGATGCAGGGAAGGAGGAGAGGGAGATAACAGTGAGTTAATGATCTGGTACTGCAGTCTGGTCAACCCTAGGCTAATCAGGTGGGGCATCCCCTTGTGTGTATGTGTGTGTGTGTGTGTGTGTGTGTGTGTGTGTGTGTGTGTGTGTGTGTGTGTGTGTGTGTGTGTGTGTGTGTGTGTGTGTGTGTGTGTGTGTGTGTGTGTGTGTGTGTGTGTGTGTGTGTGTGTGTGTGTGTGTGTGTGTGTGTGTGTGTGTGTGTGTGTGTGTGTGTGTGTGTGTGTGTGTGTGTGTGTGTGTGTGTGTGTGTGTGTGTGTATGTGTGTGTGTGTGTGTGTGTGCCTGTGTGTGTGTGTGTGTGTGTGTGTGTGTGTGTGTGTGTGTGTGTGTGTGTGTGTGTGTGTGTGTGTGTGCAGAGTGTAGTGTTTCCATGAGGACTACTCAAGTGTGAAGTCACAGCCACCTGTCACTGCCAAGCACAAGCAGCTTACAATTGCCCACTCACGGATGAGGTATGCTACAACAACCAACTGTAGTGAGCTAACCGCAAGTGCTTTGTGACACACACACCACCTCCACCACCCCCACACCAGGAAACACATTACCCCTCCCCACTCACTTTAGTGGCTGCGTCCGGAGGTCTGTTCTGAGATCATTGGCTAGTCTGATATTCTCTTCTGAGTCTGCCTCCTCTGCTGACCGCTCTTGACTGAGCTTCTGCACATGTGTGATGATGTCATACAGCATCACATCATGCACTATAACGTGACATCATATGATGTAGTACACTACATCACCTTACATCACACATCCACACTAACCACTGATATGTCAGCAATGGCGTGTATGTAATGCTCAGGGTTGCTGGTGGGTTGGCCCGCTGCGATATCCTGGAGGAGGTGGAGGACAAACAGATCATTAGAGACAGCTCACCCAGCCCCACCCACATCACACCCCACCCAGCAGTCCAAACAATCGCACCACATCCAGTAACTGTTGCTATGGATACGCTGCTATGAGGAATATGTACAGTGCCAATACACCGCAGAGACACCATGGCAACACTATAGATACTTGACCCAAAATGAAGTATCTATGGCAACACTAAGTATGTGACTCTGCTACCACCACCCACCCAGTGCATGACTGGCGTAGAACACATATATGGACCACAGTATGCACATGTATGCATGCACCCCCTCCCCACCCCCACACCCTTCCCTTTGGGTTAATGATGAGGTGTTCACTTTACACACACACACACACGCGCGCGCGCGCGCTCCCTCCACACACCTTTCCTGTTGGGTTAATGGTGAGGTGTTGACCTTACACACACACACACACACACACACACACGCTCCCCCCACCCACACACCTTTCCTGTTGGGTTAATGGTGAGGTGTTGACCTTACAGCGTCTTTTGTTTGTGTGACAAGTGGAAATGCCAAACAACTATGCATACATCCCTCCCTTTAATGTGGAGGCACCTTGCTCTACACACATGGGTAATTCTTGACACGGAGGTGGCTCTCATTGCTGCCTTTACAGAACACGCATTTCACTGTCCATTTAGCTCACAGTGCAGCCCCCAACATTCACTGAGTGTCCGCACCACACTGCATACCACCACATGCACCATCACGTGGACCACACAACTAGTCCACTACCGCTACTGTGGACACTGTACTACTGTGTGATAGGGTATCTGCAGCCTCCTAGATAACA